>JAVGWX010000015.1:1985977-1995977 GCA_036924085.1 Ariolimax columbianus
CACAACCCACTCAACACACACAACACAACACACACACAACACAACACACACACAACACAACGCACACACACAACATACACACACAACATACACACACAACACACACACACAACATACATACACACACAACACAACACACACAACACACACAACACAACACACACACACACCACACACAACACAATACACACTCAACACACACAACACACACACAAACAACACACAACACAACACACAGACACACACAACACAACACACACACACAACAAATACAGACAACAAATACAGACAACAAACACAGACAACACTCACAGACAACACACACCATACACACACACACAACGCACACACAACGCCCACACAACACATACACACAACAAACAATACACACCATACACACACAACGCACACACACAACACGCACACACACAACACGTACAGACACAACACGCACACACAACACGCACACACAACACGCACACACAACACGCACATACAATACTCAAAGACAACACGCACAGACAACACGCACAGACAACACGCACAGACAACACGCACATACAACACGCACAGACAACACGTACAACACACATACACAACACATAGACAACACGCAACACATACAAAGCACATACAACACATTACACACACAGCCAACAGCCCACACACACAGCCAACAGCACACATACACCGAAACACACACACGAAACATCACACATACACAACACATACGCATACACAACACATGCACGACGCACTCAAGAAAACCCGAACGCACGTAATCTGCGCGCGCCCACCCACACACGCCTTAACTGATGTGTCGGAGACTACCCTCGCTGCGGTTAGTTAACTCAACGTTTCGTTGGTCGCAGTCTACAGTGACTCTTACACCTTCCCCCGAGACTTACATGAGGTTAACCATTGTCCCACGGCTGTAGTGCAATGATAGGCTCATTAGTACGATCACCACTATGGTGATTACAACGTCGATCCCACCTCGTCGATCAGGCTGCTTCCAGAGAGATGCATGAGTGCATCAGGAGGGTGTCTTAATCAGTATGTTTCACCTGGCCTTGACATACATCCAAGACAGAAGGGATAACTATGTAGACGTGTTGAAAAGGTAGAAACGACAGACAGTCATGTTGGTTAAGGCTGGCAGACTGACAGAGACACGATTTAGATGAGAGAGATAGAGATATAGAGAGAGATAGATAGAAAGAGAGAGAGATAGATAAAGATACAGGGAGATATAGAGTGATATGGATAGAGAGAGCGATAGAGCGATAGAGAGATAGAGCGATAGAGAGATAGATATATATAGAGAGAGATATATATAGAGATATATAGAGATAGAGATAGAGAGATATAGAGAGATATAGAGAGATATAGAGAGATAGAGAGAGAGATAGAGATAGAGATAGAGAGAGATAGAGAGAGATAGAAAGAGATAGATAGAGAGATATATAGAGAGATAGACAGATATATAGAGAGAGATGGAGAGAGATAGATAGAGATAGAGAGAGATACAGAGATATATATATAGTGGTATAGAGAGATAGAGATAAAGATAGAGATAGAGATAAAGATAGAGATAGATAGAGATAGAGAGATAGAGATAGATAGAGAGAGATAGAGAGAGATAGATATAGAGAGAGATAGATATAGAGAGAGATAGAGATAGAGAGATATAGATATAGATAGAGAGATATAGATATAGATAGAGAGATAGATAGAGAGATAGAGATAGAAAGATAGAGATAGAGAGATGGAGATAGAGAGATAGAGAGAGAGATAGAGTGATAGAGATAGAGAGATAGATAGTGATAGAGATAAAGAGATAGAGAGATAGAGAGAAAGAGAAATCGAGATAGAGATAGAGAGGAGACATAGAGATACAGAGATAGAGATACAGAAATAGAGATAGATATATATAGAGAACGTTCAGGGCTTGGTAGCGGGAGATTGAGAACGTTCAGGGCTTGGTAGCGGGAGATTGGGAACGTTCAGGACTTGGTAGCTGGAGATTGGGAACGTTCAGGACTTGGTAGCAGGAGATTGAGAACGTTCAGGGCTTGGTAGCGGGAGATTGGGAACGTTCAGGACTTGGTAGCTGGAGATTGGGAACGTTCAGGACTTGGTAGCGGGAGATTGAGAACGTTCAGGACTTGGTAGCGGGAGATTGAGAACGTTCAGGGCTTGGTAGCGGGAGATTGAGAACGTTCAGGACTTGGTAGCGGGAGATTGGGAACGTTCAGGACTTGGTAGCGGGAGATTGGGAACGAAAGCAGAGACAAAAAAGAAGGTCCAGAGAAATCAATATTCACACAAACATAATATTCAACACCAGTGTCAAGTCTGTGTTGCTGTCTGGAGCGGAGACGTGGAGAACGACCAAGGTCACACAAGAAAGACTCCAGTCCTTCGTTAACAGATGTCTACCGAGGATAATGAGCATAAAGTGGCAGGACATGGTGAAGAATGAAGACTTGTGGGTAGGGAGCTTACAGCAGGCATTGGAACAACACATTTTGTGAAGAACATGGGACTGGATAGGATATACGATGCGGAAATCACAGTCTAACATAGGTAGACAGGCTCTTACATTGAATCCTCAGGGGAAGAGAAAGAGAGATGACTTGAAATTCATGGAGAAGAGAATTACGATGGGGAACTATGATTACATAATTACACCTGGAGAGAAGCAGAAAGAGCAGCGCAAGGTTGTGTATGCTGGCGGGATGTGATCAATTGGTTGATTTATTGATTGAAAGAGCAAACAAGATAAAAGGATATTATTGGTGAAATTTTACACAAGATAACTTACCAAACTTTGATCGCAATTTATCCAAGATTGCTCACAAATCTTCAAACACAAATTTAGAAGAAATGTTCAGATTAACTTACGGCCTTTAGTAAACAAATCTCTGTTTGAAACCTTCAAATTCTCCACATCTAATCAGTATCTCTTTTTTCACGTGATGAAATCTGCTTAGGTTGGACCCTTCTCTGCACTGGTTGCTGTTTGAAAGACAGCTCGTCTGTGAAGCTCTCGTGTATTATGGTCGATCTCCGAGACGGTTGTGAGTTCAGTTCAAATTTGTAAAGAATATAAAGATGACTTCAGTAGATCTGATTCTGGGGTGGCATGGTGGAGTGGCTTGGTGGAGTTCGGGTCTCAAACTAGTACCAGAACAAGTTGGCGTGATGCTGTCGGTCTCAAACTATTCCCAGGACAGAGTAACGAGTCGGAGGTCTCAAATACCAGTCCCAGGACAGAGTAACGAGTCAGAGGCCTCAAACACCAGTCCCAGGACAGAGTAACGAGTCAGAGGTCTCAAACACCAGTCCCAGGACAGAGTAACGAGTCAGAGGTCTCAAACACCAGTCCCTGAACAGAGTGACGGAGTCGGAGGTCTCAAACACCAGTCCCTGGACAGAGTGACGGAGTCGGAGTGACTTGTGTGTTGTTTAATGTTCACAACGAGTAGCTTTTGCTGTTGTGTGCACCCTGAAAAGGACTTTAAGTGGCGGGTTGTAATAGCTTTTCTCACATCCCGAGCGTGCTGATGAAGGTGGACCGCAGTCCTCCAGGCGGTTGTGCTATGCTTGGCTTTATCTTCGGGTCACTCACTACTACAGGGATCACTTCGATTCATCACCTCGTTAGCCAGACTTCCATGAAAACATCCCGTTTCCAGGAAGCGCTACGATAAAGCCGAGGCAAAGGTCTAGTCCACTACATTAAAAAAACAAAATCTATTTTTTTATTTTACATGTTTGCCTCACTACATTCTACTGGCGGAGGCGCCCCTATTTCACCCCAGACCGTAGTGGACTGGGTGATATTAAGACGCTTAAACCAGTGTTTGGATGTATGTATGTGTCTGTATGTACCTTTGCTAGGTTTGTGGGCTCTCAGAAGCCAGCCCAACTACAGTGCAGTGGAAGGGCCTCACCATGAGGGCGTGTGTGAAAGTTGTGCAAGAGTGTGACTGTAGGACAGAGTCAAATGAAACAGAGTGAAGTGAGAAGAGGGTCCAAGGAGGGTCCAAGGAGGGTCCAAGGAGGGTCCAAGGAGGGTCCAATATGTCCTCCTGTGAACTACATTTTGTCTGACCCTAACAGGCAAAAGATACTGACCAAGACCCTTCCTTATCTCGGCTTCCTAGTAGCCGCCCCTGGAAACGGGCTGTTTTTATGGCAGCCTGATTATCAAATTGAGGGATCGAGGTGATCCCTGTAGTAGTGAGTGACACGAGAATGAAGCAAAGCATAGTACAACTGCCTGAAGGACATTGGTACATCTTCTAGGTCAGTGTATTGACCCTGACTCGACGTCCTTGTGGTCCACCTTCTAGGTCAGTGTATTGACCCTGACTCGACGTCCTGGTCAGTAGGCTGTGCCTAAATGGCCTAGCGTCCCAGTTTTTCATCCTTGCGAAGGCGCCATGCTAACCGTCTCTGTAACGTTCTAATGTTAGTAAATGTGCTACGTGAACAGTGCCTGTAAGCTAGTGTGATCTGAGGATCAAAGAATCGCACCACTCTAGTTGTACTAAGGATGGGAAAAGTAGGGTCTCTCAATGTAGGTTTTAAACCGTGTCTAATATAGAAGTAGTGCTGGGCGCTACCAACCTGCTCTTATGCAACCATTGCTACTAGAAGTCATCGTATTCTTTTTGTGTTGTCTTAATCTACCACCAACATACATCCACACCAATGGATTCACATTCAGACATCCACATTAGCGGATCCACCATCAGACATCCCCACATCAATGGATCCACGCACAGACTCTATCGTTAAGCTCACCGGACTAGGCGTACAGCATCAGTTGGTCGATGAAGAAGAACGCGTGCTTACGACACACGTGATAGAAGTTGATGACCGTTCCTCACCTCACCTCACCTGACCATACCTCATCTCACATGACGATACCTCACCTCACCTGACAATAGCTCACCTCACCTGACAATACCTCACATCACCTGACAATAGCTCACCTCACCTGACAATACCTCACATCACCTGACAATAGCTCACCTGACCATACCTCACCTCATCTAACCATACCTCACCTCACCTGACCACACCTCACCTCAGCTGACCATACTTCACCTCAGCTGACAATACCTCACCTCACCTCACCTGACCATACCTCCCCTCACCTGACCATACCTCACCTCACCTGACGATACCTCACCTCACCTGACCATACCTCACCTCACCTGACCATACCTCACCTCAATTGACTTTACCTCACCTTACGTAACCTGACCATACCTCACCTCACCAGACCATACCTCACCTCACCTGACCATACCTCACCTCAATTGACAATACCTCACCTCCCCTCACCTGACCATACCTCACCTCACCTGACCATACCTCACCTCACCTGACCATACCTCACCTCACCTGACCATACCTCACCTCACCTGACCATACCTCACCTCATTTGACCATTCCTCACCTCACATGACCATACCTCACCTCACCTGACTATACCTCACCTCACCTGACCATACATCACCTCACCTGACCATACTTCACCTCAGCTGACAATACCTCACCTCACCTCACCTGACCATACCTCCCCTCACCTGACCATACCTCACCTCACCTGACGATACCTCACCTCACCTGACCATACCTCACCTCACCTGACCATACCTCACCTCAATTGACTTTACCTCACCTTACGTAACCTGACCATACCTCACCTCACCAGACCATACCTCACCTCACCTGACCATACCTCACCTCAATTGACAATACCTCACCTACCCTCACCTGACCATACCTCCCCTCACCTGACCATACCTCACCTCACCTGACCATACCTCACCTCACCTGACCATACCTCACCTCACCTGACCATACCTCACCTCAATTGACCATACCTCACCTTACTTAAGCTGACCATACCTCACCCCACCTGACCATACCTCACCTCACCTGACCATACCTCACCTCACCTGACCATACCTCACCCCACCTGACCATACCTCACTTAATCCTACCTCAATTCACCTCACCTAACCATTCTTCACCTCACGTGACCCTACCTCACCTCACCTGACCATACCTCCTCTCACCTGACCATACCTCACCTTACCTAACCATATCTCACCCCACCTGACAATACCTCACTTCTCTACCTCACTTCACCTCACCTAACCATTCTTCACCTCACCTCACCTAATCATACCTCACCTCACCTGACCATACCTCACCTCATCTGACCATACCTCACCTCACCTTACCTCACCTCACCTGACCATACATCGTCTCACAAAATGCGAAATCTCTCCACTCTTCTTCTTCTCCCTTTCTCCCTCCACTGCAGTATTGCCCGACCACTAAATACGACCTCATTAGCGAGATTTAACTGGACTACATTCTGTAACAATTTTGTTTTCCCGCAGTTAACCTTACTAACCCCCACACACAACCCTCTTTAGTAACTTGAACGAAATACACGCAATGTACTGTTTCTTTCCCCGTTTCTAAAGTCCCCCAGACTTGCCCCATGTACATCCATCGTTGACTACAGCAGCTGGGACTATCTACCTTACCTGTACACATTTTTGTCCATGTTGACAAAAGCTTCCGCGTCTCGTTTTTTCAGAAAGTCCAGATTTCAAACGGATGTTCCTTGCGACATTTAAAGGCCGGGGGGTTTCTGCTCTCACAGATCTGTGACTGTTTGCACGTACGGCCTTCATCTCTGATTACAAAGCTTACAGAAACGGCTTTCCTCGCGAGCTAGACACGAACTCACGCCTTCTTGAACAAACGAACAAACCGTCTTTTACCAAAGAGGGATGCAATTCTATCTCCTCTTCTGACCCTTGGAAAACTAGTTATTCCCACTTCTGCGTTGTGGTTGCTGCAGCCAGTTGTACATTTTATGTTCTCTGAACATCATTTGGTGGTGGGGACAGTCTACTCTCCTACCAAATCTAGGCGTACCAGCGATGGTAGACCGGAGTCCGCCTGGCTGTAGTGAAAGACGATCCTTCTCAAGAAGCAAACCTCCAAAGGGATCACAGAGCCGATCCCCACTCGAGAACTGATTGGAAATGAGGCACGGTTTGATCAGCATGTTTCACCTGACTAACATAGTCTGATTAGTATGTCTCACCTGACCCTGACTAACATAGTCTGAATAGTATGTTTCACCTGACCCTGACTAACATAGTCTGATCAGCTTGTTTCACCTGACCCTGACTAACATAGCCTGATCAGTATGTTTTCCCTGACTAGACACGAAAGATCTTCCGAGACCAGGCCAGGCGCATATTGTTGCGTTAACTCACGTCCGAGACCAGGTCAGGCGCATATTGTTGCGTTAACTCACGTCCGAGACCAGGTCAGGCGCATATTGTTGCGTTAACTCACGTCCGAGACCAGGCCAGGCGCATATTGTTGCGTTAACTCACGTCCAAGACCAGGCCAGGCGCATATTGTTGCATTAACTCACGTCCGAGACCAGGTCAGGCGCATATTGTTGCGTTAACTCACGTCCGAGACCAGGTCAGGCGCATATTGTTGCATTAACTCACGTCCGAGACCAGGCCAGGCGCATATTGTTGCATTAACTCACGTCCGAGACCAGGTCAGGCGCATATTGTTGCGTTAACTCACGTCCGAGACCAGGTCAGGCGCATATTGTTGCATTAACTCACGTCCGAGATCAGGTCAGGTGCATATTGTTGCGTTAACTCACGTCCAAGACCAGGTCAGGCGCATATTGTTGCGTTAACTCTCGTCCGAGACCAGGTCAGGCGCATATTGTTGCGTTAACTCACGTCCGAGACCAGGTCAGGCGCATATTGTTGCGTTAACTCACGTCCGAGACCAGGTCAGGCGCATATTGTTGCGTTAACTCACGTCCGAGACCAGGTCAGGCGCATATTGTTGCGTTAACTCACGTCCGAGACCAGGTCAGGTGCATATTGTTGCGTGAACTCACGTCCGAGACCAGGTCAGGCGCATATTGTTGCGTTAACTCACGTCCGAGACCAGGTCAGGCGCATATTGTTGCGTTAACTCACGTCCTTCTTTAAACATCGTTGTCCAGTTCTTCACTGTTGTCTTCGACATACTTTTGTCACCATACCCTGCCTACATTCTGCGATGAATGTCAACTTGTCGACATCCTTCAGCTGTTAGAAACCGAAATCACCGCTCGCTGATCAACTCTGGGCGGATTCCATAGCACACACGCCATGGTTTCAACGGTCTGTTGTGAAACTATAAGTCGGAAGATAATGACATTTTGCAAACTTGACGGTTGGTATGTGCTATTTACACCAAAAGTGACGTCATCATGCGCATCGTACGTATGTTCAATAATTGCACTTAGGTCCGATTTCATTTGAACACCCCTCGTAGTATACTCAGTTATCTCTCTCTCTCTAGCTACTCCCCTATCATATCATATGCTCAGAAGAGGTCCTGCCAAAATGAAAACTTCAGAACATCCAATTTGTCTGTCCCAGAATTCCCTCCCCTCTAAGTCTAAACACACCTTCCTGGTTTCTTACCTATCCCCTGCCCGCACCCCTCCCCCCAGCAAATCTGCACAACCTAATCAAACATCAATTCTTGCACCGGTATAAAATTCCCCCCATCTAATCGTCTGCGATTCAAATCTGTTTACATTTAGAGCAAATTTGTATAGACTTAGTATATAGATGTTTGCTTTCCCTGTGAGACTAAAAGTCCGTGAGAAGTAGGCAGGCACAGACCGAATGTAGGAAACAGGACGTCCAGGCGACAGTGGTTAGGATTCATATCAGTGTCTGTCAATCGCCTGCCTGTAGCGGAGCCGTAAAGAAGTTACCAACAGCAAACGGGATTAAAAATTGTGGACAGACTACCTGGTCGAGTGTGTAATTAGAATTGAAACAGGTTCAGGTGTTAGAGACCGTTCCCTCGTTTTTCTATTTTTCGCAGCTTGGATTCAGGAGACAGGTTGTAACCATGACAACTTTATGGATACTGGTTTTGGCTGTTGGTAAGTTGAAAGTAATGTGACATGTTTGGTTGCTTTTTGATTTAAATTATTGTCGTTGCTCGTGTCAATTCACATGAGTGTTACCGGGGTCCGAATAGAGAGAGAGAGCTAAGAATAGCAACATTTTCAACGACCATGCATGTTACAAGAGATGACTAAGGAGATGTGTGTATGTGGCTGGCTTCTCCAAACTGTAGTAACGTTCCCACACAGAAACAACTTATACACATCATCATCATGTTCTTTGCAGAGTATCGCTCTGGTAACAATCAAACTGTATACTCTCGATCTTTGGTCAGCTCTCTCACAGAATGTGGCTCTCATAACATCTGATCTGTAAGACTCGATCCTTGACCAACTCTCTCACCGAACGTGGCTCTGGTATCAGCTGATATGTAGTACTCGATCCTTAACCATGTCTCACCTTTGCCCCCGTCATCCTCAGAACCTCTTTAATGTCCTGTGCCCATCTTCTTCTCTGTCCGTCTCTGTCTCGTTTGCCAGGTACCATACCCTCCCCCCAGAATCGATCTTTCTATGACATTGTGGTGTTTCATGTGACCAATATATTTTAATTCCCAAGACGTGTTGTTTTTTTGTTATTTTATTTTATGTGTTTGCCTCACTAGTTTCTACTGGCGGAGGCGCGCCTATTCCACCCCAGACCGTAGTCAATTGGGCGACATTAAGACGCATAAACCAGTGCTTAGATGCGTGTGTGTATCTGTTTGTACCTAACCAGGTGTTTCTGTGATATTCTTCCCGTTTTGATGATTCTCTTCTTATCTTTCCTAGGTATTTGGTTGCTATTTTTATTTTCTTGTGTTCCTCGGTTTATCCAGTCGAATTTCTGAAGCAAAATATGCACAATTGTTTTCCTGGGACCATTTTGGGAATGAGTAAATTTATTTTCCTTCATAATTGTTGTTTTAAAGTTTAAATATTTTCATTTATCAAATCATGTCATTCATT
>JAVGWX010000015.1:2000977-2128477 GCA_036924085.1 Ariolimax columbianus
GAGCTTGCATGTTTTTACCACACTCAACAGATCTTTATATGGGCCCTCTGTCTTAACGGTGCCCCGAACTGCCTTACCTGGGACCTGATCTAGATAAGAACTGTCGAGGACTTAAAGCAGACATCTCATCTCCACTATTCACATTTTTCGCCAAATATAACGAAGATATCGCAATATAAAGGTATTACCAGAACCGAAATGCACAGATTCTGTTCTGAGCTGTTAAGAATCGCTCTTTAAATAAGTCGAACTGTGCTCAATGTTTCTCAGAAAATGGGGTCGGATTTAAGATATTTTGTAATGTTCAGATTTTCGGTTTATTGATTAGACTGTCGCCATACAATACTGTTAACTTAACTTCATTTTACTGGTATAGAAGACTGTTGTACTGGTATAGAAGGCTGTTGTACTAGTATAGAAGCCTGTGTAGAGCCTGTTGTACTGGTATAGAAGTCTGTGTAGAGCCTGTTGTACTGGTATAGAAGTCTGCTCTAAGCCTGGTGTTATGCCATGTCACACAGTTACTCGCCTATTACGACATGCTCTCTGTGGGGCAGTGGTGCTATTCTTGTCCTTGTCATACACAAACACCCCGGCTGACGTCTGTTGGCGATCAGCTTCACAATCTCACGCCTATCCATTTCAACGTTCTACAAACGATTGATCGCCAGGTCAGCCCGCCCCATTGCCCCCTACCTGAGAATGCCCAGAGCAATTGTCCCACACCAGATCGAACTCAGATGGAAGCCCGACTTACAAATCCTGGTACAAGATAATTTACGCTAAAGGATAACAGAATGCCGAACGAAGAATGATAGAAATCCAAACATTGGAGAACAAGAAGCTGCATTTGTTAAATAAATACACGACGAGTATACAAGACGGAATACATCGTTTCTCCAGCAGGGTTGGACAAAACTTCCATTTCCCCAGCTTGTGTACACGCTAGGCCAGAATATCATATAACGGGACTGTAAGAAAGGTGCATATTTGCTTAGGATTTATAGATGTTTGAGTCATGGCTGGCAATCTGCTTTCACGTATAAGCTTGTGGTCGGTATGATGTCAGTAGGTGTGTGTGTGTGTGTGTGTGTGTGTTATTGTGTGTGTGTGGGAAATAGAGGGAAACATAATGTTAAGGAACGATAGCGTAGTTGGAGACAAGGCTAAAGGGGGTGCGTTTCATTATAATGTACAAATTTAGTTAATATAACAGAGTCAAAACGGCTTATCAAAGCCAGATACATGACCAAATGGGAAACCGAACATACTGGTTACACCAAAAACGATGCCTATTACCAGTTGAACCGAAGAGAGCAGGTCGTTGTCTTCAGACTTCGCACTGGCCACAACAGACTGAGGTACCACCTATTCAACAAATTGAAGATAGGGTGTACCGACGAATGCCCGTGCGGTACTGGTAAAATGACCACTGAACATCTGCTGCAGAACTGCCCGACATACAAGGATCAGAGAGAGCAGATGTGGCCATTGCCAGTGGAACTGCAAGACAAGCTCTATGGTAGTGGCGAGAGTCTCAGGATGACCGCCGCTTTTTTCGAAAAAATAATGGTTACTGTCTGACTGTGTACGCAGACGAAGAAGAAGAAGTTAATATAACTATCAAAGATGATGTATCATTTGGCAATAAAAATTGAAAGTGTATGGGGAAAAATAGAATGTGGTTGGAGTGTGCTACAGATGTCCATCAAGTCAAAAAGATTAAGACGAGGAGCTGATTAGTAGCATAGAAAAGGCAAGTGAAGGGAAATGATTATTAATGAGGCATTTCAACATTCCAGAAATAAAATGGGATATGGCAGAAGCACTTGTAGAGTCAAAACCTTTTGTTAAGTGCATAACTGACAACTTTTTAATTCAACATGTAGAAGCAGCCACCAGAGGCAAAAACACACTCGACCTAGTTTTTACTACAGAGGAAAATATGATTGAAAACGTTACTGTTGGGGAACTGTTTGGCTCAAGTGACCATCAAATCATCCGTTGGGATCTTATTGCAGGGAAAGAAGTAAATATAAACATGCAAATATACGACTACTCTAAGGCAGATGTTAAGAGGACGAAAGAGGCAGCGAACCACATAATCTAGAAAGATATTGTCGTAGGAACAGACGTTGAACAGGAGTGGGAGAGTTTTAAAACAGTTCTAGAAAAGCTAAAAAAGGAATTTGTTCCATGTAGGGAGGTAAACCCCAAGTGTAAAAAGTGGATAACTAGATTTGTAGTTAAATGTAGAAGAGCTAAAAATAAAGCAAGGAAAAAATATATAGAGGCAGGTAAATCAAAAGAAACATATTGAAAATATTTGGACAAGCAGAACAAATCTCAGAAAATGAACAAAACAGCAAAAAATAGACTTCGAAAAAAAACTTGCTCAGAGGATCAAGACTGACAGTAAAAGCTTCTTCTCTTATGTTAGAAATAAACAAAGAACGAAAGACAAAGTAGGCCCTCTCATAGACAGTACAGGGAAAATAATAAGTGAGAATAGGGAGGCAGCAAATCTGCTCATTCAGTACTTTGGCACAGTCTTCACAAAGGAGGACTGCTCCGAGATCCCAGAGCCTATAGATATTTTTCAAAGAGACATGGATACAGCAGGATTAAGATCCATCTGTATTACAGAGGAAATGGTTTTTTAAAAATTGGAGGGGTTGAAAGTGGATAAATGTCCAGGTCAAGATGGTATTCACCCAAAATTGCTGTTTGAAATTAGAAACCAACTAGCAAAACCATTGGCTATATTATGTTCTCAATCACTTACAAAAGGGATTGTTCCACTGGATTGGAAAGATGCGGGAGTGATCCCCTTATTCAAAAAGGTTAACACATTAAATCCAGCTATTTATAGACCTGTGAGTTTAACGAGCATAGTCTGTAAATTGTTAGAGTCAATAATCAAAGAAAACATTGTAATGCATTTAGACAAATTTAATCTAATTAGAAATAGTCAGCATGGGTTTACTAGAGGGAGATCATGCTTAACAAATCTATTAGAATTCATGGAGGAGGTTACCAAAATGATAGTGGACGTTATTTATCTAGATTTGATAGCCTTTGATAGAGTACGTCATGGAATATTATTTAGAAAGTTAAAATCACTTGGAATAGGTGGGGAAGTTGCCAAATCGATTGACCATTGGTTAACTGGAACAAGGCAGAGAGTTGGCATACATAAGGAGTACTCTGAGTGGTGTGAAGTAAAAAGTAGAGTGCCACAGGGCTCGGTTTTGGGACACATTTTGTTCTGAATAGATGAGGCGTGTTCAAATGAAACCAGACCTAGCCGCACCAAGTAAACATACTTCTTCTTCTTCTTCTTCTTCTTCTTCTTCTTCTTCTTCTTCGTACGCAGTCAGACAGTAACCATTATTTTTTCGAGAAAAGCGGCGGTCATCCTAAGGCTGTCGCCACTGCCATAGAGCTTTTCTTGCAGTTCCACTGGTGATGGCCACATCTGCTCTCTCTGATCCTCGTATGTCGGGCAGTTCTGCAGCAGATGTTCAGCGTTCATTTTACCAGTACCGCACGGGCATTCGTCGGTACATCCTATCTTCAATTTGTTGAATAGGTGGTACCTCAGTCTATTGTGGCCAGTGCGAAGTCTGAAGACAACGACCTGCTCTCTTCGGTTCAACTGGTAATAGGCATCGTTTTTGGTGTAACCAGTATGTTCGGTTTCCCATTTGGTCATGTATCTGGCTTGATAAGCCGTTTTGACTCTTCGTACGTCATACTGGTATCTGTTTGTGGTAGTCTTGCACCTTCTTTTGCCAGTCTGTCTGCCTCCTCGTTGCCTTGGATAAGTAAACATACGTACGAAGCGCATGCTGTCATCAGTTATGGTGTAAATAGAATGGAAGCAGGGTATCATCCATACACTTCTGAAATTGGCTCAGCCACGACGGATAGGACATGTTGTTCGCATGCCAGATAAGCACATACCCCAGCAGCTGTTACACGGCAAGCTCACAGGCAGACGCTTACCAAGAAGGCAGTAGAAATACTACAGATATTGAAAGTGTCTCTGAAAAGCTTCAAAATTGATGTCTCCTCCTGAGAGATGCTTGCACAAGACCGTACCATATTGCGACTAGTATCACAGAAGGTGCTCAGATAGCAGAGAACACAGCCCTGGTGGAGGCTGTGCGAAAGCATGCTGCCAGAAAAAATCTCAACACTCACAACGTTTCAACGGCCGAGTTCCCATGTTTGCTCTGAATGTGGCATGGTATGCCGTTCCAGGATTGGTTTTTACAGCCATCAGATAACACATTTTGTATTAGTCTAATACTATCGCCCGTTTCGCTTGCGATGATAAAACAGTATTATTACACTAATATTAGTACAGAGAACGGAATGTGTTGTGTCGTAGTTTACAGCTTGACTGCGATATTTACACCTTTCGGTCCAACACATCCGACTTCAGCAAGCACTTTTTGAGTACCGGGTTAGCATTCCCTCTTCGATCCCTTGTCTTTAGCGAGTCTGCCTTGCTGCAGCCTGTTGTTCAGGATCATCGCTTGGAGGTGTAGAAGCGTCTTGGCAGCTCTAGTTCGCTGGTCCTGACGCTAGCAGTCAGCTATGGGTCGCTGTCCACTCCAGCTCATGCGCTGCTCAGCATCTTGATCCCTGGAGGAAGGTCTTGGCAGCTCTAGGTCTCTAACCCTAACACCAGCACCCAGCCTTGCGCTGCTGACAGCTACAGCGCATGCGCTGCTCAACATCTTGATCCCAATTACCTTAACGTCTTTAAAGATGTTTTACAAACTTTCCAGAATCTGTATACAACCAGTTTCTTTTACATTCACTTTATCTAAAAATAACTATTCGCACACAATCTATTCTTGAATTGACACTGCCACCACTATTTCCCGTGGCAATGCATTCCAAGCATTCACCACTCTCTGACTACAATAATATTTCTTAATAACTAATCTGGACCTCCGTTTATTTAATTTGTAGCTGTAATAAAATATTGAACGAATGGCATAGTTTATAGAGTATCACTCTGAGTTCTATGTGGTCTATATTCTTCTTCTTCTTCTTCTTCTTCTTCTTCTTCTTCTTCTTCTTTTTCTTCTTCTTCTTCTTCTTCTTCTTTCTCCATTTTACAGCACGCCTTGTTTACGCTGTCTATCCACCTTTTTCTCGGTCTACCTCTTGCACATCTTCCCGATGTTCTACTATAGAAGACTGCACAAACAATGTGGTCTGGTTGCATTCTCACAATGTGTCCAAACCAATTCATTCTTTGTTGCTCCATATAAGTTTTCCAACCTTCTCCTGGCTCGCTGACCCTGACTCCAGCAGTCAGCCTTGCGTCACTGACAGCTACAGCTCATGCACTTTTCAGCTCTAGGTCTCTGACCCTGACTCCAGCAGTCAGCCTTGCGTTGCTGATAGCTACAGCTCATGCACTTCTCAGCATCTTGATCCCTGGAGAAAGGTCTTGGCAGCTCTAGGTCTCTGACCCTGACTCCAGCAGTCAGCCTTGCGTTGCTGACAGCTACAGCTCATGCACTTTTCAGCTCTAGGTCTCTGACCCTGACTCCAGCAGTCAGCCTTGCGTTGTTGACAGCTACAGCTCATGCACTTTTCAGCTCTAGGTCTCTGACCCTGACTGCAGCAGCCAGCCTTGCGTCGCTGACAGCCACAGCTCATGCACTTCTCAGCTCTAGGTCTCTGACCCTGACTCCAGCAGTCAGCCTTGCGTTGCTGATAGCTACAGCTCATGCACTTCTCAGCATCTTGATCCCTGGAGAAAGGTCTTGGCAGCTCTAGGTCTCTGACCCTGACTCCAGCAGTCAGCCTTGCGCCGCTGACAGCTACAGTTCCTGAACTGCTCGCCATCTTGACCCAATTACTCCAACCAACTTCTAGCAAAGCCAGAATCCAACCCACTAATTTCGCTTAGATGGCAAAGTTGCTATTCCCTTGTACAGCTTTCTTCAGGCGCTTCTTAAAACATACAATTACGGAAGAAGTGGCCCGATTCTGTTTGGCCAGGCACCTCTCGGTTTGTATTAGCCTTAATGAAGAGGCGCAAGACACATTTGAGGCCGTCCAATGTTTGTTTAGCATCAACCCAGGCGAGAGGAATAAATTTGTACGGCATCACATGAGTGGTACCCGACTTAGCTCAGAATGTAGCCACTATAATCTTGCAAGGTATGTAGGTAGGTGGTCATATGACAGGCACTGCAGTCGAGGATGATGTGTTAAAATCGTTTCATTAGGCGGTAGAATGGGGTAGCAAGAACCTGCCTTTGCGTATATATATATATATATGTATATACCAGGTGCTAATATACGGCTGAGTATACTGGGTCGTGCCGGTAGCATGTATCGAACTCGGCCCTTTCCTAAACGCTGAACCACTGTTATTCGGACGCAAATGAACCTTTAAGAATGTACTAGAAAGGGGATTGAAGAGGGGTGTGTGTGGCGCTAGCAACATTATCATGCTGTTGTTGTTCTTCTTCTTCACTTCTTCTTCATCTTTTTCTTCTTCTTCATCTTTTTCTTCTTCTTCATCTTTTTCTTCTTCTTCATCTTTTTCTTCTTCCTCTTCTTTTTCGGCGTTCGTTATGAAAAGTAAATGTGTGATGTTATATCGTAGTTTACAGCGAAGCTGCGATATATACCCCTTCGGCACTATCTGTGACCTATAAACTGACTCGCCCTAGCGTGTGCGTATGAAATGCCTGGCGGTCTTGCAGTTTCTGTCAGTTTTCCTCACTTCTCTCTCTTCCTATCACGTTTCTTCCCTTCTCTCTCTCTCTTCCTATCATATTTCCTCACTTCTCTCTCTTCCTCTTACCTTGACAGCAGGAAGACGGTATGATAATAAATATGATAAGATAACATACCATGTCGTCTCCAGAAGCATGCTGGGATACTTTAGAGGCAGCTGGCATGTCGGTGGATTAATGTATTCAAAAATCATTTCTGAGATAATTTGCAATGACTTCATACTAATTTAGAGAAACATACTTTCCAGCGCTGTTCAAGAGTTTTGGTTTGGAAGCCAAGTAGTTTTGGTCTGGAAGCCAAGTAGAGTTTTGGTCTGGAAGCCAAGTAGAGTTTTGGTCTGGACGCTAAGTAGAGTTTTGGTCTGGAAGCCATGTAGAGTTTTGGTCTGGAAGCCAAGTAGAGTTTTGGTCTGGAAGCCAAGTAGAGTTTTGGTCTGGTAAGACAAATGAGTCAAGATCCCGTCACGCCATGCGGTGGAAATGAAATATGAGGGAAAGCCCATATTATTTTGCAGCCCCCGGCTCTTTGTGGATGACGTGGCCGGTGATTTGAGGCTGTGTCGACACCGAGGTTGTTGCGGTTTGAAATAAACATTTCCACCTCAACTGGGGAATGAACCCAGGACCACTCAGATGTGAAGCATGCTCGTTAACCACTGCGCTATGCGGCTCACCCAAGTACGATGACAGTCTAGTAAATATTATAGCAGTCAGTTGTGGGTCGCTGACCTTGACGCTAGCAGACAGCTCTGATTCGCTGACCCTGACGCTAACAGTCAGCTCTGGTTCGCTGGCCCTGTCGCTGCAGTCAGCTATGGGTCGCTGACCGCTGCAGCTCATGCTCTGCTCGGCATCTTGATCCCGAATTCAAATATAAAAAGCATCAATCTCTAACGAACTTCAAAAGAGGGCTAGAGGTTTATCAGTAAATGAGTTTACAGTAGCCATTAAATTATAGCTGACGGCTTCCTTCAAGGTCAGTGGCGCATAACGACCAAGAATATATTCCACCTCTGAGTGGTGCGCCTGGAAACAGACTGCGACCGTGCAGACTGACTAACAGTTTAAGGATAAAAGAAGGAAGGCAAACCAGGTTTTTTAAAATGAAATCGGAAATCCAAATCAGATGTAATAAAGCAAGTCAAATTATTGGCCAAATGTCCCTGATATTACAACGTAAACGCGTGACGATGGATAAACAAATATGGCAGTGTAAGCCGTTAGGTACTACTTATCCTGTCAATGATATTCTGGTCTCTCGGATCAAAATAAGATATGTGACAGAGTCTAGGTTTAGCTGAGTAGTTTACTTATCTAAAGAGTTACAACGTATATCTACACCACGACACGGCTTCCAGACAGGAAAACGCGGTAAATACTTTCCTGATTGGAAATATAACATTCACATTTATTAACATGCATATCAACCAAAATAGGAAAGTACATCTAATCTAAATAATCATAATATATATATAATGAACTATATCGGATGTTTTAAGCACTAGCTTTTGATAATTCCTCTAAACTACCTAACCCAAGCTCTCGCCGCTGCACCACCTTTCTCTTCACACTCACACACTTACAAACTCGTCCTAACTATCGGATCACATACTCAGGCGATCTGTGCATTCATATGTAATTAGATGACGTTTCTTATAGTTGGATCACGAACACATTTGTGGTCACACACTCAGTCGATCTGTGTATACACGTACAATCAGAACACACATCGTTCCCAAAGTGTCCTGCCCATACCACACACATTCAGATCTCGTCCTTAGGCGATCTGTACATTCACCATTACTTAGATTACGCATCTTTCCCTAGGTATCCAACAAGTGCGACACACATTTAGTTATCTCACTGTTCACAGGTGTCCATCATAAACACCTATGGAGTGTCTGACCAAGACTCGAGGTGTATGCTTATCTAGTCTCCCTGCAAACTCAATCTCACTCTCACTTTCAAACTCTTAACAGCCTCTCAGACTCCTGACAGGCTCTCAGCTTTCTTCCCAGCCAGTCTGTTTGAGTTCATCTTGGCAGAGTATTCTATAGCCTCAAACAACACCATGGCTGTTCAATGTACATCTCTTGGTTGTCTGACTAAGCCATCACTCTAATGTGGAACTACCCCCAACTAATTGTTATTGTATGACTCTCCCCGAATCCCTGTCACTCTAAATGTCGTAGCCAGTCGTGGCGACATCTGACTGTCACCAACCCCCTCTCTACGCCAATTCGGAATACCAGAGTGGTCAGCTACGAACCCCCCACCTCAGCTCCGAACACCCCCTGTATGAGACACCTTCTTCCACCTAAACCCCTCCATTCTTTTATCGATCTAGTGTCGAAACGGTGATTGACCTTTGCGGGCATTCCGGCATCCTTTGTTTTTAGAGTCGCCAGCCCAATCTCCCCTGCCCTAAACGACCACGTTTTAGCTGGAACTGCTACAAAAAGAACGCTATACAACACACTATTCCTACCCACATTGTGCTGTCAGTGCCAACATTGGACAATGACAAAAATAATTGAAATTTCGTAACAAAAAGAGATGAAATGCCTGCCACCAATGATTGGATATAATCAGAAACGGAGTATTAGGAGACAAGTAGGTACAACACCAGTACTAGACCTCATCAAGAGACAAGTAGGTACAACACCAGTACTAGACCTCATCAAGAGACAAGTAGGTACAACACCAGTGATAGACCTCATCAAGAGACAAGTAGGTACAACACCTGTGCTAGACCTCATCAAGAGAAAAGTAGGTACAACACCAGTGCTAGACCTCATCAAGAGACAAGTAGGTACAACACCAGTGCTAGACCTCATCAAGAGACAAGTAGGTACAACACCAGTGCTAGACCTCATCAAGAGAAAAGTAGGTACAACACCAGTGCTAGACCTCATCAAGAGACAAGTAGGTACAACACCAGTGCTAGACCTCATCAAGAGACAAGTAGGTACAACACCAGTGCTAGACCTCGTCAAGAGACAAGTAGGTACAACACCAGTGCTAGACCTCATCAAGAGACAAGTAGGTACAACACCAGTGCTAGACCTCATCAAGAGACAAGTAGGTACAACACCTGTGCTAGACCTCATCAAGAGACAAGTAGGTACAACACCAGTGATAGACCTCATGAAGAGACAAGTAGGTACAACACCAGTGCTAGACCTCATGAAGAGACAAGTAGGTACAACACCAGTGCTAGACCTCATGAAGAGACAAGTAGGTACAACACCAGTGCTAGACCTCATGAAGAGACAAGTAGGTACAACACCAGTGCTAGACCTCATAAAGAGACAAGTAGGTACAATACCAGTGCTAGACATCATGAAGAGACAAGTAGGTACAACACCAGTGCTAGACCTCATCAAGAGACAAGTAGGTACAACACCAGTGCTAGACCTCATCAAGAGACAAGTAGGTACAACACCAGTGCTAGACCTCATCAAGAGACAAGTAGGTACAACACCAGTGATAGACCTCATCAAGAGACAAGTAGGTACAACACCAGTGCTAGACCTCATCAAGAGAAAAGTAGGTACAACACCAGTGCTAGACCTCATCAAGAGACAAGTAGGTACAACACCAGTGCTAGACCTCATCAAGAGACAAGTAGATACAACACCAGTGCTAGACCTCATCAAGAGACAAGTAGGTACAACACCAGTGCTAGACCTCATCAAGAGACAAGTAGGTACAACACCAGTGCTAGACTTCATCAAGAGACAAGTAGGTACAACTCCAGTGCTAGACCTCATCAAGAGACAGCAGACCAAATGGTTGGTCACGTGACAACGTCAGATAGTATCCCCCAGAAAGCAATGCGATACAGATACAATTGATACAAAGCCAGGGGCCGACCACAAGAGATGGATAGCAGAAAAAACAGAAGCAGTAAAGCTCCCGGTGTACGAAGCACATACTAGGGCTCGGTCAAGAAACCTCTTCATAAACTGACGCTGAAATGCACAAGTACATACTAGGGGGCAGTCAAGAAACCTCTTCATAACCTGACGCTGAAAGGCACAAGCACATACTAGGACCCGGTCAAGAAACATCTTCATAACCTGACGCTGAAATGCACAAGCACATCTTAGGGCCCAGTCAAGAAACCTCTTCATAACCTGACGCTGAAAGTCACGGAGGAGATAAATTGAAAAGAATAAAGGGAAAGAAATCGGATTTATACGGCCGAATGGGACAAATATTGCAGCTTCGCTGTGAACTACGATACACAATCACAAACGTCCTTTTTAGAACTAACGTCGAAGAAGAAGGAGAAGAATAAGATGCCGAAGAAGAAGACACATATAGACAAAAGCCCTCTAAACTGTTAGCTCTGACAATGTACGCTAAACGTGCAATCTAACAGCTGCTAACCCACCACTAGCGATTCTCAGTTCTATTTTCAGAGTTGCTTAACACGTGAGAAATTCTACATGTATACCTGGCCCTGTACACGCCTGTATTTAACTTAATGAGGTTGGTATACAGAATGAAGTCCTGTTCAAACCTTTATTCCGGAAAAGCAGTGGATCTCAAAATCTGTCCCCTGGACCACACATGTGTTGTTCATTGATAGGACCTGATCTCTAAAAGAGGCAAAGACATCAACCACTTGTAGTTATTTGTTCATAACAAGAAGCATTTGGCTTCTGGAAATTATTTTATCTCCTGTCCTCTACCCTGAGGTGTAGAGTCTTCTACCCTGAGGTGTAGAGTCTTCTACCCTGAGGGGTAGAGGTTTATCAAAGAGAACACCTTATCCTTAACATTTTTCATGTTGTTGTTGTTGTTATGCTTCTTCTACTTCTTCTACTTCTTCTTCTTCTTCTCTTTCTTCTTCTTCTTCTTCTTCCTCTTCTTCATCTTCTTCGATAAACTGATGATATGCTTCTAGTCCGATGAGGTTCATGAAGGAGACAGCGCATCTCAGGTTTTCGCTAGTTCCCCACCGCTTTTGGAGTTTGGTTGATGTCTCAGGCCAGACTGCATCTCTTTGGTCCGTGTACGTTGGGCATTCCTGCGGGCATCCTCCACAACCGCATGTGGTGGTGTCTGAGACACATCCTGTGGAGGTGGGCCTTGAGTCTACAATGGCTCGTTCTGAGTTTAAAGATCTTTGTCCGCCCATCTTTGCCAAGTTTTTCTATGCTGTCATTTTCTGGCTTATATTCTTTGTGCTGGTCTCTCCATTCTGTCCTCATGGATCGTTTGATGAGTGTCGCTGCTCATTTATAGCTCTGTGGAAGTGGAGTCTGTGTGCCGCAACTTCCGACTTTTGCGAGCTCATGTGCTTCCTCGTTTCCAAGGATCCCACAGTGGGCCGGAATAAAATAATAGGACTAGATCTGTTTTTTGAGACAGCAAATCTGTGTTATATTTTATTTTGTTTGGAGCTTGAGATGGCTTGGAATACACTCCTGGAGTCTATCTTGTTTGGAGCTTGAGATGGCTTGGAGTACACTCCTGGAGTCTATCTTGTTTGGGGGTTGAGATGGCTTGGAGTACACTCCTGGAGTCTATCTTGTTTGGGGGTTGAGATGGCTTGGAGTACACTCCTGGAGTCTATCTTGTTTGGAGCTTGAGATGGCTTGGAGTACGCTCCTGGAGTCTATCTTGTTTGGGGGTTGAGATGGCTTGAAGTACACTCCTGGAGTCTATCTTGTTTGGGGGTTGAGATGGCTTGGAGTACACTCCTGGAGTCTATCTTGTTTGTGGCTTGAGATGGCTTGGAGTACACTCCTACAGTCTATCTTGTTTGGAGCTTGACATGGCTTGGAGTACACTCCTGGAGTCTGTCTTGTTTGGGGTTTGAGATGGCATGGAGTACACTCCTGGAGTCTGCCTTGTTTGGGGCTTGAGATGGCTTGAAGTACAATTCTGGAGTCTATCTTGTTGGGGTATTGAGATGGCTTGGAGTACACTCCTGGATATCTTTTTGGGGGCTTGAGATGGCTTGGAGTACACTCCTAGAGTCTGTCTTGTTTGGGGCTTGAGATGGCTTGGAGTACACTCCTGGAGTCTGTCTTGTTTGGGATTTGAGATGGCTTGGAGTACACTCCTGGATTCTTTATTGTTTGTGGCTTGAGATGGCTTGGAGTACACTCCTGGAGTCTGTCTTGTCTGGAGCTTGAGATGGCTTGGAGTACACTCCTGGAGTCTATATTGTTTGTGGCTTGCGATGGCTTGGAGTACACTCCTGGAGTCTGTCTTGTCTGGAGCTTGAGATGGCTTGGAGTACACTCCTGGAGTCTATCTTGTTTCTGGCGAGATGGCTTGGAGTACACTGCTGGAGTCTGTCTTGTTGGAGGCTTGAGATGGCTTGGAGTACACTCGTGGAGTCTGTCTTGTTTGGAGCTTGAGATGGCTTGGAATACACTCCTGGATTCTTTATTGTTTGTGGCTTGAGATGGCTTGGAGTACACTCCTGGAGTCTGTCTTGTCTGGAGCTTGAGATGGCTTGGAGTACACTCCTGGAGTCTATATTGTTTGTGGCTTGCGATGGCTTGGAGTACACTCCTGGAGTCTGTCTTGTCTGGAGCTTGAGATGGCTTGGAGTACACTCCTGGAGTCTATCTTGTTTCTGGCTTGAGATGGCTTGGAGTACACTTCTGGAGTCTGTCTTGTTTGGAGCTTGAGATGGCTTGGAGTACACTCCTGGAGTCTGTCTTGTTTGCGGCTTGAGATGGCATGAAGTACACTCCTGGAGTCTGTCTTGTTGGGGGCTTGAGATGGCTTGGAGTACACTCCTGGAGTCTATCTTGTTTGGGGCTTGAGATGGCTTGGAGTACACTCCTGGAGTCTATCTTGTTTGTGGCTTGAGATGGCTTGGAGTACACTCCTGGAGTCTATCGTGTTTGTGGCTTGAGATGGCTTGGAGTACACTTCTGGATTCTGTCTTGTTTGGAGCTTGAGATGGCTTGGAGTACACTCCTGGAGTCTATCTTGTTGGGGGCTTGAGATGGCTTGGAGTACACTCCTGGAGTCTGTCTTTTTTGGAGCTTGAGAGGGCTTCTAGTACACTCCTTTAGTTTGTCTTGTTTATGGCTTGAGTTGGCTTGGAGTACACTCCTGGAGTCTGTCTTGTTGTGGGTTGAGATGGCTTGGATTACACTCCTGGAGTCTATCTTGTTTGGAGCTTGAGATGGCTTGGAGTACACTCCTGGAGTCTATCTGGTTTGTGGCTTGAGATGGCTTGGAGTACACTCCTAGAGTCTATCTTGTTTGGAGCTTGACATTGCTTGGAGTACACTCCTGGAGTCTGTCTTGTTTGGGGCTTGAGATGGCATGGAGTACACTCCTGGAGTCTGTTTTGTTTGGGGCTTGAGATGGCTTGGAGTACACTCCTGGAGTCTGTCTTGTTGGGGGCTTTAGATGGCTTGGAGTACACTCCATGAGTCTGTCTTGTTGGGGGTTGAGATGGCTTGGAGTACACTACTGGAGTCTATCTTGTTTGTGGCTTGAGATGGCTTGGAGTACACTCCTAGAGTCTATCTTTTTGGAGCTTGACATGGATTGGAGTACACTCCTGGAGTCTGTCTTGTTTGGGGCTTGAGATGGCATGGAGTACACTCCTGGAGTCTGCCTTGTTTGGGGCTTGAGATGGCTTGAAGTACACTCCTGGAGTCTATCTTGTTGGGGTATTGAGATGGCTTGGAGTACACTCCTGGATATCTTTTTGGGGGTTTGAGATGGCTTGGAGTACACTCCTGGATTCTGTCTTGTTTGGGGCTTGAGATGGCATGGAGTACACGCCTGGAGTCTGTCTTGTTTGGGATTTGTGATGGCTTGGAGTACACTCCTGGAGTCTGTTTTGTTTGCGGCTTGAGATGGCTTGGAGTACACTCCTGGAGTCTGTCTTGTTTGGAGCTTGAGATGGCTTGGAGTACACTCCTGGAGTCTTTATTGTTTATGGCTTGAGATGGCTTGGAGTACACTCCTGGAGTCTGTCTTGTCTGGATTTTGAGATGGCTTGGAGTACACTCCTGGAGTCTATATTGTTTGTTACTTGCGATGGCTTGGAGTACACTCCTGGAGTCTGTCTTGTTTGTGGCTTGAGATGGCTTGGAGTACACTTCTGGAGTCTGTCTTGTTTGGAGCTTGAGATGGCTTGGAGTACACTCCTGGAGTCCGTCTTGTTTGCGGCTTGAGATGGCTTGAAGTACACTCCTGGAGTCTGTCTTGTTGGGGGCTTGAGATGGCTTGGAGTACACTCCTGGAGTCTATATTGTTTGTGGCTTCAGATGGCTTGGAGTACACTCCTGGAGTCTATCTTGTTTGTGGCTTGAGATGGCTTGGAGTACACTCCTTGAGTCTATCTTGTTTGTGGCTTGAGATGGCTTGGAGTACACTTCTGGATTCTGTCTTGTTTGGAGCTTGAGATGGCTTGGAGTACACTCCTGGAGTCTATCTTGTTTTTTGCTTGAGATGGCTTGGAGTACACTCCTGGAGTCTGTCTTGTTGGGGGCTTGAGATGGCTTGAAGTACACTCCTGGAGTCTGTTAGAATGGCCGTTTCCTTGCTATTGTGTTTTGGCTTGATGACACTGGCACATATCTCTCCATGCTGGTATGTTTCAGAGATGGAACATTTACAGTTTACACAATGCGCACCTAAACCAAACCTTTGACAGTTGTAAAATTACTTGATCTTCTTCTTCATTCGTTTTCTAACTCCCACTACCAGGGGATGGCGTGGCCTAGTGGTTAAGTGACACGGCTCACAACCCAAAGGTGCTGGGTTCGATCCCCAGGGAAGGAAACTCTTAGAAAATGCAGGAGGAAGCAGACCCTTACATAAAATGCATGCTGAAGTCGGATGCATTGGGCCGACAGGTGCAAAATAAAAACCACAGTGCAACGCACACCGCCTTGGGGAATAGAGAAATAAAGCGAACGCAAAAAAAAAAGATAATACAAACTCCCACTACCAAGCTCTGAATAGGGCTTTGGAACTGGCAGAATGTAGTCGGGAGAACGGAATGCGTTGTGTTGTACTTTACAGCTTGACTACGATATCCGACACATCTGACCAGCAGACCTTTTTTGGGTACCGGGTTAGCATTTCCTCTTCGATCCCTTCTCCTTAACCAGTCAAGCCTGTTGCAGTCTGTTATCCAGGATCACCGTGTGTAGAAGGGTCTTGACAGCTTTAGTTCGCTGGCCCCAACGCTAGCAGTCAGCTTTAGTTCGCTGGCCCCGACGCTAGCAGTCAGCTTTAGTTCGCTGGCCCTGACCCTAGAATTCAGCATTAGTTCGCTGGCCCCGACGCTAGCAGTCGGCGTTAGTTCGCTGGCCCTGACCCTAGAAGTCAGCTTTAGTTCGCTGGCCCTGACCCTAGAAGTCAGCTTTAGTTCGCTGGCCCCGACGCTAGCAGTCGGCGTTAGTTCGCTGGCCCTGACCCTAGAAGTCAGCTTTAGTTCGCTGGCCCTGACTCTAGAAGTCAGCTTTAGTTCGCTGGCCCCGACGCTAGCAGTCAGCTTTAGTTCGCTGTCCCCGACGCTAGCAGTCAGCTTTAGTTCGCTGGCCCTGACCCTAGAATTCAGCATTAGTTTGGTGGCCCCGACGCTAGCAGTCAGCTTTAGTTCGCTGGCCCTGACCCTAGAAGTCGGCTTTAGTTCGCTGGCCCTGACTCTAGAAGTCAGCTTTAGTTCGCTGGCCCTGACACTAGCAGCCAGCTTTAGTTCGCTGGCCCTGACCCTAGAAGTCAGCTTTAGTTCGCTGGCCCTGACACTAGCAGCCAGCTTTAGTTCGCTGGCCCTGACCCTAGAAGTCAGCTTTAGTTCGCTGGCCCTGACACTAGCAGCCAGCTTTAGTTCGCTGGCCCTGACCCTAGAAGTCAGCTTTAATTCGCTGGCCCTGACCCTAGCAGCCAGATTTAGTTCGCTGGTCCTGACGCTAGCAGTCAGTTTCAATTCTCTGGCCCTGACGCTAGCAGCCAGCTTTAGTTCGCTGGCCCTGACGCTAGTAGTCAGCTTTAGTTCGCTAGCACTCCGCTCTAGTTCGCTAACAGCTACAGCTCATGCCTTGCTGAGCATCTTGATCCAACATATCAGGATTGATCTCCCGCCATTTCAGAGCTACTTGTTCAACAACTGTCATGGCCATCTGTGACCTACATTCAAAGAAGCATTGTAGCTTCTCAGATTGCCGGTTAAACCATGTTGCAAAAGACGATTAAAGACCTTTGCGATTGGGACGAGCAACATTATATTGTAATAATGAATTACTTCGGCTTCTTTTGATACATCACCTTCTTCGTCTTCTGATCCACACCTTGACTCGTTTTATTCGTTCTTTTAATCTTCTACCAAGTCTGAAAACGTTTTTCCAGAGGTGTTTTATAAACATTGAGAAACCTTCCAGATTAAATTACAGAAACAACAAATCCAAGAGTTGGAAACTCTTCTACATACAATTTCCTTGTTATAAAAAATGTAGCAAGCAGTAAAAACAGAAATTGACAATAAACTACGAATATGGAAATCTCAGATTGTCTAAATTTAAAGTTGCTCTAGGATGGTAAAGGCGTGTGAAAGAACGGATCAGAAGTGTGTACACATAACGAGCAACAGGAACCATCGGTATCCGTAGACTTCAGCGTTTCCTAAAACCAACATTTGCTCTCCCACTTAAATTAACACCCCCGAGATATCGCTACGTCATCTTTTCATTTTACGCATTTTTGTTGATAAATTGTTCGATATATGAATCACTAAAAGAAAAGAGAATTTTTTGGCCAAAGCAAATAAGAGACTATTCACTTGAAACACGCAGTGCAAAATCATTTACCGCCTACACGAAAAGGAAAGAAAGAGATCGTTGAATAGAATAGTTTCTATATATGTATATTTATCATAAAGCTCTCCTCTCCCAGGCCTTTCTGGCGGGTTTATATAGGAAGTACTTGTCAGTTATAAGACACCTCGGTGGATAGGAATTGTTACATGAAGGACTGGACACATACTTTAGTGAAGATTAGCCAAGCCACGGCGGACTGCTGGCTGCTTTCAGTCTCAGCAGTCAGAAACCTGAAGCAGTTCAAGGTTAGGGATACATCATCATCAAGTGTCGTCTTTGTGGTAGAGGTTGGCGGTAATGAATCCCCGTCTGTCTCTTCCTCGGGTCAGGCTGGTACACTCTGTCTGGCTGTGTCCTCGCCCCATCTCGATGATGTCTGTCCATCTGTACACTCAGTCTGCCTGTGTCCTCGCCACATCTTGATGATGTCTGTCCATCTGTACACTCAGTCTGTCTGTGTCCTCGCCCCATCTTGATGATGTCTGTCCATCTGTACACCCAGTCTGCCTGTGTTCTAGCCCCATCCTGATGTCTGTCCATCTCTGTCGCTCCTGCCATCTACTCTTATCTCTAATATAATCTTTAGAAGACGGCGTGGGCTAGTGGTTAAGTGGCACGGCTCACATCCAGCAGGTGCTGGGTTCGATCCTCATCACAGCACTGGCCGTTACCCCGGGACGCAAAACCTTAGAAAATGCAGCAGAAAGCAGACCTTGCCCAAAATTCCTGCCAAAGTCGGACGCACTGGGCCGTGAGGCGCAAATAAAACACAGTGCAGCGCACACCACATTGGGGAATACAGAAATAAGGCGAACGTAGGAGAACATGAAATAAATAATTTAACCTTTAGGAGACTGTCATTTCCCGTAACATGACTAAAATATTTGATTTTCCTACTTGTTATTTCCCATCAGAAGTGTCTGTTCCACCTGGAGATTTTCCAGAACCTCACTATTGGTTTTCCGATCTTTCCAAGAAACTCGTCCAAGCCTTCTCAATACGCACATTTGGAAAGGCCTCAATAGGATTCTCCATTTTCTTGGTCATGGTCCAGTTTTCTACTCCATCCAACAAAATTGATTGCCCATAGCATTTCATCATTCGCTCTTGTCAAACGATAGTATTGTGCTTTGAAAAGGTATGTAGCTACATTCCATGACGGTAACAGAGAAGCATCTTCCACACTGTGTACAAGAAAAGTCAGAACCGTTTTGCGGCATCGCATGGCGTGTCTTCTCAAACTCTAAATCCTTAGCCTATCAGCAATCAGTATCTCCTTTGTCTGTATTTCATGCTTAATCATGCCCCTCCATGTAACACGATCCATGGCGTCCTGTTTCCATGATTTCATATCGATGCCTGCGTCATTCATATCCCGCTTGCATACATCCTTGTACCGAAGTAGTGGCCGGCCCCGAGACCTTTTCCCCAAGTGTAATTCCCCATAGAGAAGATATTTTGGTATTCTGCCATCATCCATCCTCCGAATGTGTCCCAGCCAGCGGAGCCTTCGATGACTAAGCATGGACAAGATTGTGACACTGCCAGTTCCCTCCAACACCCTCCGTTGGTGATCTTGTCTTGCCACCCAACCCCCAGGATTCTGTGCAGGCACCTCATGTGATAGCTGTTTAGCCGCGTCTCCCGGTGCATGTAGGTAGACCTCATGTGATAGCTGTTTAGCCGCCTCTCCTGGTGCATGTAGGTAGACCTCATGTGATAGCTGTTTAGCCATCTCTCCCGGTGCATGTAGGTAGACCTCATGTGATAGCTGTTTAGCCGCCTCTCCTGGTGCATGTAGGTAGACCTCATGTGATAGCTGTTTAGCCGCTTCTCCTGGTGCATGTAGGTAGACCTCATGTGATAGCTGTTTAGCCGTCTCTCCTGGTGCATGTAGGTAGACCATGTCTCACTGCCGTAAAAAAGAGCGCTGAGGTCACAGGCCTGGTAAACAAGTGTTTTTGATTTAACAGTGAGCATTTAACGATTCTCATATTTTATTTGTGAGATCTGCTAGGACAGAAGTGTGTGTCCCATGCATTCTTTGCCTGTACAATTCTCTAAATTATCTTCCTTTCACTAGTGCCTCCTCCACTACCAACTGACCAAGATATAATATCTTGACCCTTGTTCCAGAATGTCTCCAATTTTGTGGATGTCAACTTGTGAACTTTCCTTTCATTTGTTGAGCACCAAAACTTTGTGTTCACGTGGATGTTTAGGCCACATTGTTGACTCTTGCTGTTTATCTTACACATTGTCCTGCAGATGTACCCGATTCCACCGCCGGGGTGTTTGTGTATAACACGGACAAGAATAGGACCACCTCCCCATAACGAGCATGTCGTGAGAGGCGACTAACTGTGTGACATGGCATAACACCGGCCATGGTTAGGTGGTTTCTTTAGAGCTGCATAGATGGCGCCTAACAGTCTTCGAGTCTACTTTACCCTAGTGTTTGAATCTATTAAGATGGATTCGTACATCGATTAACTACCCTCCGCTGCACGTGTCCCAGCACAGCGGAGTATTACGCTACTCGAGCCTAGCCCGCTAAGCAGGAAATCCTCCTCCCGTCTGCATCCAGACCTTGCCAGATCTGGGACCTGCACCACGGCACCGCCCATGTAGAAGTACAGGTCGACTAAGAGCCAAGAAGAAGATTTTCAGGATCCTCTGCCAATTTCACAGTATGATCACGATATATGATATTGTTGATAGTTGGTCGTAATATATTCAATCCTGGCATGTCTTCTACTTGAACATGTGTGTCTGTGTATACATTAAACAGACCAGCGGACAGCACACAGCCCTGTCTATCCCTTTTATACTAGGTGACTTCCCTACTCTAGTTCTCAAACTTACTGATTGATTTCAATACAAGTTTGTGATACGTTTGATATCCTTACCTCCCAGATCGATATCCCCCAGACATCTTATCAACTGTTCATGTTGCCCGTTATCAAATTAGCCAGATCAAATATTGTGGACATATACAAAGACATAATATACTGGACCCGACAGCTCGTACATTAATGTCCCTGCATGCCTGAGATGTAAAAGTAAGCTTTTATCGCCCCGGTCCTCTCGGCCTATAAATCTTGCCCCCTAGTATTTTCTGTAGAAGACTTTCATGTCTCATATTGTGACCCAGCCAACTCAACATTTCCCTCTAGTACCTTCTGTAGAAGACTTTCATGTCTCATATTGTGACCCAGCCAACTCAACCTTTCCCTCTAGTACCTTCTGTAGAAGACTTTCATGTCTCATATTGTGACCCAGCCAACTCAACCTTTCCCTCTAGTACCTTCTGTAGAAGACTTTCATGTCTCATATTGTGACCCAGCCAACTCAACCTTTCCCTCTAGTACCTTCTGTAGAAGACTTTCATGTCTCATATTGTGACCCAGCCAACCCAACATTTCCCTCTAGTACCTTCTGTAGAAGACTTTCATATCGCATATTATATACCAGCAAACGGAAACGATGTTTTCGGTTCATTTTCCATATTTGTCTTTCTGCGCCCACTTCAGTGAGGCCAGTCATTGGAACTTCTTTCTGTCCAACTCCATCTTTCCATTCTACGGTATGACCACACCTTAAACGCTTCCAAACTGTTTTCTTCCTTCTCCGCTAAAGTCCATGTTTCACACCCTTACAGTGCAATTGGTCATACATGAGTGGTGGTTATTCTTTTCCTCAATTATATTCTGATATTCTATAAGGTTAACATTTTCCGGTTTTTGCCATTGAAAAAAAAAAGGCGGAGGCCGCAGTCCACCACAGACGATGACGGCATAACTTATTTTGCTGTCGCTACTTTTAGTAAGGATTAACTGCGCTACTTGTGATCCTCACTCTCTCGTCTCGAGCCGCCCGTCTCCAGTGGCAAGTCAAGGACAAGACGACTAGGGGGCGACTACGAGATACAGGGGACTTCGCATCAAGCACCCGTGAAAAATACGGGTCAGTCTGGGAGTCGAACCCACACCACCTGATCACGAGGCCGACAGCTTAACCACTTCGCCACGGAATCCCCTTTGCCATCTTCTGTGAAGGTTTGCCCTAAATAAGTAGCTACTGTAGCGACCAGTAACGGCATCCTTCACTAGCTACTGTAGCCACCAGTAACTCATCCTTCCGCATGTACTAGCTACTGTAGCCACCAGTAATGGCACCCTTCGCCATTTATTAGCTACTGTAGCCACCAGTAACGGGTCCTTCGCCATCTACTAGCTACTGTAGCCACCAGTAACTCATCCTTCCCCATCTACTAGCTACTGTAGCCACTATTAACTCATCCTTCCCCATCTACTAGCTACTGTAGCCACCAGTAACTCATCCTTCCCCATCTACTAGCTACTGTAGCCACCAGTAACTCATCCTTCCTCAGCTACTAGCTACTGTAGCCACCAGTAACGGCATCCTTCACCATCTACTAGCTACTGTAGCCACCAGTAACGGCATCCTTCCCCATCTACTAGCTACTGTAGCCACCAGTAACTCATCCTTCCCCATCTACTAGATACTGTAGCCACCAGTAACGGCATCCTTCCCCATCTACTAGCTACTGTAGCCACCAGTAACTCATCCGTCGCCATCTACTAGCTACTGTAGCCACCAGTAACGGCATCCTTCCCCATCTACTAGCTACTGTAGCCACCAGTAACTCATCCTTTCCCCTCTACCAGCTACTGTAGCCACCAGTAACGGCATCCTTCCCCATCTACTAGCTACTGTACCCACCAGTAACGGCATCCTTCCCCATCTATTAGCTATTGTAGCCGCCAGTAACTCATCCTTCACCATCTACTAGCTACTGTAGCCACCAGTAACTCATTCTTCACCACCTACTAGCTACTGTAGCCACCAGTAACTCATCATTCCCCATCTATTAGCTACTGTAATCATCAGTAACTCATCCTTCTCCATCTACTAGCTACTGTAGCCACCAGTAACTCATCCTTCCCCATCTACTAGCTACTGTAGCCCCCAGTAACTCATCCTTCCCCATCGACTAGCTACTGTAGCCACCAGTAACTCATCCTTCCCCATCTACTAGCTACTGTAGCCACCAGTAACTTATTCTTCCCCATCTACTAGCTACTGTAGCCACCAGTAACTCATTCTTCCTCATCTACTAGCTATTTTAGCCACCGGTAACTCATCCTTCCCCATCTACTAGCTACTGTAGCCACCAGTAACTCATCCTTCCCCATCGACTAGCTACTGTAGCCACCAGTAACTCATCCTTCCCCATCTACTAGCTACTGTAGCCACCAGTAACTCATCCGTCCCCACCTACTAGCTGCTGTAACCACCAGTAACTCACCCTTGCCCCTCTACTAGCTACTGTAGCCACCAGTAACTCATTCTTCCTCATCTACTATTTTACTGTAGCCACCAGTAACTCATCCTTCCCCATCTACTAGCTACTGTAGCCACCAGTAACTCATCCTTCCCCATCTACTAGCTACTGTAGCCACCAGTAACTCATCCTTCCCCATCTACTAGCTACTGTAGCCACCAATAACTCATCCCTCCCCATCTACTAGCTACTGTAGCCACCAGTAACGGCATCCTTCACCATCTACTAGCTACTGTAGCCACCAGTAACGGCATCCTTCCCCATCTACTAGCTACTGTAGCCACCAGTAACTCATCCTTACTCAGCTACTAGCTACTGTAGCCACCAGTAACGGCATCCTTCACCATCTACTAGCTACTGTAGCCACCAGTAACGGCATCCTTCCCCATCTACTAGCTACTGTAGCCACCAGTAACTCATCCTTCCCCATCTACTAGCTACTGTAGCCACCAGTAACGGCATCCTTCCCCATCTACTAGCTACTGTAGCCACCAGTAACTCATCCGTCGCCATCTACTAGCTACTGTAGCCACCAGTAACGGCATCCTTCCCCATCTACTAGCTACTGTAGCCACCAGTAACTCATCCTTTCCCCTCTACCAGCTACTGTAGGCACCAGTAACGGCATCCTTCCCCATCTACTAGCTACTGTACCCACCAGTAACGGCATCCTTCCCCATCTATTAGCTACTGTAGCCACCAGTAACTCATCCTTCACTATCTACTAGCTACTGTAGGCACCAGTAACTCATTCTTCACCACCTACTAGCTACTGTAGCCACCAGTAACTCATCCTTCCCCATCTATTAGCTACTGTAATCATCAGTAACTCATCCTTCCCCATCTACTAGCTACTGTAGCCACCAGTAACTCATCCTTCCCCTTCTACTAGCTACTGTAGCCACCAGTAACTCATCCTTCCCCATCGACTAGCTACTGTAGCCACCAGTAACTCATCCTTCCCCATCTACTAGCTACTGTAGCCACCAGTAACTTATCCTTCCCCATCTACTAGCTACTGTAGCCACCAGTAACTCATTCTTCCTCATCTACTAGCTATTTTAGCCACCAGTAACTCATCCTTCCCCATCTAATAGCTACTGTAGCCACCAGTAACTCATCCTTCCCCATCGACTAGCTACTGTAGCCACCAGTAACTCACCCTTCCCCATCTACTAGCTACTGTAGCCACCAGTAACTCATCCGTCCCCACCTACTAGCTACTGTAGCCACCAGTAACTCATCCTTGCCCCTCTACTAGCTACTGTAGCCACCAGTAACTCATTCTTCCTCATCTACTAGCTACTGTAGCCACCAGTAACTCATCCTTTCTCATCTACTAGGTTACTGTAGCCACCAGTAACTCATCCTTCCCCATCTACTAGCTACTGTAGCCACCAGTAACTCATCCTTCCCCATCTACTAGCTACTGTAGCCACCAGTAACTCATCCTTCCCCATCTACTAGCTACTGTAGCCACCAGTAACTCATCCTTCCCCATCTACTAGCTACTGTAGCCACCAGTAACGGCATCCTTCACCATCTACTAGCTACTGTAGCCACCAGTAATGGCATCCTTCCCCATCTACTAGCTACTGTAGCCACCAGTAATTCATCCTTGCCCATTTACTAGCTACTGTAGCCACCAGTAACGGCATCCTTCCCTATCTACTAGCTACTGTAGCCACCAGTAACTCATCCGTCGCCATCTACTAGCTACTGTAGTCACCAGTAACTCATCCGTCGCCATCGTCTAGCTACTGTATCCACCAGTAACTCATTCGTCGCCACCTACTAGCTACTGTAGCCACCAGTTACTCATCCGTCGCCATCTACTAGCTACTGTAGCCACCAGTAACTCATCCGTCGCCATCTACTAGCTACTGTATCCACCAGTAACTCATTCGTCTCCACCTACTAGTTACTGTAGCCACCAGTAACTCATCCGTCGCCATCTACTAGCTACTGTAGCCACCAGTAACTCATCCGTCGCCATCTACAAAGATGGACGTAGCACCTATTGGTATACCCAGCGCAGTGTCGTCGATTCTTAAGAACATAGCAAAACTGAAACTGAGTTGTGGACGGTGTGGGCTAGTGGTTAAGTGACATGGCTCACAACTCGAAGGTGCTGGGTTCGATTCTCATCACAGCACCGTCCGTTACCCTGGGGAAGTAAACCCTTAGAAAATGCAGGAGGAAGCGGACCCTTACATAAAATGCTTGCTGAAATCGGAAGCACTCTGTCGACGGACGCAAAATAAAAACTGCAGTGCAACGCACAACGCTTAGAGGATAGAGAAATAAGACGAAAGGAAACAAACAAAAAATAAAAAGCAGAGTTAAGTTCTGGAAGTCGTTGAATCAAGGATGAGGCATGATCAGACCACTTTAGACAACGATTCCGATTTGGTAGCTCTGTAATATCCGGCCTCCATCTGCAGCGTACGTTTCTGGTTCAGCTCTGCAATTATGCCTTTCCAAGCCCATTTCAGCTTCAACGACTCAGGGATTTAACCGAATTAGTATGGGTACGGCGCGGGCTAGTGGTGAAGTGACACGGCTAACAACCAAAGGTGCTGGGTTCGATCCCCATCACAGCTCCGGTCGTTACCCCGAGGCAGCAAACCCTTACAAAATACAGGAGGAAGCGGACCCTTACGTACAATGCATGCTGAAGTCGGATGTACTGGCCGACAGGCGCAAAATAAAAACCACAGTGCAACGCACACCGCCTTGGGTAATATGTATTTATCTTAATATTTAACTTACATATTTTTCAGGGAGAACGCAAAAAAAAAAAAACCTCCTCTACAAAAAACTGTGATCCGTGATCTTCAACAGTAACTAGGATGTATTAACATTTTAAACTATTAAACAAGGAAGACGTGTCCCTTTTGAGCAAATATGGTCGCCTTTTGTATGCGTCTGTGTGTGCAATTATATGAACAGGCTATGCTACCAGCCGTAAGGGACGCAATCTGATTTGTATGTGCCAGGCGCCGTTTGACGCACTTACCTCTCCTGGTCTATTTGAGCTCAGATTTAATCCATTACCAGACTTTGTCCAGATCTGTTCTCAGTGAAGGGTACACAATTATATGAATATGGCAATGCTTAGAGTACATACGATGTATTGTGTCAATATTTCACTAAATTGATGAATAACTGTACGAAAGATTGTGTTAGAAATATTCTCATGCGTTGAGAATGTCACCACGCAATTCGAGATGTGGGTCTATAGACGATTGGGTCGTGTTTCTTGGAAAGGGAGGAAAAAACATTTGGAGGTATTTGGAAAAACAAGGACAGCTGAGGGTGAAAAGAGAATTAATGAAAGAAATAATGGTTAGACAATTAGGTTATTTTGGTCATATAACAAGACATACCTCCTTGTTGAAGGCCGTACTAGAGGGGAGGGAGGAAGGCAGTCGTTCAAGAGGCAGACAACGTTTTAAGTGGGTGGATAACATCAGAAGATGGACTGGGAAAAGCGTGTGAGGTTGCACCATTTCGGCAAGAGAAAGAAGACACTGGAGATGCATTGTAACATACCTTTGATGCGGAGATGGACCTTGATCTGAACAGACCAGCCGACCTTCCATGTGGAGATGACCCTGAACTGAACTAACCAGCCGACCTTCCATGGTAGATGGCCCTGAACTAACCAGCCGGCCTTCCATGGTAGATGGCCCTGAACTGACCAGCCGACCTTCCATGGCATATGTCCCTGAACTGAACTATTACACAGCGTTATTACTTGATGTTCCCTTGAGCGTGGATACTAACGGATCCTGGACAACACAATGGAGGTCTACCACGCTGTCTTATTCTGCTCCTATGTGTGTCAGGACTCCACGAACAGCCTCGTCAGGATGAAGGATCCACCAAGCAGCTGTTAGGCAAGGAAGAAGAAGAAGAAGAAGAAGAAGAAGAAGAAGAAGAAGAAGAAGAAGAAGAAGAAGAAGAAGAAGAAGACAGGCTGTCACACCAGTGAACCACATATTGGAAGAGATGTAAAAACAATGCTAATCGACCAATGAATGTCTGGCCATCGATGGACGCTCAATCCAAACATGTACACATCCCGCCATTGTTGGTCGGTGTTTGATCGTGTCGGCCATTGTGTACTTATCTAAATGCCGGAAGTCGCTGGTGGATACACAGACGATTAGAAGTTGTTGATTGTGAGAGCGACTAATTTACTTTCAAATTAGGTCCTGTTAGGTTTTGCTAAGAAACGACATATTTGCACTATGGGGAGACATTTAGGTGCTCAATCTCTTTCATAAAGTAGTGAAAGATGTTAATGAAAATGGTTCTTCTTGCTTCCCGACTGTACACACTTGCACGATTTCGCTGGTTGCTCAGTTGAGACAGTAGACTGTAAATCTGACAGTTTCTCAGACTTCAATGCTGGGAGTGCTGATAGTGCGTCTCTCAGAAATACTACAGGTTGTGGACCGACATAGGGGCTCAACAGTTTTTCAGTTGCCTGGATTTCTTCATCGGCTCTACATACTTAAGCTTACTCACCCGATGTTGGAGAGCTGGCTCGCCCCAATGAACAGGTAGCTATGCCGGCGGGAGTTTTAATCCTGGCAGGGTCACCCAAGCCAGACACGTCCTCGGAGCGGGGCCAGACAAGATAGCTGAGGAATATGTGGAACCCTATAGGTCTAGCTGCAGAGCCCAACACCGAGTGGTATATACTCTGGGGCTGCATCAATCGATCCCTTCTATGGTGGATTCTTGTCTCGTTCTTTCCTTATTGTCCTCTATCATTTATTCCCATGAATGATGAAGAGATGCAGACCAGCGGACATTGCACCTCCGCCCCTTTGTGACGATCTTCCAGGTGGCGGGGATGCCACACATACCATCACTACAGGTGGGCTGACAGGACGTGACGATCTTCCAGGATGCGGGAATGCCACACATACCATCACTACAGATAAGCTGACAGGACTTAACTTAACTTAACGTCTTTATACTGGTTTAGAAGACCCGGCAGAGTCTGTATACAACCAGTTACATTTACATCACCTTGCTCTAAAAGCTATGCGCATCCAGTTTATTCTTAAATGCATTAACTGTCCCTGCCTCCACTACCTCCCCTGGCAATGCATTCCAATCCAGACACCACTCTCTGACTAAAAAAATATTTCCTAATATCTAATCTGGACCTCTGTTTAGTCAGCTTGTAGCTATGCCCTCGTGTTATTGTAGCTGTCTGTATTTTAAAAAACGTGTTATAGTCTAATTTATCGATTCCTCTGATCATCTTATAAACCTGTATTAAGTCACCACGAATTCTTCTCTCTTCGAGACACTGTAGGCCGGTTTTTCTGATTCTTTCCTCATAACTGTAATTCTGGAATCCCACTATCATCTTTGTCGCTCTTTTTTGTATTCTTTCCAGCAAGTTTATGTCCCCTCTATGATAAGGACTCCACACCTGTACACAGTACTCCAATCTAGGTCTAACTAAAGCTTTATACAGTTTGACTATCACTTCCTTGCTCCTATGTTTAATATTTCTTTTTATCATCCCTAACATTGCATTTTCCTTTTTCACTGCTACCTTAACCTGCTCACTCACCTTTCCTGTATGATCTATTATAACCCCTAGGTCCCTTTCCTTATCTATCTTTCTAATATTGTTCTCTCCCATTCTGTAATTATGTTCCATATTGGATCAACCCATGTGGATGACTGTACATTTATCTACATTAAACTCTATTTGCCAGCTTACAGACCATTCTCGAATTTTATCTAAATCCGACATCAATATATCCACTTCCGCTTTAGTTGAGACACTACTGCATAGTTTTGTGTCATCAGCAAATTTTGCAATCATGGATCAATGTGCAAATCATTTATATATATCAAGAACAAAATTGGTGACGTTACGATCTTCCAGGTGGCGGGGATGCTACACATACCATCACTACAGATGGGCTGGCAAAACTGAATGATGAATGATTAGATAGCGTACCCATATGAATATGATATGTCCCTGGCAGGACGGGACGATTCTTGGACACCGACACACTGGACTGCCTCTCTTGGGGGATACTCTAAAGATGCGTTCATAACCTCCCCCCCCCCCCCCCCCCTTTCACAATCATGATGCCTTTACGACAGCAGACTTAATACGAGATTGGACGTCGCCTCAACAGTTGAGGAGGGTGTGTGCTATGTATTGTCCGGGAGGCATTGGGCTGTCAAGATCTGCCAGGTCACAACTAAGTGGGGGCATTGGGCTGTCTAGATCTGCCAGGTCACAGCTAAGGAGGGAAGGGGGGGCATTGGGCTGTCAACATCTGCCAGGTCACAGCTAAGGAAGGGGGGGGGCATTGGGCTGTCAAGATCTGCCAGGTCACAGCTAAGGAGGGGATGGGGGGCATTTGGCTGTCAAGATCTGCCAGGTCACAGCTAGGGAGGGGGCATTGGGCTGTCAAGATCTGCCAGGTCACAGCTAAGGAGGGGAGGAGGGGCATTGGGCTGTCAAGATCTGCCAGGTCACAGCTAAGTGGGGGCATTGGGCTGTCAAGATCAGCCAGGTCACAGCTAAGTGGGGGCATTGGGCTGTCAAGATCTGCCAGGTCATAGCTAAAGGGATTATATCAGCATCATCATCATCCTTATCTGCATCATCTGTATGACAGGATTTCCCGGTTGGTGCTCTGCCTGTATCCCTATTGATATTTGGGTATTCTATGTACACTCCCGCTCCCCCATTCTATGTACACTCCCGCTCCCCCATTCTGTACTGACCCATCTGTGTATACTCTGGGCCCAGAGGTCTTCTGTGTAATCCTCACATCCGGTCCTAGCCCGCTAAGCAGGAAACCGTCCTCTCGGCTACATCCATCTCACGCCAGAGCTGAGACCTTCACAGGGATATCCACCTCTGTAGAAGTACTTAAGTTAACTTAACATCTTTATACTGATTTAGAAGATTCTGCAGGATCAAGATGCTGAGCAGCGCATGAGCTGCAGTGGTCAGCGACCCATAGCTGACTGCTAGCGTCAGGGCCAGCGAACCAGAGCTACCAAGACCCTTCTACACCTCCACGCGGTGATCCTGGATAACAGGCTGCAGCAAGGCAGACTGGCTAAGGAGAAGGGATCGAAAAGGGAATGCTAACCCGGTACTCAAAAAATGCTTGCTGAAGTCGGATGTGTTGGACCGAAAGGTACAAATATCGCAGCGTAGCTGTAAACTACAACACAACGCATTCCGTTCTCTGGACTACATTCTGCTACTTACCCTTTCAGGGTTTGGTAGTGGGAGATTGAGAACGAACGAAGAAGAAGAAGAAGAAGAAGAAGACTCTGTTAAGTCAGTATACAACTAATCTAATTTACATTACTTTGCTCTAAAAGCTATGCGCTTCCAATCTATTCTTAAATGCATTAATTGTCCCTGCTTCCATTTCTTCCTATAGCACTACATTCCAACCATTCACAACTCTCTTACTAACAAAATATTTCCTAATATCTAATCATAGGGGACAAGATAAACCTGACTGCGAACTAAGATTGTACCTGACGCAGGACAGACGACTTTATCTCCCCCTCGTCGCTTACCGGCATGTTGAAGGGAAAAAAACTAACTAAATATGTAAATGCCACAAGTAGGAGGATAAAGATCGCACATCGAGAATGGGAAACAAATGATACATTAACTAAAGAGACACCAAGATGAGAACAAATAACCAATTTGACAAAACAATGATAGCGTTCGGGCAAGCAAGCAGCCGGTTGCTTCTTTGAGAACTGTTTGAGTTAGCTGGGTATTGCTTAAAGACAAACTGTCGCGTAATGTGTTAGAAGAATTCCGACCTCACCTGCGATTTATGGCTGGTTCTTACAGGTAAGGTGTTGATTTATTGGGCGTAGTGTTTATAAATTGGTTCTAATTTGTTCAGTAAACATTTTAAAGCCAGGTTGTGAAGTGCGTTGCTTGTGAAAGATTTGAAGCTTTTTTCTTCGTTCGATCTCCAATAATCAGGCGAATCGTCCTCAGAGACTTGGCGATCTGCCATGTGTATCTTATCGCGACGCAGGTTAATGCAGAGCTAACCATATCTCTCTACCTCATAACTTTAGTAGTCTGTCCCAGCATGCTGTCCTCGACAAACAGTTTAACCATCAACTAACCACATCTCTCTCTCTCTCTCTCTCTCTCTCTCTCTCTCTCTCTCTCACTCTCTCTCCACCTCATAAACGTTACAGTCCATTCTCTCCTCAACGAACAGTCATCCATCAACTAACCACACATCTCTTCGTCATAAACTTGACAATCTGTCTCAGCATGCTGTCTTCGACAAACAGTTTAACCATCAACTAACCCAACAAAATCATTGAAAATCGGATGAGTGCAGTTAAAAATAACTGTATTAGAAAAATGTTGGAATATTGACTGGAATGAATTTCCGACAAACCAATAAATACGATAAGAGAACAAACAGTAAATTGTTTCTCTCATAATGCGCAAGCGGTGGGCGGACATCGGGTACGTCCTTACAGGGAATAGCAACAGATGTAGAGTCCAAAGATTGTGTTGAGACCGAGTGGCGAGAGAATGAGAGACAGGTCAGATGAGACACATCCCAAGAGCAATCGCTAGAGGCCACCGTGGTGGGTCTGAACAACATGGATGGACTACGACGAGAGACCTTCTTCCGGTCACCCGAGAGAGAGAGCACTGAGTTTTTCTGCCTTGTGTGTTGAAAGGACGTATATATATAAAATCAATTATCGCTCCTTTGTTCAGTTCTTGCTCTGGGTGTTTGTTTATCATGACTCTTGAACCTCAGCTATATGTTGTGTTTTTTCCTGCCTTGTTTCCTGAGTTGTAACGCTTGTCAGACAACACGAAAAACTAACTATTTGTAACTACAATTTGGTTTACCGTACAAAATGATCAGGACGTAAGATTGTTGAAAAGTACAACACCTAATTAATAATATATCTTTTTCTATGGTAGACCACAGGATGACGTTCGACAATTGTCCCGCTCAAATTCGGTAAACACTTCTTTGATTGGTTTTCAGTCGCTGCTTCCGGTATGCTTTTGTAGCAGTTGCATGTGTTAGTGGCGCTGTACTGGAAGGAATATGTGTGGAGCATAGGAGTTGTGGTTTGCAGCTTAGACAAAGCAAGCTGAATCTAGTTGGGATAACGATATAATATTTTAGCACAGGTCAAAGGGGAGAAAAACTAACGCCTGGTCAGGCGAAATATACTGATCAAACATGTTAGTCAGGGTCAGGTGAAACATACTGATCAAACATGTTAGTCAGGGTCAGGTGAAATATACTTGCAGACACCTCTACATTACGGATGTGATCGAACCATTGGAAACCATATACCATGGACGTACACTATAACAGATTACGACAACAGCAAATTCACAATTTAAAATGTCTAACTATTTCAGGTCAGGTCAGGTCATCCCGTAAACGGTGAGGCCGTTGGGGAACACATGAAGACATCCTCACAACCCCACGCCACCCCTCTCTGTCAGCAGCCACTGCCTGTGCCTCTTCTGGTCGGAGATTGGTCCATTCTTTTATGTTGTCTTCCCGCCTGTTTTTGGCACTGCCTCTTCGTCGTCTGCCATGCACCTTTCTGTGGAGGATCGTATTCGCAAGACCATTTGATCTCGATATGTGAGCGTACCAAGCGAGTTTCCTTCTTTTGACAGTTGCCAAGAGGTCTTCAAAAGGCCCTATTGCTGTTGTAATTCTAACGAGAACTGTGCATTTAACAATGATGTCATGTCCTGTGGGGGTCAGGTATTAATATTAATTGATTGATCACATTATTTTTCCTTCAGGTGGGATATCGTTGCAAGGAAGTAATGCTCAACAGAGTTACCAGTCTTGCTCACCCGTGGACTACCTGTTCAGAGATCCTAACAATTGTAACCTTTATTGGTCCTGTACCACTTTTGGTTTAGTGCAAATGTTCTGTCCGGCTTACCTGGCTTTTCGTGTTGAAACACAGCAGTGCGATTACCCTTGGAAGGTGCCAGAATGTCAAGGTAAGATAATAAGCGTTGGCAATCATAATGGGGTAGGTCAGTAAGTAGGTCACAGACGGAAGTTGAATAGCTGAATAATATACTTGGTAGTTTTTGAAGGTTGGCATTAGGAGGCAGCAACATATAGCTTTGTGGTTGCTGTTGGTAGCAGATGTGGTCTCACTAGGTGGTAGCAACATCCAGCTTTGTGGTTGCTGTTGTTAGCTGTAGTAGGTGTCACGTGCACAGGTAGGTATAAATTGGCGTCGCTGATTTCAAAGTGTACAACCAGAGAAGAGCGTGTTTATGTCCAAGTTTTTTTTATCGACTTATGGACTGGGGTTCGTTTGATTGACAGTTTTCATATTCTAACCTGGACTTAATGGAGAATATGGAACATCTTCTTCTTCTTTTTCTTCTTCTTTTTCTTCTTCTTCTTCTTCGTACTCTTCATTTTCTTCTTCTTCTTCCTCTTCTTCTTCTTCTTCCTCTTCATCATCGTCATCTTCTTCTTCTTTTTCTTCTACGTTCACCTATAAAAAGTCAGTATGATGTTGTGTCGTAGTTCACAGCGAGGTTGCAATGTCTCTGCCTTTCGGCCCGTCAGATACTGTTTCAGCCAAGCAGTTTTGAGGCCCTGTTTACCTTCCGTCTTCAATCATGATTCTCTTAGCCAGACTTACTGGTAGGAGTTAGATTCCAGGAGTGTTTCTTAGAGCCGTAATAATGTCTTGGTCAGCTAAGTATCGCTAACCCTGACACAAGAAACCATTCATGTGTCGCTAACCCTGACACAAGTAGACAGACGTGGGTCGCTAACCCTGACACAAGAAACCAGCCATGTGTCGCTAGCGCTGACACAAGAAACCATCCATGTGTCGCTAACCCTGACACAAGAAACCATCCATGTGTCGCTAACCCTGACACAAGAAACCAGCCCTGTGTCGATAACCCTGACACAAGAAACCAGCCATGTGTCGCTAGCGCTGACACAAGTAGTCAACTATGTATTGCTAACCCTGACACAAACAGCCAGAAGTGGGTCGCTGACCCTGACACAAGTAGCCAGACGTGGGTCGCTGACCCTGACACAAGTAGCCAGACGTGGGTCGCTGACCCTGACACAAGTAGCCAGACGTGGGTCGCTGACCCTGGCACAAACAGCTAGACGTGGGTCGCTGACCCTGGCACAAACAGCTAGAAGATGTATAGATGGGTTGGATTTATAGGTCAGAAGCTGTAGTATCCAGATTCGACCTGGAATATTATGTAAGTATTACTCCTGTGTGGACCTGCAAGTACTACTTTTGTGTGGACCTGTAAGTACTACTTTTAAATGGACCTGTAAGTACTACTCCTGTGTGGACCTGTAAGTACTACTTTTATGTGGACCTGTAAGTAATACTTTTGTGTGGACCTGTAAGTACTACTTTTATGTGGATCTGTAAGTACTACTTTTATGTGGTCCTGTAAGTACTACTTTTGTGTGGACCTGTAAGTACTACTTTTATGTAGACCTGTAAGTAATACTTTTGTGTGGACCTGTAAGTACTACTTTTATGTGGACCTGTAAATAATACTTTTGTGTCGACCTGTAAGTACTACTTTTATGTGGACCTGTAAGTACTACTTTTGTGTGGACCTGTAAGTACTACTTTTATGTGGACCTGTAAGTACTACTTTTGTGTGGACCTGTAAGTACTACTTTTATGTGGACCTGTAAGTACTACTTTTGTGTGGACCTGTAAGTATTACTTTTGTGTGGACCTGTAAGTACTACTTTTATGTGGACCTGTAAGTACTACTTTTGTGTGGACCTGTAAGTACTACTTTTGTGTGGACCTGTAAGTATTACCCTTGTGTGGACTTTTTCCCTCCACAATTCATCTTTCTTCTTTTCGCTTATTACCTGGTTGTGCATTTCTGCGTCCGGTTATGGAGAGGTTTCTTGACCGGGCTCTAGTATGTGCTTGTGTATTTCAGCGGCCTTTTCCACCTCAAAGACTTCACTCTCAAACCTTTTCCTCTCAAACTCTTCCCTCTCAATCTCTTCCCTCTCAATCTCTTCCCTCTCAATCTCTTCCCTCTCAAACTCTTCCCTCTCAACCTCTCAAACTCTTCCCTCTCAAACTCTTCCCTCTCAAACTCTTCCCTCTCAAACTCTTCCCTCTCAAACTCTTCCCTCTCAACCTCTCAAACTCTTCCCTCTCAACCTCTCAAACTCTTCCCTCTCAAACTCTTCCCTCTCAATCTCTTCCCTCTCAAACTCTTCCCTCTCAATCTCTTCCCTCTCAATCTCTTCCCTCTCAAACTCTTCCCTCCCAAACTCTTCCCTCTCAACCTCTCAAACTCTTCCCTCTCAAACTCTTCCCTCTCAAACTCTTCCCTCTCAAACTCTTCCCTCTCAAACTCTTCTTTTTCAAACACTTCCCCTTCAACCTCGTCTCCACGAACACGTCTATCATCCGCCCATCCCTTTGACTTCTAACCTGCCCACTTCACGAACCTTCTCCACTTTCAATGTGCCCACTGCCGACCCAGCTGCTCACTTCTCAGCCTGACCACTCCACCCCTAACAGGCTCCCTCTATTCGTATCTTTCAACCATCTCTATTTCTATCAAAAGCGATGCACAACACAACTGCAGGGAATCTCGCTCTCACATGCACTGCACACTACACCTCCAGCCAAACAAATTGGGTCACGAGGTCACAATTGATCTATTCTGCATTGATAGAAAATTGAATTTGGTCAAGAACGTTCTGCAGGACGCAAAGAAGAGAGCCGTAAAGCTGTCAGACAATGTTTGATGCAGATGTTTATTCCGCTTTGTGTGTAACTTTCTACTAACTCTCCCTCCGACTCGCAGATATCAACGAGTGCAGCCTGGGTACACCATGCCAGCGTGGTGTGTGCAAAAACCTTCAAGTTGGCTTCTACTGTGACTGTCAAGACACTGGCTACACCGGAGATTTATGTCAACTCCGTATGTAGCAGCTTCTACCTTTTCATCCACATCCACATCCCCATCGCCATCCCCATCCACATCCACATTAACATCACCATCCACGTCCCCATCACCATCCACATCCACATCGCCATCCTCATCCACATCCACATTATCATCACCTTCCACATCACCATCCACATCCCCATCCACATCACCATCCCCATCCACATCCACATCACGATCCACATCCACATCACCATCCACTTCCCCATCCACATCCACATCCACATAACCATCCCCATCCCCATTCCCATCCACATCCCCATCCACAGCCATATCCACTTCCACATCCCAATCCACATCCACATCCCAATCCACATCCCAATCCACATCCCAATCCACTTTCCCATCCCCATCCCAATCCCAATCCCCATCCACATCCACATCACCATCCACTTTCACATCCACATCCACATCCCCATCCACTTCCCCATCCACATCCACATCACCATCCACTTCCCCATCCACATCCACATCCACATCACCATCCACATCCACATCCCCATCCACTTCCCCATCCACATCCACATCACCATCCACTTTCACATCCACATCCCCATCCACTTCCCCATCCACATCCACATCCCCATCCACTTCCCCATCCACATCCACATCACCATCCACTTTCCCATCCACATCCACATCCACATCCACATCACCATCCACTTCCCCATCCCCATCCACATCACCATCCACTTCCCCATCCCCATCCACATCCACATCACCATCCACTTCCCCATCCACATCCACATCACCATCCACTTCCCCATCCACATCCACATTCATATCTAATGTCACATGAAAACGAGAACTGTGATTTGACGAGAGACGTCAGTAAGTAGGTCACACATGGGACAGCTAAAAGATGTAGCTGGCGGTGTCCAAAGGCGTCGTTAGGTGGCAGCCACATCCAGCGTTGTGATTACAGTAGGTAGCAGGTAGGTAGCGGGTAGGTAGCGGGTAGGTAGCGGGTAGGTAGCGGGTAGGCAGGTGCTCGTGAACGTGGGACTGCTTGTTGATACTTCAAAGAATTTTGCTGCCGAACAGTTTGGATCTGAACCTTCTTGGTTATGTAATGCCGCGGCTAATGGTTCTATAAATGGTGATTGACTGGAATGCATCGTACAGGAAATAGTAGAGGAAGTATCAATTAATGCATTCAAAAATAAATTAGACGCGCTTAGTTGTTGTTAGATCAAGTGAAGTAAACAAAACTGTTTGTAAACATACTCTGTAGCTAATAAAAACCAGTATAGCGAGGTTACGTTAAGTTAAGTGTACCCAACAAAGGTAAGAAAGGTCACTGAGTTAGATCAACTACATTTAAACGCTTGGAATGAACTCTAACAAACATCAATGAAAGCTAGAAATGTACATGCGTCTAAAGTCGAGTTTCAGTTGAAGGAAGACAGTTTGGACACTACACGAAGTAACCAACAACAATATTGGATAATTTTGTACAACTTCATGCATTTTCATTAAATTTCACCAACTACTAATCAGGATATAATGAAATTGTTTCGGCACATGAACAGAGGAATGGATTGAAAATATCAATAGCTTAACAGATTGCACACCAAAACAGATGACACTTCCTAAATGTCATTTAAAATTAAAATAAGGCGAGGCTGCAGCGGTTCTGTGGATGTGTATAATGGGGAAAAAACATGAAACAAAACTAGTAAAAGTTGATTAAGGTTGAGCTTAATCAAAATTTAAAAATGGGTATGGTCAGATACCGCACCGAGACGAGAACACAAACAAAACCTACGTTACGACCAATATGCCTTCATCAGGGACAACAACACTGATGAGTTGACCCTTTTTTTCTTATATGTTGATTTGTTAGTTCAGTGTTGTTGTCCCTGATGAAGGCCTATTGGTCGTAACGTAGGTTTTGTTTGTGTTCTCGTCTCGGTGCGGTATCTGACCATACCCATTTTTAAATTTTGATTAAGCTCAACCTAAATCAACTTTTACTAGTTTTTTGTTCATGTTTTTTCCCCTACATGTCATTTAACGACCTCTCAACACTTCCTCATCTCATCTTGTGGTTTAAGTTGATAAGTGGGAGGATGGCATGGGATGATGGCATGGGATGATGGCATGGGATGATGGCATGGGAGGATGGCATGGGATGATGGCATGGGATGATGGCATGGGAGGATGGCATGGGATGATGGCATGGGAGGATGGCATGGGAGGATGGCATGGGATGATGGCATGGGATGATGGCATGGGATGATGGCATGGGATGATGGCATGGGATGATGGCATGGGATGATGGCATGGGATGATGGCATGGGATGATGCAAACATCAAATGCAAGACTCCTTTTTCTGTCCACAGTGCTTCCTTCACAGCCTCGTACATCCCTCTTTATATTCCACAGCTCTCCCATCACAACCCATTTTATCCCACTTCTGTTGTATCCCCAGCTCTCCCATCACAACCCATTATATCCCACTTCTGTTGTATCCCCAGCTCTCCCATCACAACCCATTATATCCCACTTCTGTTGTATCCCCAGCTCTCCCATCACAACCCATTTTATCCCACTTCTGTTGTATCCCCAGCTCTCCCATCACAACCCATTATATCCCACTTCTGTTGTATTCCCAGCACTCCCATCACAACCCATTATATCCCACTTCTGTTGTATCCCCAGCTCTCCCATCACAACCCATTATATCCCACTTCTGTTGTATCCCCAGCTCTCCCATCACAACCCATTTTATCCCACTTCTGTTGTATCCCCAGCTCTCCCATCACAACCCATTATATCCCACTTATGTTGTATCCCCAGCTCTCCCATCACAACCCATTATATCCCACTAATGTTAAATCCCCAGCTCTCCCATCACAACCCATCGTATCCTACTTATGTTATATCCCCAGCTCTCCCGACACGCTTCTGCATCTCTAACCAGGCATGCGTCAACGGAAGGTGCCAGAACGAAGGGGGCACCAACGTCTGCCAGTGTGATCCAGGGTTCACGGGTCAACTATGTGAAAAAAGTGCGTATTTACCTGTTCGAAATTTCTTTTTTAAAAACCTCAAATCCAAACGTAATTACCATGTTGATAATCCTCCTCAAAATAAAAAACCCCACATTCCTGTCATTAATCACCAGAAAATTGAAGAAATACTTCTCTGTCCATTCCTTCGTTCGATTGTCTATATCTACAATGTTGTCTATTGTATAAACTTCGCTGTCTTTTGTAGTTTACATAAATTTCCATAAAGTTTCTCTTCCAGTCTTGTTTCTATGGGCCAGTGAGATTTTCTCTGTATATCAAATTCGGGGCAGTTTTGTAGTATGTGTTCTGCTGTCTGGTATGCCTGTCCACATGTACACATGGCTGATTTGCCAATCTTGAAGTTTGTGTACATGGGGCTAAGGAATCGGTTGTATCCTGTTGTAAGGCGCTGCAGAATAGTATGTTCGTTTCTGTCCATCGTATGGTAATCTTCTGGTGTTGGTGGCTTTCTGTCTATTTTGATCATCCGTATCTTGTGTTGTGGAGAAGTACAAAGTTTTACATATCTGAGAATTAATATTGATAGAGACGGAGGATCAAACCAAGATGTTAGCGCTAGTCAACGAGGAAGTCAGTCTAATCCGGGTCTCGTTGGTGGAGCAAAAAAAGACGACGCATAATAGGAACCGAAATTAAGACTGTCCTGAAAGCCAACACAGATGTGCATAGAGTCTTAAGAATCCACTGATATACCGGGTCTCAAACTTCGATAACACCCGGCAGACAGGCCACGAGAGCACAGCACCCGTATTAGGACCAAGCGCGAGGGTGGGATCTTGGGCAGTATTTTTCACACGAGGACTCTAACACAACGTGCGGCCCGGTCAGTATTTTCAACCTGACCCTGGTGTGAGGCGAGGTCTCAGTCAGTATTTTCCAACTGTTCCTGACGTAACGGAGGTCACAAGGCTGTCGGGGTGACATGGCTGTCAGGTTCACACGACTGTCAGGGTCACACGTCTGTCGGGGTCACACGGCTGTCGGGGTCACACGGCTGTCAGGGTCACACGGCTGTCGGGGTCACACGGCTGTCGGGGTCACACGGCTGTCGGGTTCACAAGGTTGTATAGATTGAGAAACGAAATAATCAGACAGAAGGTGGGTACAACACCAAACATGGAATACATTGAGAGACAGAGAATACAAAGGTTAGGACACCTGACAAGAATACAACCAAAGTTACCAGCTGCTCGTATCTACAACACCAGATATCAGGGTTGTAGAGGAAGAGGGAGACCCAGAAAAAGTTGGATAGACGGTGTAAGAGAGACACTGAAGAAACACGAAGGATACGAGGATCGTCGACAAATCTAACACACGCCAGAAACCTGCACCTCCTCACGACGCCTGCCGACACAAGTAGATAGAAGATGATAATCATGAATCTGACAGAAATATCGTAAATTGCGGCGAAAGAAGATTGTGCAGTGGTGCTAGCAACATCATAATGAAAGGCCATTTCTACAGAAAACACCACTGTAAATTATTTGCCACATGTTATCTGTTTGCGGGCCGGCTGTCAGCCCCGTGGCCGTTCAGACTGTTTTCACTCGCTCTTAGGGTCATTAATATGACTTAATGGGGACTCATTCATAAACTGGACCTTTTAAGATGACTGATTCCTTAACTTGACTTCACAGAGACGTTGATCACTTAAAATGACGTCTCACATACCTTGATTCATTGATTTGACTTCACCAATACATAAATCAATTGACTTGACTTCACACAGACCTTGATCAGTTGACTTGAGTTCATGCAGATCTTTATAAATTAACAACGCGTCATGCAGATCTGGACCCATTAACATCGCGTCATGCAGATCTTGACCCATTAACATCGCGTCATGCAGATCTTGACCCATTAACATGGTGTTATGCGGATCTTGACCCATTAATATCGCGTCATGCAGATCTTGACCCATTTACATTTCGTCATGCAGATCTTGACCCATTTACATTTCGTCATGCGGATCTTGACCCATTAATATCGCGTCATGCAGATCTTGACCCATTAACATCGCGTCATGCAGATCTTGACCCATTAACATGGTGTTATGCGGATCTTGACCCATTAATATCGCGTCATGCAGATCTTGACCCATTAACATCGCGTCATGCAGATCTTGACCCATTAACATCGCGTCATGCAGATCTTGACCCTGTAACGACATCTTTCAGATCTTGATCTTGTTCCTTGAATTTGATTTCACGCATGACTTAATTCATTTACTTAACTTCATTTTTCTTTTGATCCGTAAACTAGACTCTATATGCGCCTTGAACCATTAACTAGACTTCATGTGGATATTGATCCATTAACTAGACTTCATGTGGATTTTGATCCATTAACTAGACTTCATGTGCATTTTGATCCATTAACTAGACTTCATGTGGATTTTGATCCATTAACTAGACTCCATGTGGATTTTGATCCATTAACTAGACTTCATGTGGATTTTGATCCATTAACTAGACTTCATGTGCATTTTGATCCATTAACTAGACCATGTGGATTTTGATCCATTAACTAGACTCCATGTGGATTTTGATCCATTAACTAGACCTCATGTGGATTTTGATCCATTAACTAGACTTAATGTGGATTTTGATTTATTAACTAGACTTCATGTGGATTTTGATCCATTAACTAGACCATGTGGATTTTTATCCATTAACTAGACCATGTGGATTTTGATCTATTAACTAGACCATGTGGATTTTGATCCATTAACAAAACCATGTGGATTTTGATCCATTAACTAGACTTCATGTGGATTTTGATCCATTAACTAGACTTCATGTGGATTTTGATCCATTAACTAGACTTCATGTTGATTTTGATAAATTAACTAGACTTCATGTGGATTTTGATCCATTAACTAGAATTCATGTGGATTTTGATACATTAACTAGACTTCATGTGGATTTTGATCCATTAACTAGACTTCATGTGGATTTTGATCCATTAACTTGCTTTATGTGGATTTTGATCCATTAACTAGACCATGTGGATTTTGATCCATTAACTAGACTTCATGTGGATTTTGATCCATTAACTAGACTTCATGTGGATTTTGATCCATTAACTAGACTTCATGTGGATTTTGATCCATTAACTAGACTTCATGTGGATTTTGATCCATTAACTAGACTTCATGTGGATTTTGATCCATTAACTAGACTTCATGTGGATTTTGATCCATTAATTTGCTTCATGTGGATTTTGATCCATTAACTTGCTTCATGTGGATTTTGATCCATTAACTTGCTTCCTGTGGATTTTGATCCATTAACTTGCTTCATGTGGATTTTGATCCATTAACTTGCTTCCTGTGGATTTTGATCCATTAACTTGCTTCATGTGGATTTTGATCCATTAACTTGCTTCATGTGGATTTTGATCCATTAACTTGCTTCATGTGGATTTTGATCCATTAACTTGCTTCATGTGAGTCCTGGTTCAATTCTTTGACTTGATATACCCATTGATCAACAGACAATGAATTGATTTGGTCACATTTTGTGAATGCAACCAGGTCACATTGTTCATGAAACCTTCTAAAGGAGCACATCAGGAAAAAGGGCTAGAGGTAGACCGAGGTAATGATGGATTGAAAGTGTAAACAAGGGATGCTGTAAAATTGGAGAAACCGTCACTCGGGCCATGAGGAAGGCAAACGACAGATACACTGGGCAACAAAAGAAGAAGACGATCCACTAGCTTAATATCTAAGCATCCTTTGATCCTTTAGCTTGAGTTCATTTAATTTGTCCGCATTCATCCATTGATCCACAAATATAACTTTTTTTGTCCATGATTCCATTTTGACTTTATTTATTCCTGTTTCCAGGGAACTGAGACGCTAGTACTGTCAGGCACAATATACTGACCAGGACGTCACGTCAGGGTCAGCCACAACAAACTGACCAGGACGTCGAGTCAGGGTCAGGCACAACAAACTGACCAGGACGTCGCGTCAGGGTCAGGCACAACAAACTAACCAGGACGTCGCGTCAGGGTCAGGCACAACATACTGATCAGGACCACAATCTCTCTTCCATGTAGCGTTCCCTGGAAACAGGCTGTTTGTAAGGTAGTCTGGCTGACGAGATGTGGATGGGTAGATCCCCGTAGTAGCGAGCACCACGTAGATGAAGCCAAGTATATCAAAACCGCCTAGAGAACCATGGTCCACCTTCATCAGCCCGCTCGGGATGTAAGGAAGCTACTACAACCCGGCACTTTACGTTCTTTTCATGGCACACAAAAGAGTAAACTTACTCATTATGGGCATTCAGCAACAACAACTACACCAACTACAACTACAACTACAACTACAACTACAACTACAACATCAACTACAACAACAACCACAACAACAACAATTACAACAACTACAACAACAACAACAGCAACAACAACAACTACAACAACAACAACAACAACACCAACTACAACTACAACAACAAAAACAACAACAATTACAACAACAACACCAATCTCAACATCAACAACAACAACACCTACTACAACTACAACAACAACAACAGCAACAAAAACCAACTACAACTAAGACTACAACTACAACAACAACAACAACAATAACACCAACTAAGACTACAACTACAACAACAACTACAACAACAACAACAACAACAGCACCAACTACAACAACAATAACAAGAACAAGAACAACAACTACAACATTAACTACAACAACAACAACAACAACAACAACAACAAATACAACAACAACAACACCAAGTACAACTACAACTATAATAACAACAACAACTACAAGAACAAGAACAACAACAACACCAACTACAACAACAACAACAACAACAACAACAACAACAAATACAACAACAACAATAACAACTACAACAACAACTACAACAACAACAACAACTACAACAACAGCACCAACAACAATTACAACTACAAGAACAACAACAGCAACAACAACTACAACAACACCAATAACACCATCTACAGCAACAAGAACAACACCAACTATACCAACAACAACAACAATAACTAGAACAACAACAACAATAACAACTACAACTACAACAATAACAAGAACAACAACAACTACAACAACAACAACAACAATTACAACAACAACAACAACACCAACTAAAACTACAACTACAATAACAACAACAACAACACCAACTACAACTACAACTACAACAACCACAACAACAACTAGAACAACAACAACAACACCAACTACAACAACAACAACAACAACACCAACTACAACTACAACTACAACAACTACAACAACAACAACACCAACTACAACAACAACAACAACAACACCAACTACAACTACAACTACAACAACAACAACTACAACAACAACACCAACTACAACTACAACAACAACTACAACAACAACAACACCAACTACAACAACAACAACAACACCAACTACAACTACAACTACAACAACAACAACTACAACAACAACAACTACAACAACAACAACAACACCAACTACAACAACAACACCAACTACAACTACAACAACAACACCAACTACAACAATAACAACAACAACTACAATGTATCTCTTTATCCGTCATTCTGCCTTCATACGGCCCTTACTCCATTAAATTTACTGTATGCGGCCTGTTGCCCAATAACTGGACTTCATTCTACCCTCAATGTAGATTGGGTTTTCTATACCCAGGTAGATGGAACCCTCCACGCGTGACCCCAGTTGATTCCCAACTGATCCAAGATTTTGGTCCTCTATCCACCCAGGTAGATGGAACCCCCCACGGGTGACCCCAGTTGATCCCCAACTGATCCAAGGTTTTGGTCCTCTATCCACCCAGGTAGATATAATCCTCCACGTGTGACCCCAGTTGATCCCCAATTGATCCAAGGTGTTGGTCCTCTATCCACCCAGGTAGATGGAACCCTCCAAGCGTGACCCCAGTTGATCCCCAATTGATCCAACGTTTTGGTCCTTTATCCACCCAAGTAGATGGAACCCTCCACGCGTGACCCCAGTTGATCCCCAAATAATCCAACGTTTTTTTCCTCTATCCACCCAGATAACTTTTGTGATCCCAGTCCGTGCAATTATGGTCGGTGTGAGACTTTTACCGACGGTTTCAGCTGCGACTGTCGGGGCACAGGATACACAGGTGTTTTCTGTGACTTACCTGTGACAGGTGAGAGAGAGAAAGAGAGAGAGAGGTTGAGCGCGTATGTCACTAAATATAGCTTCGTGTTTTGTGCAAACATTTTAGCTCGAAGTGACATCACTTTACTCCAGGTGTGCGATTGCTATCAAGCATACGTGAAGAATGTTATGGTCATGTAGGTTTCTGTAGCTTACTGGCATTACACACTCACGTTTGATGACAGTTTCATCTTGTATGTGCATTACTGATTTCAATTACCGATATCAATTACCAATATCAACTTTCGATTTCAACTGCTTATATCAACTTCTGATAAAAATTACTTATATCAATTACTAATATTAATTTATAAAATTAATTACCTGTATCAACTTCTGATATTAATTACCGATATTAATTACTTAATCTAAATACTGATATGAACTTCTGATATCAATTAATGATATCAGTTACTGATAAAATTATCGGATACTAATCAAGATACTGAGCAGTGCATGCTGTGCAGGGATCAACAAACGAAAGCTGACTGCTAGAGTCAGGTCCAGCGAACGAAAGCTGACTGCTAGAGTCAGGTCCAGCGAACCAGAGCTGACTGCTAGAGTCAGGTCCAGCGAACCAGAGCTGACTGCTAGAGTCAGGTCCAGCGAACCAGAGCTGACTGCTAGAGTCAGGTCCAGCGAACCAGAGCTGACTGCTAGAGTCAGGTCCAGCGAACCAGAGCTGACTGCTAGAGTCAGGTCCAGCGAACCAGAGCTGACTGCTAGAGTCAGGTCCAGCGAACCAGAGCTGACTGCTAGAGTCAGGTCCAGCGAACCAGAGCTGACTGCTAGAGTCAGGTCCAGCGAACCAGAGCTGACTGCTAGAGTCAGGTCCAGCGAACCAGAGCTGACTGCTAGAGTCAGGTCCAGCGAACCAGAGTTGACTGCTAGAGTCAGGTCCAGCGAACCAGGGCTGAATGCTAGAGTCAGTTCCAGCGAACCAGGGCTGACTGCTAGAGTCAGGTCCAGCGAACCAGGGCTGACTGCTAGAGTCAGGTCCAGCGAGCCAGAGCTGCCAAAACCCTTCTACACTTCCACGTGGTGATCCTAGATAACAGGCTGCAACAGAGCAGACTGGCCAAGGAGAAGGGATCGAAGAGAGAAGGCTAACCCGGTACTCACAAATTCCATGCTGAAGTCGGTTGTGTCGGACCGAAGGTAGGAGCGGGGAAGTCATGGACGGAGCGGAGAAGTCATCGACAGAGCGGAGGAAAGCATACGCGGAGCGGAGACGGCATCGGCTTAGTGAGGAAGACATGACGGAATCGGAGAAGGCATCGACATAGCGAGGAAGGTATGGACAAAGCGGGGATGGTATCGGTATACCTAGGAAGGCATGGAGATGGCATGGAGGAAACTGAAAAGTACGACCTAAACTCCAGAGGGAGCTGACATAATTTGATTGATTGATATATGCGCACTGATAACCAACTTACTCAATACATGTCGAAATACAAACAGTAGAGATTCCATCATCTAGTCATCTAATCCGGCCTCCCCTCCTACGGTAAGTCATTTCCACTCGCCTGCTCAAACCACACACTACCCTTTCGCTGTCTTGTCCACAACATTTCAAGACCGAGTCCCAATGTAGCATCAAGCTCAGTACCTTACCTTATCCATCACTGATTTCATATTTCATGTATCCATGTATCCATCCCTTCCTCTGTAATCTATCATCTTGTATCTTTGTTGTTTCTGATGAAGACATTTAGGTCGTAACCTTTGTTTCTGTTCTGTTTTTATCTTTGTACAGTATCTGGCCATTAACTATAAATGTTTTGTTTCTTACTCGAAATGAAAAAGTAGGTGTTTATGTCTGTACTTGCAGAGAATTCAACATGTGTCACTCAAAACCCATGCATCAGAGGGCAGTGTGTGGCTCTGGCAAGTGGGCCTTTCTGCAACTGTCAGGGTACTGGATTCACGGGCCAGACGTGTGATCAGAGAGGTATGCTAGTTGGTAGGGACGGTAGAGGTTGCTGATAGTGGAGGTGTGGGAGTGGCAGGGGTGAACATGTGAGGTCGTGGAGGTGTTTTAGTGGAGGGCAGTGGAGGTTTGGGAAGAGTTGTTGTGTGGGTTTGGTGGAGGGATTGTGGTTGTGTGAACGTGTAGGAGGAAGGGGGGGGGGATTGATTTATTAAGTGCGGTATGGTCTGTCTTGTTTTTCTTGTTATTCTTCTTCTTCTTCTTCTTCTTCTTCTTATTATTATTATTATTATTATTATTATTATTAGACTATCTTGTTTTATATTTCTTATTCTTCTTCTTTTTCCTCCTTTTCTTCTTTTTCCTCCTTTTCTTCTTCTTCTTGTTCTTATTAATATATAATTATTATTATTTCTTCTTTTTCTTCTTCTTCTTCTTCTGCTTCTTCTTCGTTCTGAAAAAGACGTTGTGACGCTATGTCGTATTCTACAGCGAGGATGCGATATCTACGCCTTTGGTCTCGTCACATCTAACTTCAACTGGCTGTCCTCAGTACCAGGCTTGCCATTGTGGCAGCGTATCTACACCATGACACGACTTCACACCGTAAATAACACAGTAAACACTTTCGTGTCATAACACAGTAAACACTATCGTGTCATAACACATCCCATTATCATTTATTAACATGCATATCAACAAAACCATATCAACAAAACCATATCAACAAAACCATATCAACAAAACCATATCAACAAAACCATATCAACAAAACCATATTAACAATAAGAACAAAAATACATCTAAACTAAATAATCATAATATATATATATATATTGAACTACATCGGAGGTTTTAAGCACTAGCTTTTAATTTTTCCCCCAAACTACATAACCCAAGCTCTCGCCGCTGCACGCCCCTTATCTGCACAGTCAACACAATCACAAACTAGTACTCAGTCGTATATTTGAATATGATTAGATCACCTTCAATCAGGTCATCTGTACATCCACATACAATCGGTTCACGTATACTCAGGTGATCTGTGCATTCATATGTAATTAGATTACATCACTTATAATCGGATCACGTACTCGCCTGTGGTCACATACTCAGTCGATCTGTGCATACACATACATTCAGAACACACATCGTTCCTATAGTGTTCTGCACATACCAGAGACTATCAGGTCCCGTTCTAAGGCGATCTGTGCATTCACAATTACTTCGACCACTTCACGTATTAACACGGATCTGCATATTCATATGTAATTAGATCACGCACCCTTATCTAGGTGTCGTGCACGTACGACACACATTCAGATCTCACAAGGTGTCCAAAATAAACACCTGGCCAAAACTCGAGGAGTATTCTGGTTCAGTCACCTTGCTAACTCACTCACTCTCAGACTAGTAACAGCCTCTCAGTCACTCTGCTAGCCAGTCTCTCTCTAAGCCAGTCTTTTTAGTTCATCTTTGCGGAGTATTTTATAGCCTGAAGCAACCACATGGCTGTCCAATGGGCTTCTGTTGGTTGTCCGACTTCGCCATCACTCTAATTTGGAACTATCCACAACTAGTTGTTATTAGATGACTTTCCCAGAATCCCTGTTACTCTAAGTGTCGTAGCTGGCCGTGACGGCATCTGACTGTTACCAACCACCCCCCCCTCCCCCCTCCGTGTACCAGACAAAGTCTTCCTCTTAAACCTTCTTTCCCTTTGTCGACCTAGTGTCGAGACTATGATTGACCTTGGTACGCATTCAGACAACCTTTGTTCCCAGGGTCGCCAGCCCAATCTCCGCTGACCTAAACCACCCATGCTCCAGCTGGAGCTGTCACACCTTCCAGCTGTGATCCCTATACTTTAGCCAGACTGCGCTAGGGACTAGTACATCCTGTGTCCTGGACCGTCTCGTAGACGCGGGACAGGGTCTTGATCAGCTATGGTTCAGTGACCTTGACTCAAGCAGCCAACAATGAGTCTCTGACTGGTGTCAGTTATTGCCCTGTTGCATTTTGGCCTTATTTAAAAGAACTGAGCTACTTGCGATTGTAGCAGAGTCCAGGTTTCCACTGGGGTTATTCTATCTAGAATGTTACCACATTCATCCACAGCATTCACGACCACACACAGCAAACAACATAGCACACATCACGTGGCATATTTATTATGTCATACTCATACAACAACTATTAAAGTGAGTGCAATGTGATCACAAATAACACAAGAAATACATCTTATCTAAATAGATACGCGGAGTTTATAAGCATAAGCTATTGATGTTGCTCCAGACTACTCCAACCCAGTTCTAGCCGCGCACTCCCCTCCCCTTATCTACATCCTCAACACACTCTCAAAAACTCGTCCTCACGTTCGTACTCTGTGACACTCAGATCCCCTCAGGCGGGTGATCTGGACATAATACATTCAATATATTCAACTTATACTCACATGTCATCACACACTCAATCGATCTGCGTATATACACGCTCTGGAACATACAACGTTCCCTCGGTGTCTACACACACCACACACACATCCAGATCTCTCATAGACGACCTGTACACTCGTGTAATCATTCAGAACATACATCGTTCACAAGGTGTCCTGCACGTACAACACACATTTAGATCACTTCTAGACACAGGGCGCCCAACACACACCTTATGGAGCGACTGGCTAAGACAAAGGCGCATGCTGGTTGAGCTAGCCTGTATGCCATTCTATCTCACTAACATTCGTAGAACAGCCTATCAATCGTCCTTCTATAAAGTCGGTGAGCTAAACAGACTCCTAGCTAAATCCTGCCTCTCTCTCTCTCTCTTTCTCTCTCTCTCTCTCTCTCTCTCTCTCTCCATGGCCAGTCTGCTGGAGTAACTTTGTCTAGTATTACATAGTCTCAAGCAGTATCAGAGCTGTCCAATCGTCATCTGTGAGATGTCTGCTTCAGCCATCCTCTAGTTTGGATCTACCTCCATTTAGTTGTTATTGGAACGAATCACTCTGAATTCCTATCACTCAAAATGCCACAGCAAGCTCTGTTGGCCTCTGTCTGTCAATTCCCCCCCCCCCCCCCCCGCCCCCCTAACTCAAATCGGAATACCAGAGTGATCAGCCTCTAGCCCCTACCTGTACTAGACATATGCTTTCCCCCAACCCCCTTTTTTCCTTTGTTGACTTAGTGTCGAGACGGTGAGTGACCTTGGCATAGTGTCGAAACGGTGAGTGACCTTGGCATAGTGTCGAGACGGTGAGTGACCTTGGCATAGTGTCGAGACGGTGAGTGACCTTAGCATAGTGTCGAGATGGTGAGTGACCTTGGCATAGTGTCGAGACGGTGAGTGACCTTATCATAGTTTGGAGACGGTGAGTGACCTTGGCATAGTGTCGAGACGGTGAGTGATCTTGGCATAGTTTGGAGACGGTGAGTGACCTTGGCATAGTGTCGAGGCGGTAAGTGACCTTGGCATAGTGTCGAGACGGTGAGTGACCTTGGCATAGTGTCGAACGGGAAGTGACCTTGGCATAGTGTCGAGACGGTGAGTGACCTTGCCATAGTGTAAAGATGGAGAGTGAACTTGGAACACATTCAGGTACCTGTGTTCTCAGAGTCGCCGACCCAATCACCCTGCCATAAACGCTCATGCTCCGGCTGGAACTGTTACACGATGGCAGATCACATTGAGAGGAACATCAAAAGATGAACTAATGTCAGTATGGCAGAGTTTACCACCAAGACAGGAGCAAAAAGATGCTGGAGGTCAATTGCAACCAACCTTCTATACAGAATCGGCACTTGAAGTTAATTTGTATGTCACATCTACCGTCTTTCCAGAAAATTCTGTCCAGGTACGTAATCTTGTTTGGATCTGAATACCGTTCTAGTCTAAATTAAACGGTCCCTAACATTAGTTGCAACCTTGTGCTCCACATGATGCCACTAGTTTACACAGCGGTTATTACAGTGTACATAACTATTTGTTTACATTCTATGAAAGACTTCATCAGGTGATCTTATTCAATTTGTATTATACTGTCCACAGTTACCGGGGACCCTTGCTACACTGGCGCGTGCACTAACGGTGTGTGTGTCAATAGAAATGGGTCAGCCACGTGCGACTGTACAGGTACACTGTACACAGGACCTAGGTGCGATATGACAGGTGTGTACGACACGTTCTGTGTACATTTGTGTAGTTATTCGATTTTTAAAAAAATATCACACAATCATATAGATAATATTCATTCAAGGAATAATTCATTTTGTGGCAAGGAAATCCACTGGATTGAAACGAACTGTTGAGTTGGCTTTGTCTTCAATCGCACACCCTTACTGTTAAAGTATTTAATGACACACCAGATTCCTCACTGACAGATTCACTTCCTCACTGGCAGATCCACGTATTGACAGATTCACTCACTTACTGGCAGATCCACGTATTGACAGATTCACTCACTTATTGGCAGATCCACTTATTGACAGATTCACTCACTTACCGGCATATCCACTTATTGACAGATTCACTCACTTACCGGCAGATCCACTTATTGACAGATTCACTCACTTACAGTCAGATCCACTTACTAACAGATTCACTCACTTACTGTCAGATCCACTTACTGACAGATTCACTCACTTACTGTCAGATCCACTTACTGACAGATTCACTCACTTACTGTCAGATCCACTTACTGACAGATTCACTCACTTATTGTCAGATCCACTTACTAACAGATTCACTCACTTACTGTCAGATCCACTTACTAACAGATTCACTCACTTACTGTCAGATCCACTTACTAACAGATTCACTCACTTATTGTCAGATCCACTTACTAACAGATTCACTCACTTACTGTCAGATCCACTTACTGACAGATTCACTGACTTACTGTCAGATCCACTTACTGACAGATTCACTCACTTATTGTCAGATCCACTTACTAACAGATTCACTCACTTACTGTCAGATCCACTTACTGACAGATTCACTCACTTACTGTCAGATCCACTTACTGACAGATTCACTCACTTATTGTCAGATCCACTTACTAACAGATTCACTCACTTACTGTCAGATCCACTTACTGACAGATTCACTCACTTACTGTCAGATCCACTTACTGACAGATTCACTCACTTATTGTCAGATCCACTTACTAACAGATTCACTCACTTACTGTCAGATCCACTTACTGACAGATTCACTCACTTACTGTCAGATCCACTTACTGACAGATTCATTCACTTACTGTCAGATCCGCTTACTAACAACCCTACTCTAGACAGACCCACCCTGAAAAACCCAGTGACAGGTAGTCCCATGCCAAATACGGCCGTCGTGGATCAAGTGGTAAGGAAGACGTTGACTCGGCTACCGCTTGTTTGTGAGTTGGGGTGGACACTGCCTCTCGCTTCCTTGACAGTTAGAAAAGTGCTGATTTACAATTGTGCCGACTGTGGGCTTGCAAACCTGCATTAAACAAGATACCTTTACAGTCAGAAGCAAGCTCTCTCAACCATCAAAACCATTCAACTGCCAATAGAGCACAGGTCTGAAGCCACCCCATGACCTCATGTCCCAGTCCACCGTTTGCAGCTACATCCACATCTTTCCTGTTTCCTTCCGGTCTCGAACTCTCTTCTCCATGCGTGTTTTGGTCTTCCTCTACTTCTCCTGCCTTCAGAATTCCAGAATAGAGACTGTCCTGTGTTGATATCTCCTGGTTTTCAACGCCAGTTCCTTCTCCTCACGTCATGTCCCAGTGATATCTGCCTGGTTCTGTCTAACAGTTCCACATTAGTGATCCTATCATACCATCTCAATCTCTCTATTCTGCCTGGTTGTGTCCAACAGTTCCAGTGAATCTATCATACCATTTCAATCTCTCTATTCTGTGCAGTCACCCGTTTATAATGCTCAGTTGAGGTTACACTCACACCAACCCAGCCTAAACTCACACCAACCCAGTCTAAACTCACACCAACCCAGTCTAAACTCACACCAATCCAGCCTAAACTCACACCAACCCAGCCTACACTCACACAAACCCATCCTACACTTCCACAAACCCTGAATGATTGAATAATAACAGATGAACTAGACGACTGAATGACTGAATGACAGATGAACTGAATGACAGATGAACTGAATAATTGAATGACTGAATAACAGATGAACTAGGTGACTGAATGACTGAATGACAGATGAACTGAATGACAGATGAATTGAATGACAGATGAACTGAATAATTGAATGACTAAATGACATATGAACTGAATGACTAAATGACAGATGAACTGAATGTCTAAATGACAGATGAACTAGATGACTGAATGACGAAATAATTCACTGACCCAAGATCCTCCTGCCTTTTTCAGCTTGTAACTTCCAGGGATCGAACCCCTGCATGAACGGAGGCACCTGCCAGGCTCAGCCCAGGGAGACCTACACGTGCGTCTGTCCCAGCGGCCTCGGTGGCGAAAACTGTGAAACTTGTAAGAAATGTATAGCTATCAGGTAGATAGGTAGATATGTAGGTAGGTAGGTAAGTAGGTAGGTAGATAAGTAGGTAGGTAGATAGGTAGGTAGGTAGATATACAGGTTGCTTAGGCGAAAAGGGTCCGTCGCAAGAACCACCTAATAGCCCGGTGAGTGACAAAGTCCCAGGCTGCATGCAATGAGGATGGTGTCTTTTCGATTTGACCCAATTAGGATAGAATAGTTAGTTGCCCATCGCAATTAAAGATGGTGGTATCGCCTGACGGTTTTTTTCTTGATATGTAACTTGCAATGTATTTGGATTTAAGTGAAGAAGTAGCTATGTTGGTTAACAGCTTCACTTTCTGGTCCCAGGCTACCTTGGACCAGTGGCAAGACATAAGTCAAGTAACTCAGGATGCAGCCACTCTGGTCCCACCTCCCCTGAGACCAGATGTCACTCGAAACCTGAGGGATTTGATGACCACTCACCCTCGTTTTTGAAAGGCGAGTGTCTTATCTCTCGACCACATCGACCCTTAATTAGGTGATGGGAGGACATCCACAGGGGAGGGATCGTGACGGTGAGGATCGTGATGTGCGTTGTCTACCTTAAGAACTGGTAGCCGGGGGCATCCTGGGCACAGAGGAGGAGCGTGAATTGCACGCGAAAATACCTGAACCGCAAAGCTTGATTTGTAATCCCTACATCGCGGGTTCGAACTCGCGGCTTCCAGTTTGACTGGGCATGTCCAGGATTTTTCTCGGTATGACCCCTTCTCCACGTACAGAAAGGTTTGCCAAGAATCCTGTACTAGGAACCTGCCAAAGTGGAACAGATTACAAATAGATACACACACGCATCCATACACTGGTCAATACGTCCTAATAAAACCTACAAGACTGTAGTCCGAGGTTGAAATGGGCTTGCTATCGTCAGAAGCATCCGGAAAGGCAAATCTTTAAAAAAATAATGAAAAATATATGGTGATGCGCACTACATGTACAAATAAACTCAAACAGCAACGATTTATCTTGGGGAGTGTTCTCTCTAGCTTAGATCGTTGTCTGACTTCGTCATGCAAGCCCCAGTCATACAAGTGGATCATGAGAATTGGCTTCCGGCTGCGCATGTGGGAGACTTCAATGAACTTTTCATCGCTTTGCATAATAGTCCAGGTCTCTGTACAACAGGATGAGAGCATACCAGATTATGCAAATCTGGGACCCAGTTTCCAGAGAAAGGCACTGTTGGTCTCCGACTTGACACAGGGCGTTCATAGAGGCGGTAACCAGCCCGACTCTTCCAATCTCGTCCTGGTGGCTTCCCGTGTCGGACTTGTAAATACTGCCCAGTAATACTTCAAGCGGGACTCAAAAAGAGACCTGGGTATTCTATACTCGGTTGGGAGAAGAACTCGGAGGTTATTTATAGAATTCCTGAAACCCCCCCCCCCCCCCCCACATTCACTGCTGTCCCCTCATTCACTCCTGTCCCCTCATTCACTCCTGTCCCCTCATTCACTGCTGTCCCCTCATTCACTGCTGTCCCCTCATTCACTCCTGTCCCCTCATTCACTCCTGTCCCCTCATTCACTCCTGTCCCCTTATTCACTCCTGTCCCCTCATTCACTCCTGTCCCCTCATTCACTCCTGTCCCCTCATTCACTGCTGTCCCCTCATTCACTCCTGTCCCCTCATTCACTGCTGTCCCCTCATTCACTGCTGTCCCCTCATTCACTGCTGTCCCCTCATTCACTCCTGTCCCCTCATTCACTCCTGTCCCCTCATTCACTCCTGTCCCCTCATTCACTCCTGTCCCCTCATTCACTCCTGTCCCCTCATTCACTGCTGTCCCCTCATTCACTGCTGTCCCCTCATTCACTCCTGTCCCCTCATTCACTCCTGTCCCCTCATTCACTGCTGTCCCCTCATTCACTGCTGTCCTCTCATTCACTGCTGTCCCCTCATTCACTCCTGTCCCCTCATTCACTCCTGTCCCCTCATTCACTCCTGTCCCCTCATTCACTCCTGTCCCCTCATTCACTCCTGCGTCTTGGCCCCAAAAAAGATCTGACGGCTAACATAAGACTCTTGACCTCTCTTGTTAAAGCTTACCTTCCCAACACGTGGTGGCGCCTGGTAATTTCAGCTATCCTTCTAAAGGATGGGGTTTAAATCTTTGTCTGGAAGCTTCATATGACAGTCGGCGAGGTTCAGACGACATTATTGTTCTTCAGTCAGCTCCAACAGGTTTGAACCAATCTCCAAGGGAAGAAGGGCTAAAGACTTGGACACTGAACCAGAAGATGCACCGGAAGCCAACTATCACGCAGCACTAGATCTTGACGGACGAGTCCACTTTTAAAGTTATCTCATGGTCGTGGTCGCCCCATCGGCCGATTCCATTATGGGAAATCTTTAGACTTCATGCCGGCCTGACACTTTAATCTTGTCCTGATGTGGTCAGTACTAATCCTGTCTACACGCGGCCCTTACACTTTAATCTTGTCCTGATGTGGCTCTTACTAATCCTGGCTTCATGCGGCCCTTACACTTTAATCTTGTCTTGATGAGGTCCGTACTAATCCTGTCTACACGCGGCCCTTACTGATCTTGAATGGTTGGAATTCATTGCACAAGAATTATTATATTAGGACCAGTAAATGCATTATAAGTAGTTTGGATGCTCATAATTATGTTATCATCAAATTGAGTAAAAGAAACTGGTCGGGTACAGACTCTGCAGAGTCTTCTAAACCAGTATAACGAAGTTACGTTCCATCAAGGGCGTCAACCACTGGTCTCTTCTCTTCTAACAGTGATCGTCCCTGACGGCTGCCCAGTTTACCAATGTCCGGACGATGTTCCAGGGTACAACTACTCCGACTGGAATGACAGAAATTGTGGATCCTACTACAGTTGCCAGAACGGAAACCTGCAGCAGAGGTCATGTCCTGCACGGCAGATGTTTGACATGATCACAATGACTTGTAGGCCTCTCTTTGACCAGCTGGCTGTGTTCTGTACCAGTTTGTGGATCTGATCCCCCGTTGCGCACCTATATTCACCAGCGTGTCCAGCTTCAGTCTTTCTGTGATAGCCCCCCCACCCCCAAAACACATCAACCCAGTATCATTTCCTTTTTGCAGAAAGCATTTCTTGTGTGGGTCCAAGACACAACAGCGACACGTCCTTCTCTTTTCTTTCACTTATATTTAACTAGTAAATACGCGCACCAAACATCTGCCCCTGAGTCGAACTGCCCAATATGAAAGAAACAATAGTAGTTTAACAATTTAAGTATCTCCCCATTCCCGCTCCCATCGCCTGCCTCTCAAAAATCTTCCTCCAACGCGCCATCTCCTCTCTTTCCTCTAATACCCCATTCTCTAAACTCACGTGTCTCTACCTCCTTCAACCAGCCCGTCTCACTGTTCATCACTTCCCTCTTCCCACAGATGCTAGCTTTCAATGGGAGCTAGTGTTTTTGTTGCCGTTATTATTTGTTTTGTTTGCTTCTCTCTCGGCACTTTTACTCACTTGAGCACTCCAACAACAACAACAACAACAACAACAACAACAACAACAACAACAATAACAACAACAGCAGCAGCATTGTCGCTAGCAACTCATACTTATCTTCGTCTTTTATCATGAAAAAGAAACCATAAAATTATCAGCATAATTGAGTCCAGTTTTGTTGGTGCCATCTCTGCATGGAAGGTCGGCTACAATTCTACTCTACCTCTTACCGTAATGGCGCAATCTGAGAGGTTGTTTCCGGTCTATCTCTTGATGTTATCCACCGACTTAAAACGTCTGCTTCTTGAACGACCCCCTTTCACCATACTCCCTAGTATGGCCTTCAACAAAGAGGTATGTCATGTTTTATGACCAAAATAACCAAAATAACTTAACTGTCTAACCCTGATTTCGGTTATTAATTCTTTCTTCACCCCCAACGTTCTCAATACATCCCAGTATGATTACACAAACTGAAAGCCTGACCCTTTTTCTTTTGATGTAAACCAATACTCACACCTTGTTCTCAAGACGTCTTTGCTGGTGATCAATTTAGCGGTGCTCAACATTTTAATATTTGTAATATGACAAATACGCGGACAAACATAGGAAATTATTGAATGGGTTTTGATTATATATTTACCTAAATTTGCAACAATATACACCTGTCTCTCTATTCTATCAATATTGGTTATCTATTTTTTGATGATGAGAATATCTATCCAATCTGTCCGAGGTTCCTTACACCTAATCTTTATGTTATCTGCCATCAGCATTTATGTTTTCTTGTCTTATTCTCATATTGATGACTAGACATTTGTTACTGGGAATCCTGGTTTTCAAGCAGGCATGTTGTCCCTGCCGCCAGGTAGCCAAAGGATGTCCGTAGTAAGTTCCTTTATTACGCAATGTTAAATTCCTGGATTCACTAGACCTTAACTTAACGTCTGGTTTAGAACACTCTACAGAGCTGGTATACAACCAGTGTTCTTGGAGGATGTTTTTCACCAATGTGCGAGTCCATCTTAATAGAATTAAACACTAGAGCTAAGAAGACCCGCAGCCAGTTAGGCGCCATCTATCGCTGCTCTTAACAAACCCCCTGGGCAACGGTACAAATAGCTATGGTAGATCATTAATTTGAATGTTGTCCGGGCAGCGGCTGTTAAGTCTCCTCTCTTCGATTACCAACTGCCAAGGACCGGTGGAAAGGTAGGTTGTGAATTGTGTAGGAACTTCATCACTCTTTACAATTGTACCTGGACAACTTCTACCATGCTATTCTTATGAATTTGTAGCTAATTATGGTACTTTTACTAGCACAGCAGATACATGGGATCTTTCGAGTTTTTCGCCAATCTCCAATACGACATAGACGCTGATCTCTCCTTCATTGCGACCAGGGACGCTTGGAACTTGTGATTCAAGGCCTCGCCGTTTCAGGCTTTCGTTTCTTGAGAAACGGCATTACCTCTCAGTTATTGCGATCCCGTGAGAAATTAGTTGCTCTCTCTTTCCTCATTCATTTCAACAATCTCACTTTGATTGTGACCCGTTGCATCTTCACATACCTTGATTGTGACCCGTTGCATCTTCACATACCTTGATTGTGACCCGTTGCATCTTCACATACCTTGATTGTGACCCGTTGCATCTTCACATACCTTGATTGTGACCCGTTGCATCTTCACATACCTTGATTGTGACCCGTTGCATCTTCACATACCTTGATTGTGACTCGTTGCATCTTCACATACCTTGATTGTGACCCGTTCAATCTTCACATACCTTGATTGTGACTCGTTGCATCTTCACATACCTTGATTGTGACCCGTTGTATCTTCACATACCTTGATTGTGACTCGTTGCATCTTCACATACCTTGATTGTGACCCGTTGTATCTTCACATACTTTCTTGTTTCGAGTTCTCTCCCCATTGTTGAGCGTCTGAGCGGAAGATGGGTAACCTGCCCTTGTTCAGGGGACCTGGGTTCGTGACTCGTCCTCGAGCTATCTAGTCCAGAATTTCCCAAACTATTTACACACGCAGACCTGTGAAAATATGAACAATTGCTCGTAAACCTGTGAAAATAGGAAAAATTGCTCGTAGACCTGTGAAAATAGGAAAAATTGCTTGTAAACCTGTGAAAATATGAAAATCTGCTTGTGAACCTGTGAAAATAGGAAAAATTGCTCGTAGACCTGTGAAAATATGAACAATTTGCTCGTAAACCTGTGCAAAATATGAAAAATTGCTCGTGGACCTGTGAAAATATTTAAAAAATGTAGTTAGACCTGTGAAAATATGAACAATTGTAGATGGATCTGTGAAAATATGAAAAATTGTTCGTAGACCTGTGAACATTTGAAAATTTGCTCGTAGACCTGTGAAAATATGAAAAATTGCTCGTAGACCTGTGAAAATATGAAAAATGGTACATGGATCTGTGAAAATATGAAAATTTGCTCGTAGACCTGTGAAAATATGAAAAATTGCTCGTAGACATGTGAAAATATGAAAAATTGCTCGTAGACATGTGAAAATATGAAAAATTGCTCGTAGACCTGTGAAAATATGAAAAATTTTACGTAGACATGTGAAAATAACAACAAACTAAAACAATCTAGTTATTGACATAGTAAAGTGTGTATTAGTTGGTAAATATAAAATAATAAAATGAAAATGCTCTAGCTATTTAAATTAATCATTATTTGAGCAGCACATAGACAAAGGGGTTCAGCAGTCATTTTCTTTTCTCGCGGACTGTCATGACTTTTCTCGCGGACCGTCATGACTTTTCTCGCGGACCAGGCAGCGTTCCGTCGCGGTTAGGAAAAAAACTGATCTAGTTCACTTAGCTGGAAATTGGTGATGAACTTATATCTATGAACAAATCTCAAAGCAGAGGGAAATCACATGCTCTGTGATTCGTAAGGCATCGTCGACATAATGTAGACATCCCAGAGTTGACGATAAGCGATATCTGGTTACCAAGTGGTATACCACTTCATTGGACGCGTGCTCCATCCGTACCTTCAGATCTGTGTCATGATGCACACGTGCTGCCAGGCCCCAGTAACAAAGGCTCATGGTTCCTATCTTGATTTTGGTGTACCGAAGGCGTCTCATTCTGTCGTGGTCAGCTCGGAGACGTAGCATGATATTATGGTCGTTGGTAGTATCCCCGTCGTCTGGGTGGTGTCTGTGGCGTTCTTCCTTCCACTTTACTTTGTATTGCCGTTTGTTATGGCCTTTGCTTCTTGATAATTGAGCAGGTGTACCTCCTGTACCCGTTTCGCTCCCCTTTTGGCTGGCCAGTCGGCCCCATCTAATCCTTTGCTGTTGAAGTGTGAAGCTGTCATGGCATCCTGGAGCCTGTCTCTTGGCATCCTGGAGTCTGTCTCATGGCATCCTGGAGCCTGTCTCATGGCATCCTGGAGTCTGTCTCATGGCATCCTGGAGTCTGTCTCATGGCATCCTGGAGCCTGTCAGACATTCCCGCCAATTCTGTACTCACTGTGATTCATTTCTCGACCTTTATAAACTGCAGATACAATCTCCTCTATACATCCTCACTCAATGTAGGCTAATGGTTTGCTGGTGAAGGTAATGGTTTGCTGGTGAAGGTAATGGTTTACCGGTAAGAATATAGAATAAAGGTGAATATTTTTGTAAGTGCCATTAAATGCAGCGTTGGTTTGTGTGTGTGGAGGTGACATGAAGTTTTTGTTGTCGTTGGTGGTGATGGTGAGCATGATGGGGTTGGTGATGATGATTATATTGATGGTGATGGTGATTATGATGTAATGATGATGTGATGTTGATGTGATTGTGATGTGATTGTGATGTGATAGTGAATTGATGGTGATGCGATTGTGATATGATGGTGATGTGATGGTGATCTGATGGTGATGTGATGGTGATGCGATTGTGATGTGATGATGAAGGTGATGATGATGGTGATGTGATGGTGATGTGATGATGAAGGTGATGATGATGGTGATAGAAATGATGGTGATGGTGATAGTGGTGACGGTGGTGATGGTGGTGATGGTGGCGATGATGGTACTGGTAGTGAAGGTGATGGTGGTGATGATGGTGGTGATGATGATTGTGATGGTGGTGATGGTGGTGATGGTGGTGATGATGATGGTGATGGTGGTGATGGTGGCGATGATGGTACTGGTAGTGAAGGTGATGGTGGTGATGATGGTGGTGATGATGATTGTGATGGTGGTGATGGTGGTGATGGTGGTGATGATGATGGTGATGGTGGTGATGGTGGTGATGATGATGGTGATGGTGGTGATGGTGGTGATGATGATTGTGATGGTGGTGATGGTGATGGTGGTGATGGTGGTGATGAGGGTGGTTGTTGTTGAATACACATAATGAAATTACTCTTCTGTGCGTCCTGTAAAGGGCGTTAAGTTGCGGGTTGTCGTAGCTTTCTTCACATCCAGAGTGTGCTGATGAAGGTGGGCCAGTGCCCTCCAGGTGGTTGTACTCTGAATGGCTTTATCTATGTGTCGCTCACTACTAGCCAGGCTGCCATGAAAACAGTCGGTTTCCAGGACTGGCTTTGAGGAAGCCGAGGTGAGGGTCTGTCTAGTATATTTTGGTTTTGTTGATGATGGTGCTGGTGTTGATGGTCTGGTGGTTTTGATGATAATGGTGGTGATGATGTTGGTAACGAAGGTGCTGGTGGTGATATTGATAACAACTATGCTGTAGCGAAGTACATGTTTAATCAATGTGTTCGAAATTTAAACTAAGAAAAGCAAAAATTAAAATGATAAAGCAAAAGCAAAAATTTGAAAAAACAAAATTAGAAACGTAAATGTTTTTATGCAAATGTGAGAAGCATAGTAAACAAAAGAGAAGATATGGAACTGCATGTAGAAGAAGAAAAACCCATATATAATAGGGTTAACATATAATAGGGTTAACAGAATCATGGACATATGAGGACACTGCAGATAATGAACTTGAAATAGAGGGATATACAATGTTAAGGAAAGATAGGATAATTGGAGACAAGACTAAGGGAGGTGGCGTTTTATTATACTGTATAACTTCTGTTAATATAACGATCAAAGATTATTTATCATGTGGTAACAAAAATGAAAGTGTATGGGGAGAGATAGAAAGTGGGGGTAAAAAAACAGTGATTGGAGTGTGCTACAGATGTCCATCAAGTCAAAAGGAGGAAGATGAGGAGCTGATTTGTAGCATAGAAAAGGCAAGTGAATGGAAATTATTTTTAATGGGGGATTTCAACGTTCCAAAAATAAAATGGGATATGGCAGAAGCACTTGTAGAGTCAAAACCTTTTGTGAAATGCATAATTGCCACTTTTTTAATTCAACATGTAGAAGAAGCCACCAGAGCCAAACATACTAGACCTAGTTTTTACAACAGAGGAAAATATGATTGAAAACGTTACCGTTGGGGAACTTTTGGCTCAAGTGATCATCAAATCATCCGTTGGGATCTTATTGCAGAGAAAGAAGTAAACATAAAAACGCGAACATATGACTACTCTAAGGCAGATGTTAAGAGGATGAAAGAGGCAGCGAACCACATAATCTGGAAAGATATTGTCGTAGGAACAGATGTTGAACAAGAGTGGAAGAGTTTTAAAACAGTTCTAGAAAAGCTAAAAGAGGAATGTGTTCCATGTAGGGAGGTAAACCCCAAGCGTAAAAAGTGGATAACTAGATTTGTAGTGAAATGTAAAAGAGCAAAAAATAAAGCATGGCAAAAATATATAGAGGCAGGTAAATCAAAAGAAACATATGTAAAATATTTGGACAAGCAGAACATATCTCAGAAAGCGAATAAAACAGCAAAAATAGACTTTGAAAAAAAACTTGCTCAGAGGATCAAGACTGACAGTAAAAGCTTCTTCTCTTATGTTAGAAATAAACAAAGAACGAAAGACAAAGTAGGCCCTCTCATAGACAGTACAGGGAAAATAATAAGTGAGAATAGGGAGGCTGCTAATCTGCTCAATCAGTACTTTGCCACAGTCTACACAAAAGAGGACTGCTCCAAGATCCCAGAGCCTATAGATATCTTTCAAAGAGACATGGATACAGCAGGATTAGGATCAATCTGTATTACAGAGGAAATGGGTTTTTTTTTAATTGGAGGGGTTGAAAGTGGATAAATGTCCAGGTCAAGATGGTATTCATCCAAAATTGCTGTATGAAATTAGAGACCAACTAGCAAAACCATTGGCTGTATTATGTTCTCAATCACTTACAAAAGGGATTGTTCTACGGGATTGGAAAGATGCAGGAGTGATTCCCTTATTCAAAAAGGGCAACAAATCAGATCCAGCGAATTATAGACCGGTGAGTTTAACGAGCATAGTCTGTAAATTGTTAGAGTCAATAATAAAAAACAACAGTGTATTGCATTTAGACAAGTTTAATCTAAGCAGAAATAGTCAGCATGGGCTTACTAGAGCGATCATGCTTAAAAAATCTATTAGAATTCATGGAGGAGGTTACTAAAATGATAGATAAAGGGGAGCCAATGGACTTTATTTATCTAGATTTTGCAAAGGCCTTTGGTAGAGTACCTCATCAAAGATTATTTCGTAAGTTAAAATCACATGGAATAGGTGGAGAAGTTGCCAAATTGATTGAAAATTGGTTAACGGGAAGAAGGCAGAGGGTGGGCATAAATAAGGAGTACTCTGAGTGGAGTGAAGTGAAAAGTGGAGTGCCACAGGGCTCGATTTTGGGACCAATTTTATTCACGAGTTATATAAACGATTTTGACATTGATATTCGATCCATGATTGCAAAATTTCTTGATGACACAAAACTATGCAGTATGGTCTCTTCTACAGTAGAAGTGGATAAACTGAGATCGGATTTAGATAAAATTCTAGACTGGTCTGTGAGCTGGCAAATGGAGTTTAATGTAGATACATGTACAGTCATCCACATAGGTAGATCCAATATGGAACATAATTACAGAATGGGAGAAAACAATATTAGAAAGATAGATAAGGAAAGGGACCTAGGGGTTATAATAGATCATACAGGAAAGGTGAGTGAGCAAGTTAAGGTAGCAGTGAAAAAAGCAAATGCAATGTTAGGTATAATAAAAAGAAATATTAAACATAGGAGCAAGGAAGTGATAGTCAAACTGTATAAAGCTTTAGTTAGACCTAGAGTGGAGTACTGTGTACAGGTGTGGAGTCCTTATCATAGAGGGGATATAAACATGCTGGAGAGAATACAAAAAAGAGCGACAAAGCTGATAGTGGGATTCCAGAATTACAGTTATGAGGAACGACTCAGAAAAACCGGCCTTCAGTGTCTCGAAGAGAGAAGAATTTGTGGTGACTTAATACAGGTTTATAAGATGATCAGAGGAATGGATAAATTAGACTATAACAAGTTTTTTTAAAAACACAGACAGCTACAATAACACGAGGGCATAGCTACAAGCTGACTAAAGAGAGGTCCAGGTTAGATATTAGGAAATATTTCTTTAGTCAGAGAGTGGTGTCTGCTTGGAATGCATTGCCAGGGGAGGTAGTGGAGGCAGGGACAGTTAATGCATTAAAGAATAAACTGGAAATATTAAACATAGGAGCAAGGAAGTGATCGTCAAACTGTATAAAGCATTAGTTAGACCTAGATTGGAGTACTGTGTACAGGTGTGGAGTCCTTATCATAGAGGGGACACAAACATGCTGGGAAGAATACAAAAAAGAGCGACAAAGTAGGATTCCAGAATTACAATTTTGAGGAAAGTCTCAGAAGTTTTTGAATAAACAGAGTGAATAGCTAACAATTAACTAAAGACAGGTCCAGATTAAATATTAGGAGATTTTTTTTAGTCAAAGAGTGATGAATGGTTGAAATGCATTGCCACAGGAAGTAGTTGTGGCAGTGACTATTAATACATTTCAGAATAGATTGGATGCACATAGCTTTTAGAGCAGAGACATGTATATGAAACTGGTTGCACACAAATACTGGAAAGTCTTCTAAGCCATATAAAGAAGTTAAGTTAAGTGAACAGACTCTGGAGGGTTTTCTAGACCAGTATAAAGAAGTTAAGTTAAGTGAACAGACTCTGGAGGGTTTTCTAGACCAGTATAAAGAAGTTAAGTTAAGTGAACAGACTCTGGAGGGTTTTCTAGACCAGTTTAAAGAAGTTAAGTTAAGTGAACAGACTATGGAGGGTTTTCTAGACCAGTATAAAGAAGTAAAGTTAAGTGAACAGACTCTGGAGGGTTTTCTAGACCAGTTTAAAGAAGTTAAGTTAAGTGAACAGACTATGGAGGGTTTTCTAGACCAGTATAAAGAAGTTAAGTTAAGTGAACAGACTCTGGAGGGTTTTCTAGACCAGTTTAAAGAAGTTAAGTTAAGTGAACAGACTATGGAGGGTTTTCTAGACCAGTATAAAGAAGTTAAGCTATAACTGAGGAAGACGATAACATCGAGTGTCGAACTGCCTACCTTTTCTATGAGAACCAACAGCTCTTCCCACTCACCAAAAACCTGCTCCATTTGACCATCAAATATTCATCCGAACTCACCATGAACTTTTAAACATCCATATGGATAGCAATTATCCACACGTTTCGACTAACTATCCGTGCCGACAAAGGCGTTGATATGTATAACAAAATAATTATCATTTCATGAGAGAGTGTTCCTGTTTGGAGGAAGCTGGTAAATGTCGAGGGTGAAAGTTCTGCATACTTAGTATGGGTTACGTCGAGTTTGTGACTGTACCCAGACTTCCCTAGAGCAGAGAGGTTACTAAGGAAAATGTCAGTTGGGCGAAAGAGTGCTGATAATCTGTCCAATTCCGCGATGAAACGCGGGGTCGTCCAACAGTCGGCAATTGATATATCGTGTATACATCTGAGTTGTGTAATGGTAGAATGATCACAGAGATATCGTATTCAACCCAGCTGTTAATTGGTACCTGGATTCGTATTAGAGAAGCGGAATCAGCAAGGAAGGGGATTGACTACCCTCATTAACAAATTGTGTCTTCGCTTCAACACTTCATCTCCGATAGCAGTGTCTGCCAGATATAAAGAGGTACCAACTGCTGTCATAGCTGGTAGTGGAGTTGAGAGGAAAAACGATCAGTCTACCCGCAAAGCCCTTTTCGGAGCTTGGTAGCGAGAGACTGAGAACGAATGAAGAAGAAGAAGAAGAAGAATTCTAACTCAGTATTAACATAAATTTTGAGAGTAAGGCCAACTTCCGCGCATACTGACAGGAGAAGGGTCGAGGGACGAGTCTCTGGTCGTCTATCACGAGAATCGATGTATGCAGATGAACACGGCTAACCGCGTGTGGTAATTCAACTGGAGATGAGCAACTGGCTTTGATCTCCCTCCTCCTTTCGGGCAGTCTGTTTGTAATTTGCAGATGTCGGGGTCCAAACTGGCAATTAGAAACCACGTTCTTCCATTATACAGAGCGTTTGGATGGGGTTTAGACGGTCCTTATCAGCGGTACAAACACTGCTTGTAATATCTAACAACAGTGCTTCTAATGTATCCAAACAGTGCTTCTAATGTATCCAAACAGTGCTTCTAATGTATCCAAACAGTGCTTCTAATGTATCCAAACAGTGCTTTCATGTCTACAAACAGTGCTTCTAATGTATCCAAACAGTGCTTCTAATATTTACAGACAATGAGTCCGATAACAGAAAATAAACTGACATGAACAGAGATCCACAAACAGACACCCACGAACAGAGACCCACGAATAGAGACCCAGGAACAGAGACTCACGAGAGAACAACAAACACAGACCCACTGAGACCCACAAACACAAACCCACAAACAGAGGCCCACAAACACAAACCCACAAACAGAGACCCACAAACATAAACCCATAAACAGAGACCCACAAACACACACACACAAACAGAGACCCACAGACACAAACACACAAACAGAGACCCACAAACACAAACTCACAAAAAGAGACCCACAAACACAAACCCACAAACAGAGACCCACAAACACAAACCCACAAACAGAGACCCACAAACAGAGACCACAAACAGAGACCCACAAACAGAGACCCAGAAACAGAGACCGAGGAACAGAGACTCACTAGAGACCAACAAACACACGACACACAAACAGAGACCCACAAACAGAGATCCACAAACACAAACCCACAAACAGAGACCCAAAAACACAAACCCACAAACAGAGACTCACAAAAACAAACACAAACAGAGACCCACAAACACAAACTCACAAACAGAGACCCAGGAACAGAGACCCAGGAACAGAGACTCACTAGAGAACAATAAACAGAGACCCACAAACACAAACCCACAAACAGAGACCCACAAACACAAACCGACAAACAGAGACTTACAAACAAAAACCCACAAACAGAGACCAACAAACACAAACCCACAAACAGAGACCCACAAACACAAACTCACAAACAGAGACCCACAAACACAAACCCACAAACAGAGACCCACAAACAGAGACCCACAAACACAAACTAGTAAACAGAGACCCAGGAACAGAGACCCAGGAACAGATACTCACTAGAGAACAACAAACAGAGACCCACAAACAGAGACCCACAAACAGAGACCCACAAACACAAACCCACGAGCAGAGACCCACAAACAGAGACCCATACACACAAACCCACAAACACAAATCCACAGAGACCCACAAACACAAATCCACAAACACAAATCCACAAAAAAGAGACCCACAAACACAAACCCACAAACAGAGACCCACAAACACAAACCCACAAACAGAGACCGAGGAACAGATACTCACTAGAGACCAACAAACACAGACCCACAAACAGAGACCCACAAACAGAGACCCATAAACACAAAACCACAAACAGCGACCCATAAACACAGACCCACAAACAGAGACCCACAAACACAAACCCACGAGCAGAGTCCCACACACTGAGACCCACAAACACAAACCCACAAACAGAGACCCACAAACAGAGACCCACAAACACAAACACACAAACAGAGACCCAGAAACAGAGTGCCACAAACAGAGACCCACAAACAGAGACCCACAAACAGAGTGCCACAAACAGAGACCCACAAACAGAGTGCCACAAACAGAGACCCACAAACAGACCCACAAACACAAACCCACAAACAGAGACTCACAAACAGAGACCAACAAACAGAGACCCACAAACAGAGACCCACAAACACAGACCACACAACGAAGTTACCCAGTACCAAAGTCAGCATTTCAACACAAGTGGGACCGCCCCAATATAACCAGCCTGGTTGAGTGGAGCCAGACCTGGATTAGAAGATGTGCCACATTTCTGGACATCTAGTAGACAGGACTGTCTACCACGGGCTTGCCAGTGCTCTACCATGTTCACATAACGTCCTCTGTGAATCATCTTTCACAAATTCACGTTCACAAAATGGATTATGTATCTGTCAATTAAAACCTTTACCGTTCCCTACGGAGCATGGGTTTTTAAGTTGTAGACGCCAAGTATCCCTCTCTTAGGTAATCCCCCGTTTTCCTAAACTCAGCAATTTTTGGCTTCTAGCGCGTTCTTCCATAAATGAGTAGACGTAACGCTGTGGCTCCACCACAGAGCCTGAAATTGTAATGATATCAACTAGATTATTCACTTTAATAGTAATATCTGTGGGATCCTTCTACACAGCACTCGATCGTATCGTACAAATTATTTATTGTTACTTTCTGATTGGCCGATAGACTCAAGGGTAAGCTAGCTTTCCAACCATATATACTTCTCATATTATATTAGCCTTGGCAATGTTAATGCTTTTCAACGATAATTCTGAGTGGACGGCAATTGGGAGTTCCACGTATTTTTGGGAAGTAAAATCTTCACTTATCTGGGGTCTGCCATCAGCAACACTCTCTCGCTCGAGAAGGAGACAGACAGTAGTCTTGGTAGGGCAAGTACCGTCATGGTCCGTCTGACGAAGAGAGTCTGGGAAAACACTGCACTGTCTCACTACACCGAGGTTCGGTTTATAGATATGCGTTCATGGCACTCTCATGTATGGAAGCGAGACTCGGAGCACTTACACTAAACAGGAACGGGGGCTGAACACCTTTCACACGAGGTGTCTACGGAGTATACTGGGGATTGGGTGGCAAGAGAGAGTGTCACATAAAACGGTCTTACAGAGAGCAAACACTCACATCATGTACTCGATGTTGAGCCAGCAACGTCTACGGTGGTTGAGACATGTTTATCGCACGGAAGACGAGAGGCTGCCAAAGGATATCCTTTATGGACAGCTATCCATTGGAGTTAGAAGAATAGGCCGTCCCGCACTGCGATTCAAGGACGTATACAAGAAGGACATGACGTCATGCGACACCCATCCGAGGGCTGGGAAGAAATTGTTCAGGGTCGAGGTATCTGGAGACAGTCAGTTGGAGGGGGCGTAGTGGCTGCTGACGCTCGTAGAGGTCTTCTGGCTGCAGAGAAAAGAGGAAGACTGAAGAGATCAAGGGACAGCCAGGCAAGTCAGCCATCTCAGTATGGTTGTACGATCTGTGACAGGGACTGCCACTCGCGGTTCAGCCTTTACAGCCATAACGGACAGTGTCGAAATACAGGAGACAGCTGGGCAAAAACTTACAGGGCAACACGCGCATGGTCTACAGAGACTGAGACGCATATGCTGATGATTATGAAGACAAACTTCAACCCACACACACATAAATAACACATAAATAGGAGTATGCACAAACGAGGCTTGCTCGTGTGCATGCATGACCTTGTTTCCCGCTGGCGTAAGACCGCAGAAGTGGACCGAGATTGTAAAGAGGAGTAGCTTAAAGTAAAGTGAACGTTCAGTTTTACTGTGCGTGAATGTAATACATTACGTGTAAATAGTTTCATTAAAATAACGGTTGCATTACTATCTGGGCAACTCTGGCACATACACACAAATACGTGCATAAATAAACACACATACACATATATACATACACACGTACATACATACATGTTCTAGTTAGTTTACCATCGCAAGCAAGGATGGTGACAAAAACAGACGGGTTTATCTTGATGATGTAACTTTTTGCACTGTATTTTGATTATAGGGTGGGGTAACTGCGCTGGTCTTCGACCTCACTTTCTGGTCCCGAGCTACCTCTGGCCAGTGGCAAGACATAAGTCTAGACGACTAGAGGTAACTCAGGATGCAGGCACTCTGTTCTCACTTCCCTTGAAACAAGCAGTTGCTTGAAACTTGCACGATCGCCCAAAGTTTCCATTCATCGATTTTTAGAAGCCGGTGCCTTAACTCACAACTACAGCCACCCCTGTGGTTGACATACATAAATGCGCACTCAAAACCACACACACACACACATACATGACTACATACATGCCTACATACACAGCTGGGAAGGAAGACTAACGTCTGGTCAGGCACAACATACTGATCAAACATGTTAGTCAGAATCAGACAAAATATACTGGCCATAGCCCTTCTTCGCAGCCCTCCATGGAAACGGGCTATTTTCATGGCAGTTTGGCTAACAAGGTAAGGTATCAACGTGATCCCCGTAGTAGTGAGCAACAACAGATAAAGTCAAGCATAGCACAACCGCCTGGAGAATCCCTTCAGTGAAACTACGACAACCCGTCACTTCGCGTCCTTTTAAGAATGCACATAAGAGTAATCCTTTTCATTGAAGGCATTCGCAGCCAACAACAACAACAACAACAATAACAACAACAACAACATCTACACACCATCACACGTCTTAAAGGATACCCATACATACACACTGTTTAAACACACTCTTTCACACCATCAAATCCGCTTACACAAATTGGATTACACAAAACCACTTACACAAATACGCTTACACAAATACACACACTAGCACCATGATAAATACAAGAACAATCCAGTAAATATTCACAAATGGATATTAATAGAAATTAGATGAGATGCGACCCTTGAAAACCATTTTTCTTGCACTCATTTCTCAACAAAGTATCCACCAACATGGATATACTTATCCCATCGCTTTTTCAGTGAACCAAAATCTGCAGCGAAGTAGTCTTTGGTCTGCTGTCTCAGCCACATTGAGATTTCACGTTTAACAATCATGCTTTATGTGTTAGGCTAAACCAAGCGAACCACCTATTGTCACTACTACACTGTCTACCGTTACTCACCTGTTAGCTCGAATCGTCTCCCCCCATCAGCCACACATACACTTCTACTGCAGCCTGAACAGGACGACCAGGCTGAGCCTCATCATAAATTTTCGAGTAATATTGAGAAAATGTTCCAGTCCCGTTATTCACCGTTTGTACGCGACGATCACTACTCGCAAACATGAACTATTTTCTTTTGAATATTATTTGAAGAAAGTTCTTCCCTTCTCTATGCGGCGTCTGCTACTTACAGTAATCACAAAGCTGGATTGTGCTGCGTCGTAGCGTCTGCTACTTACATTAATCACAAAGCTGGGTGTTGCTGCATCCTTCTAACACGTTTAGAAACTACCAACTACATTTTTCAGCTATCCCATATCAGTTTGTGACCAAATTACTGATTTGCCTGTGTATATTCATGCATTTGCAGAGGGCGCCAAGAGTAATGAAGGTCAAGGGTCAAGTGAAACAAATTTATCAAGATGGCTCCTCACGTGCTCCTCCAAGCAGGCTGTGTCAAGGAAGTATGACCAATACGGGTGGGGACTCACACTGTAATCCCCAAAGTGGTGAACTTATTGAGGATCTTCCTGTTGCATTACAGCTGCGAGCTCTCCGGTCTATTTTTTCATGAACGCTTGGAGATAACCTAAGTAGGGCACAGCGTGGGCTAGTGGTTAAGTGACACGGCTCATCCCCGAAGGTGTTGGGTTCGATCCCCTTCACTTCACCAGCCGTTACCCTGGGCAAGCAAACCATTAGACAATGCAGGAGGAAGCAGACCCTTACATAAAATACATGCTGAAGTCGGATGCACTCGGCCGACCGGCGCAAAATAAAAGCCACAGTGCAACGCACACCGCCTTGCCAAATGGAGAAATAAGGCGAACGGGAAAAAAAATAATTAACTTAACTTAACTTGTCTTAAATTGACTTCGCTTAACTTAACTTAACTTAACTTAACTTAACTTGACTTGACTTAACGCACCTTAACTAACTTACCGTAACGTCTAATACTGATTTAGAAGACTGCATAGTCTGTATATAACCAGTTTCATTTTAATTTACTTGCTCTAAAAGCTCTGCGCATTCAATCTATTCTTAACTGCATTAATTGTCCCTGCCTCCGCTACTTCCTTTAGCAATGCATTCCATGCATTCACCACTCTCTGACCAAAAATATTATTTCCGAATATCTAATCTGATGCAAGAAGAGCCACTGTAAGGTGCCATTACGACTTGACCCAGCTAGATCGACCAGATTCGAACAGACTACACGTTCACACCTCCAAGTACCGCAGCTACACACACACTCAACCATACACACACATACACTCACACGCCCACACCTACAAACACACTCAACCATACACATACACTCACACGCCCACAACTACAAACACACTCAACCATACACACACATACACTCACACGCCCACACCTACAAACAAACTTAACCATACACACACATACACTCACACTTCCACGCCTACAAACACACACAACCATACACACACACACATACACTCACACGCCCACACCTGAAAACAAACTTAACCATACACACACATACACTCACACGTCCACGCCTACAAACACACACAACCATACACACACATACACTCACACGCCCACAGCTACAAACACACACAACCATACACACACATACACTCACACGCCCACAACTACAAACACACACAACCATACACACACACACACATACACTCACACCCCCACACCTACAAACACACTCAGACACACACACACACTTAAACTCACACTCGCACGGCTACAAACTCAGCTACACACATACACTCACACGCCCACAGCTACAAACACACTCAGCCATACACAAACATACTCACGCGCCCACAACTACAAACATAGCTACACACACCCACACATTGCACCCACCCACACACCCACACACAACACCATCTATGTTCACAATACTTTCCCCTCGTCAAAAAAGTTGACAAACAATGCATCAATTACCCGCTTATGCTAACCTCGGACAAAACGAGGAGTTCTGGATGAACATACCAGGAGGAGGGCTTTGTTCAACCAAGTTGTTTCATGTTTATATGTATGAGGCCCAAGTGGGACTCACAAAGTGGCCAGCATCATTAAGTCGTTTCTGGTATTGTGCAGGGCATGTCAAACAGTTTTGCAGTTACACATACTATTAACACATGGCTGTGTAGTCGCTTCCGTTACACATGTGAATGCTTACATATGTGATATTTCCCGTTTTTGGTGTGTTATTTTCATGATATGTTCGTTAGCTTATGGTTAATTATGTCGTTGTAGCTTCAATGTTGGTGATACGGCTTCGTGATAATGGGGTAGAAGTGTCTCCACCACGTGGTTTTATCTGTAATGACGCAGGTAGTTCTTCATCTGATGCTGTGATGTGTTGTGTTCGGATAAGAATCGACGGTAGTGCACATCGGGTAGACCATACGGTGTTGTTTCTCTAAGTAAATGGTGAAAAGTGTACATTCTTGTAGTTCGCTGGTTGTACACAGTTCGTATTCGTTATTTCAGGGGCGGTTCTCGACTTGATCAAAACTTTGCGATCTCCTGTTTGCTTGTTCATCGACACTAGCCTCCTCATGCGATAGACGGTCCTTAGTTAAATTCAAAATGTCGCCTCCATCCATTAAAATGTCCCCACCGCTCCTACCTCTTACATCAGGAAGCCAGATTGTTAATGCCCCTACAAGATTGTCAATGTCCTCACCAGATTGTCAATGTCCTTACTAGATTGTCAATGTCCCCACATATTGTCAATGCCCCCACATATTGTCAATGTCCCCACATATTGTCAATGTCCCCACATATTGTCAATGTCCCCACATATTGTCAATGCGCTCACCAGATTGTCAATGTCCTCACATATTGTCAATGTCCTCAGCAGATTGTCAATGTCCTTACCAGATTATTAAAGCCCTTACCAGATTATTAATGTCCTTACCAGATTGTCAATGTCCTCACCAGATTGTCAATGTCCTCACCAGATTGTCAATGTCCTCACCAGATTGTCAATGTCCTCACCAGATTGTCAATGTCCCCACATATTGTCAATGTCCTTACCAGATTATTAAAGCCCTTACCAGATTATTAATGTCCTTACCAGATTGTCAATGTCCTCACCAGATTGTCAATGTCCTCACCAGATTGTCAATGTCCTTACCAGATTGTCAATGTCTCCACCAGATGGTCAATGCCTCCACCAGATGGTCAATGCCTCCACCAGATTGTCAATGGCCTCACTACTGGTGCCTGTGAGGTCAGGATGTCAGTTTTGTCCTACCGACAATCCCCAGTATGTACAGGTCGGTAGATCCACACACGATCCTGAAGATCTGTGCCCGCTATCCACTAATGCCCCAACCAGAATTCCTGCCCCCTTCCGATAACGTTCCACATTAAAGAGGACCCAAACAGCCACAAAGATGCCCTAAATAGCAGTAGAGGCCCCAAATAGCAATAAAGAGGCCCCAAATAGCCACAAAGAGGCCCCAAACAGCAATAAAGAGGCCCCAAATAGCAATAAAGAGGCTCCAAATAGCCACAAAGATACCTCAAATAGTCACAAAGAGGCCCCAAATAGTCACAAAGAAGCATCAAATAGTCACAAAGAGGCCTCAAATAGTCACAAGGAGGCCCCCAAATAGTCACAAAGAGGCCTCACATAGTCACAAAGAGACCCCAGATAGTCACGTCAGAGCTGGTTACGGCCTTCACATCCATGCCCATGATGGAGATTGCTGCCATGTATGTTCTGGTCCGCTCAGCACCGACCCTGCCTCTCACTGTAGCATTCAAACCACAACCGACTGTTTCCTCCCGTTTCACAGACCCATCGGTATGTATGCCAGCATCACGTTCCTGGACATTTTCACTTATTAATTGTTCACAGAATGCAAACTGACCATATCACGCACGGCTATTAGGTGTTTCGTAACCGTGGAAGACCAAGAATTCAATAGATAGAAAATGTTGCTGATATTCGAAAACGTCATGGGGGGACAACTACTTTGATGGCGCGTCTAAACCTGGACAGAAAACTACATCTCCCCACGTCGTATCACGACTCAAGTGGATGAGACAAGACAAAAGTTCAGAAATTCTGTTCAAAGATGCTCCACTTAACAGATGTCCATGGACCTGATGAATTCACTGTTGAATTAATTAAAGCGGCCAATGAGGTAGGGATATTGTGTCTCAACGATTGAATAACCTAATATAGACCACCCAGAAAATGCCAGAAGATTGGAGAAAAACAATAATAATTTCAATATGGAAAAAGAAAGGCAGCAAAAAAGACTGAACGTAATACAGAAGGATATGGCCCCCCAGCCACACTGGCAAAATATGTTGTAAAATCTTGGACAACAGATGAGGCTGCACCATCGAACCTCAGTTCAACGAGACACAGATGGTCGTTAGAAAGAACAGACGCTGCACGGATGGTAACTTTGTTCTCAGATAAATGATGGAGAAAAAAATTGAATACGATCAGAAAATGTATGTTGTGTTTGGAGATCAAGAAAAAGGTTTCAACAAGGTAGACAGACATCATCTATGGAAATAAATCTAATTAACCTATGGAAAAGTCTATAAATTAATAGCCGTTTTCTGTTTGAACAATAAACGGACTCTCAGCAGAACTTGATTTCAAATCAGGAGCACGGCAAGGATGTGTGCTATCCTCTTTGTTGTTCAACACAGATATAAACCACATTTGTAAAACAGCCAACCAAAATAAGGTAGCAGGATTGATGAACTCTTAAAACAACTTTCAGCAGACGATCAAGCTGTCATAGAAACTTCAGAAATACAATCCCAACAAGATATTGACAAACTAAATACAATCCCATCAACATATTGACAAACTAAATCCGACATGTAAAGAAAGCAGCGGGGAAGTCAACATAGAAAAAACTAAGGTCATGAAGATATCTGGACAAGCAGGACAAACCAATATCTTTCTGGCAAAGCTGCAAATCAAACAGGTGAAAGATTTCACATACTTAACGAGCACGTTATCAGCTAGGGGAAGATCCCTGGGGCAGTCCTTCTTCCAGGGCCCTTTGTTTGGATGTTGATCCGCTGAATGTTGTTCGGATTGTTTTGTTATGGAAGAAACCTTTTAGCCAGCTGTACATTCGCTTTGATATTCCCATTTATTGCATCTTGAAGAGAAGGCTAGTCCTTCAGACTCGATCGTAGGCTTGTCTGAGGTCATAGAATGTGATAGTCTAGACTTGACAGACAGAGAGACGCACTGTTTGAGGCTTGATTGAACTAGGCCACAGCTCTGTGAGACTGACAGTTTAAGGGACGGAAGAAACCTTGAAATATCATTTTAAGACATCTGCTCGCCAGATGACAATGACCGGTCAATTGCTGGAACAGGCCAAGAGATTCTCCTTTCTTGGAAAACAATAAGGCCAATGGGAGACAGGAACCAGGCAGAGAAATCGGATGGCTCAATTTGTTTTCATCAAAGGAAAAGGCTTGTGGATTGATGAGAGAATTTATGTCTTGAGAATGTGGATAAATGAGAGAATGGTCTTTAGAATGTGGATAGATGAGAGAATGGTCTTTAGAATGTGGATAGATGAGAAATTGATGTCTTGATAATGTGGATAGATAAGAGAATGGTCTTTAGAATGTGGATAGATGAGAGAATGGTCTTTAGAATGTGGATAGATGAGAGAATGGTCTTTAGAATGTGGATAGATGAGAGAATGGTCTTTAGAATGTGGAGAGATGAGAGAATGGTCTTTAGAATGTGGATAGATGAGAGAATGGTCTTTAGAATGTGGATAGATGAGAGAATGGTCTTTAGAATGTGGATAGATGAGAGAATGGTCTTTAGAATGTGGATAGATGAGAGAATGGTCTTTAGAATGTGGAGAGATGAGAGAATGGTCTTTAGAATGTGGATAGATGAGAGAATGGTCTGATAAACTGATAAACGTACTTTATGGGAGGGAATAACAAACAGTAATCCTACTCTTTATGGTCATTCACCGACAGCAGGAACAACAACCTCTCACCTGTAGAGGACCCCTTTCAGAGACGAGCGACTCTACCTCTTGACAGTATGGGCCCTTCATTATTTCTCATCTGATCGTTGTGATCTCAGTTACACCTCCCTCAGTCACTCCGTTTCCCACAATGTAATGATCCTTTCATGGAACTGGAGAAAAACATTCCGTAATGAATGTCAACTGGTCGACGTCCTTCTGTTGTTAGAAACCGAATCACCGCTCGCTTAACAACCCTGGGCGGATTCCGTATCACACCCACACTGTTTTAAACGGTCTGCTGAGAAAACTATGAGTCAGAAAATAATGAAATTTTGCGAACTTGACGGTTGGTATGTGATTTTATACCAGAAGTGATGTCATCATGCGCATCGTACGTATGTTCACTTTTTGCAGTTTGGTCCGGTCTCATTTGAACACGCCTTGTAGTATCAATATTATGTTCATCTATAGTTTCTTTGCTACCAAGCGATTGTCCCGAGAATTTAAGTAGCAGGACAGTTGATAAGTCACAACACACGTTGTCTGGCACCCACCCTTGATTTCTGTAAACAAAGTTACATCTTCTGTTAAGATAGCGTCCATGTGTTAGAACGATTGAACTTGGTCAAGTCGGACATTGATTTTGTGCAATTTTCCGCGACTTGGTGGAGGTGTTATCTTTGATTAAGGGGGCAATTTTATCAGAACTTTGGTGGTGTTATTAAAAAATGCATATACAATTTAATTTCAAATACAGAAAACCAGATTCTTCACACAAGACACATACATGATAGAGCTATCTAAAACAGTAGATGTCTCTGGAGTAGATTTCATATATATAGTGAATCCAACTTTTTAAATGGCAAGTTTATTACAAACATGTACAAAATAGGGATAATATTGTTTTGTACATTTTTAAGTAATGGTGTAATTAAATTCATTTACATTTAAACAAGACATAAACAAATGGTACATGTTCATCAGGAACTAAGGAAAATAGTATAGATTTCATAGATTTAATTTTACATCACCTGACAGTTCATTAAAAGTTAATAATTTTCTACCCCCACAATACGTCAACTGTCAGGTGACGTAAATTAAATCTATGAAATCTATACTATTTTCCTTAGTTCTTGATGAACATGTACCATTTGTTTATATGTTGTTTAAATGTAAATGAATTTAATTACACCATTACTTAAAAATGTACAAAACAATATTATCCCTATTTTGTACATGTTTGTAATGAACTGCCATTTAAAAAGTTGGATTCACTATATGTATGTATTCTACTCTACTATTATTTTAGATAGCTCTATCATTTTTATGTCTTGTGTGAAGATTTTGGTTCTCTGTCTTTGAAATTAAATTTTATATTATTTTTTTTACTAACACCACCACAGTTCTGCTAGTACTGCCCGTTAGACAATCCGTTTCCAGATTATATTCCAACGAACATGGCTGGAACAGAACATCAGGATATCAATAAAAGGCCGCTTGCTTCTCATCCCGATGAAAGCAGTTCCCACGTGTCCAGGTGGCATCGGACGAGAGATAAATTAAAAGTCCAAGAACACGGCCCTGAACTGGAACCGGAAAGGCGTCACTTGGCCGTGAACCCTCTGTTAAGCCCTGCTGAGCGACTCCACGCCGCAGCGAGTAAAGTTCACGCTGTCGTCAAGTTCACAAGGTCACAGCGACTGAAGCAACAGGCCACCCGGGCTACTAAGGTAACATTTATATTTTAAACACAGAAAAGTCGAATTTATTGATTGATACGAACTGAGTTCTTGATTTTATATTCTAGGAACCAACATCACCACACAAGGGACATTCCCGTAAGTGCCCCGTTCTCCATCCAAGCAGCCATCTAAGCGTATACATACTCAGAGTCCCAGTCAGGTGTTGATTTCGTGTTCTTCGGTTCTTTCCAGACAGGACACACTTTCTCCCTTCTCTCTTAGTCACTCCCAAATCATTCATTCTCTGCACACATGCATATTCGCGACCGTCTTTCTCTTCATCATTCTGTAGACTGTCCATGACTGGCCTTATCAACTCAACCCTGTCTCTTCATCATTCTGTAGACTGTCCATGACTGGCCTTATCAACTCAAACCCTGTCTCTTCATAATTCTGTAGACTGTCCATGACTGGCCTTATCAACTCAACCCTGTCTCTTAATCATTCTGTAGACTGTCCATGACTGGCCTTATCAACTCAACCCTGTCTCTTCATCATTCTGTAGACTGTCCATGACTGGCCTTATCAACTCAAACCTGTCTCTTCATCATTCTGTAGACTGTCCATGACTGGCCTTATCAACTCAACCCTGTCTCTTCATCATTCTGTAGACTGTCCATGACTGGCCTTATCAACTCAACCTTGTCTCTTCATCATTCTATAGACTGTCCATGACTGGCCTTATCAACTCAACCCTGTCTATAGTCATCACCGCGTTGTTCACCACATCTCGTCGCGCCAGGCAAAGAAAGAGGAGATGAAGAAGAAAAAGAAAAAGAAGAAAAAAAGAAGACGTAGTAGTAGAAGACGAAGAAGAAGAAGAAGACGAAGAAGAAGACGAGGACGATCAAGATTAGATAGTCAACGAATGACTTGAACGCCACTTTAGAAAGTCTACACTATTTGGGCTTTCGAATCGAAGGCGTCAACTATTCCATTGTCAAATACTTCTTCTTCTTCTTCTTCTTATTATTATTATTATTATTATTATTATTATTATTATTATCATTATTATTATTCTTCTTCTTGTTCTTGGACTTGTTCTTCTCTCCTTCTTCTTTTTTCTTCTTCTTATTATTTCATTTCTGTTTCTTCTTCTTCTTCTTCCTCAACATCATCAACTGCTCGTAAACCACCCTGGTCTTCCTTCATCAGCACAATCAAGATGTGAATAAAGCCACTTCAACTGGCCCCGTAACGTCCCTTTTAAGGATCACAACATACAAATGAAACCGGACCTAACTGTACCAGGTGAACATACGTATAATGCGCATGATGTCGTCATTCTTGGCATATAAAGCACATACCAACCGTCAAGTTTACAAAAATAATATAATCCTCCGACTCATAGTTACCACAGCAGACCGTTGAAAACATGGCGGATGAGATTAGGAATCCGTCCAGAGTTGATCAGCGAGCGGTGATTCGGTTTCTTTCTGAAAACTTCCTAGAAGTGCCTGCCCGATGCAACTGAGTAGAGGTGTGGAGTCCAAGCATTAGCAAGGCCTAGATTGGAGTACTGTGTACAGGTGTGGAGTCCAAGCATTAGTAAGGCCTAGATTGGAGTACTGTGTACAGGTGGGGAGTCCAAGCATTAGTAAGGCCTAGATTGGAGTACTGTGTACAGGTGTGGAGTCCTTATCATAGAGGGGACATAAACATGCTAGAAAGGATACAAAGAAGAGCGACAAAACTGATAGTGGGATTCCAGAATTACAGTTATGAGGAAAGACTCAGAAAAACTGGCCTACAGTGTCTAGAAGAGAGAAGAATTTGTGGTGACTTAATACAGGTTTATAAGTTGATCAGAGGAACGGATAAATTAGACTATAACAAGTTTTTCAAAATACAGCAACCCACAAGAAAACCGATGTATGTCCATCGCCTAGGATTGTCTGAATCCACCAATGTATGTCCATCGCCTAGGATTGTCTGAATCCACCAATGTACGTCCATCGCCTAGGATTGTCTGAATCCACCAATGTATGTCCATCGCCTAGGATTGTCTGAATCCACCAATGTATGTCCATCGCCTAGGATTGTCTGAATCCACCAATGTACGTCCATCGCTTAGGATTGTCTGAATCCACCGATGTATGTCCATCGCCTAGGATTGTCTGAATCCACCAATGTATGTCCATCGCCTAGGATTGTCTGAATCCACCAATGTATGTCCATCGCCTAGGATTGTCTGTATCCACCAATGTATGTCCATCGCCTAGGATTGTCTGTATCCACCGATGTATGTCCATCGCCTAGGATTGTCTTAATCCACCAATGTATGTCCATCGCCTATGATGCTGTCTCTCCATAAGGATTTATCCCAGCTATCTCTGAATACTTTTATTTGTATATATCCGGTTCCTTATCAAAGCCAGATACATGACCAAATGGGAAACCGAACATACTGGTTACACCAAAAAACGATGCCTATTACCAGTTGAACAGAAGAGAGCAGGTCGTTGTCTTCAGACTTCGCACTGGCCACAATAGACTGAGGTACCACCTATTCAACAAATTGAAGATAGGTGGTACCGACGAATGCCTGCCGGATGACCGCCGCTTTTTTCGAAAAAATAATGGTTACTGTCTGACTGCGTACGAAGTAGAAGAAGAAGTATATATCCACACTTTTCAAATAAGTCACAAGCTGTGTAGTTGACGATCCATATTTTCACTAACAGCGGTGATATGTTTATTGTGACAGTGTGAAACGCTTTTCTGAATGTGTACATCTTCGTTCTAAAGCATTATGTCTGTTTAAGTATCTAGGTTTGTTGAGAATGACAAAATTTTGTCTTCATGAACTGGCGGTAGTTAGGGAATACCCTGACGTCACGATTCTACAAAATGGTGTCGCGGTGTGTTACTTAGCGGTCAAAAGATGAATACATGTCAACAATCAACTGCTGCCTCGCAGTAGGACTGGAGGCAGTCGAACACGGCCTTTGCCTGGATGGCTAAACTACGTGAGGTATTGCGGAGTGGAGTCCTCCCGCCTTCTTCCACCTCCCCATCCCATACGGCACATAGAGCTGCTGGTGGAAAAGACGGATGATCACCAAAATCAACAACGGGTCGGAAGCTAGGCCGTGCCTCGTATCGGACTTGGGCCGCACGAGGAAACATAATATGGATAGCGACCAGAACCAGACAGCAATACCAAACTACTGTGTGTAAATTTCCAAGAAAATGATGAAAGCCAATCAGACCAAATAAGCGAAGAGGGGAAGAGAACAATACCAGGTCAAGTACAAGTATTAGTGATGATGCCAAAAGGCCGACGGAAATACAGGGGAATTATCTGACGCTAGCCTGAATAACATAATCGTATCAAGGAGCAAAAGACGCAAAGTATGTAGGAAAACTCATGATTGAGAGGGGGGGGGGGGGGGGGGGTAGACATATTGAGGATCTCGGAACACAGGTGGGCGGAACGGGGCTATTTCAATACTGACACAGGTGGATGCTTTGTGTTTTCAGGGAGATGTGGTTATGTCGGAGTTGATTTCTTTTTATTGAAGAGGGCGTCTGTAGCATTGCTTGGATGTAGTGCAGTTAATGATCGGGTCCTCTAGTTCAGGTTAAAAAGGAAAACGAGAAACATCACAATAACACAAGTGTACCTACCAACAAAAACATCACAGTAATACAAGTGTACCTACCAACAAAAACATCACAATGATACAAGTGTACCTACCAACAAAAACATCACAATAATACAAGTGTACCTACCAACAGAAACATCACAATAATACAAGTGTACCTACCAACAAAAACATCACATTAATACAAGTGTACCTACCAACAAAAACATCACAATAATACAAGTGTACCTACCAACAGAAACATCACAATAATACAGGTGTACCCACCAACAAAAACATCACAATAACACAAGTGTACCCATCTACAGAAACATCACAATAGCACAAGTGTACCCACCAACAAAAACATCACAATAACACAAGTGTACCCATCTACAGAAACATCACAATAGCACAAGTGTACCCACCAACAGAAACATCACAATAACACAAGTGTACACACCGACTACAGAGATATATGATGGACTAGAGACCGTCAATAAAGTACAGGAAAGAGACATGACAATCATGGGAGATTTCAACGAGAAGGTAGGAACAGCAGACAATAAGAAGAGAGAATACATGAGCCCTTTGTATTTGGTCTCAGAAAGGAAGGTGGGGACAAGATAATCGATATTTGTCTGGAAAACAATCTCTCCATCGCAAAAACGCTCTTTAAAAAATACCACAGTCGACTATGTACGTGGACGTCACTGGATGGGAGGAGTAGAAATCAAATACACTACACTCTAATACCACAAATACATAGGTTATGTGTAACATCTGTTAAGACACTACCAGATGGAGACGGCGGGTCAGACCACCAGACACTACCAGATGGAGACGGCGGGTCAGACAACCAGACACTACCAGATGCAGACGGCGCCTCAGACCACCAGACACTACCAGATGGAGACGGCGGCTCAGACCACCAGACACTACCAGGTGCGGACGGCGGGTCAGACCACCAGACACTACCAGATGCATACGGCGGCTCAGACCACCAGACACTACCAGATGCATACGGCGACTCAGACCACCAGACACTACCAGATGCATACGGCGGCTCAGACCACCAGACACTACCAGATGCATACGGTGACTCAGACCACCAGACACTATCAGGTGCGGACGGCGGGTCAGACCACCAGCTGCTAGTCGCGGACATCAAGATCAGACTGTAAGACCTGTTGAGATACGCCAAACCGATTCGATGTAACGTCCGCCTAAGCCACTGGAATACATAAGAGATGTAACGATTAGGTTTGCGACGCTATGGCAATGCAAGAAGACAAGACACCCAATGAACTGCCAACGCATGCAGGAAATATTCACATCTCAGCTGCTAGTAGCCTTATATCTAGACAACGCACAAACATCACAGTTACATCACAGAACGGACCACGAGACTCATATAAGAAAGAAACATATAAGAAAGAAACATAGAAGAAAGAAACAGAAGAAAGAAACATAGAAGAGAGAAACATAGAAAAGAGAAACATAGAAGAGAGAAACATAGAAGAGAGAAACATAGAAGAAATAAACAGAAGAAAGAAACAGAAGAAAGAAACATAGAAGAAAGAAACAGAAGAAAGAAACAGAAGAAAGAAACATAGAAGAAAGAAACAGAAGAAAGAAACATAGAAGAAAGAAACAGAAGAAAGAAACATAGAAGAGAGAAACATAGAAGAAAGAAACAGAAGAAAGAAACATAGAAGAAAGAAACATAGAAGAAAGAAACAGAAGAAAGAAACATAGAAGAAAGAAACATAGAAGAAAGAAACATAGAAGAAAGAAACATAGAAGAAAAAAACAGAAGAAAGAAACATAGAAAAAAGAAACAGAAGAAAGAAACATAGAAGAAAGAAACATAGAAGAAAGAAACAGAAGAAAGAAACATAGAAGAAAGAAACATAGAAGAAAGAAACAGAAGAAAGAAACATAGAAGAAAGAAACATAGAAGAAAGAAACATAGAAGAGAGAAACATAGAAGAAAGAAACAGAAGAAATAAAAATAGAAGAAAGAAACATAGAAGAAAGAAACATAGAAGAAAGAAACATAGAAGAAAGAAACAGAAGAAAGAAACATAGAAGAGAGAAACATAGAAGAAAGAAACAGAAGAAAGAAACATAGAAGACAGAAACATAGAAGAAAGAAACATAGAAGAAAGAAGCAGAAGAAAGAAACATAGAAGAGAGAAACATAGAAGAAAGAAACAGAAGAAAGAAACATAGAAGAGAGAAACATAGAAGAAAGAAACAGAAGAAAGAAACATAGAAGAAAGAAACAGAAGAAAGAAACATAGAAGAAAGAAACAGAAGAAAGAAACATAGAAGAAAGAAATATAGAAGAGAGAAACATAGAAGAGAGAAACATAGAAGAAAGAAACAGAAGAAAGATACATAGAAGAGAGAAACATAGAAGAAAGAAACAGATGAAAGAAACATAGAAGAAAGAAACATAGAAGAAAGAACCAGAAGAAAGAAACATAGAAGAAAGAAACATAGAAGAAAGAAACAGAAGAAAGAAACATAGAAGAAAGAAACATAGAAGAAAGAAACATAGAAGAGAGAAACATAGAAGAGAGAAACATAGAAGAAAGAAACAGAAGAAAGAAACATAGAAGAGAGAAACATAGAAGAAAGAAACATAGAAGAGAGAAACATAGAAGAGAGAAACAGAAGAAAGAAACAGAAGAGAGAAACAGAAGAAAGAAACATGGAAGAGAGAAACATAGAAGAAAGAAACATAGAAGAGAGAAACATAGAAGAGAGAAACATAGAAGAAAGAAACATAGAAGAGAGAAACATAGAAGAAAGAAACAGAAGAAACATAGAAGAAAGAAACATAGAAGAAAGAAACATAGAAGAGAGATACATAGAAGAAAGAAACATAGAAGAAAGAAACATAGAAGAAAGAAACATAGAAGAGAGAAACATAGAAGAGAGAAACATAGAAGAGAGAAAAATAGAAGAAAGAAACAGAAGAAAGAAACATAGAAGAAAGAAACATAGAAGAAAGAAACATAGAAGAGAGAAACATAGAAGAAAGAAACATATAAGAAAGAAACAGAAGAAAGAAACATAGAAGAGAGAAACAGAAGAAAGAAACATAGAAGAGAAAAACATAGAAGAAAGAAACATAGAAGAGAGAAATATAGAAGAAAGAAACATTGAAGAAAGAAACAGAAGAAAGAAACATAGAAGAGAGAAACATAGAAGAGAGAAACATAGAAGAGAGAAACATAGAAGAAAGAAACATAGAAGAGAGAAACATAGAAGAGAGAAACATAGAAGAAAGAAACAGAAGAAAGAAACATAGAAGAAAGAAACATAGAAGAAAGAAACATAGAAGAGAGAAACATAGAAGAAAGAAACATAGAAGAGAGAAATATAGAAGAGAGAAACATAGAAGAAAGAAACAGAAGAAAGAAACATAGAAGATAGAAACAGAAGAAAGAAACATAGAAGAGAGAAACATAGAAGAAAGAAACAGAAGAAAGAAACATAGAAGAAAGAAACATAGAAGAAAGAAACATAGAAGAGAGAAACATAGAAGAAAGAAACATAGAAGAGAGAAACATAGAAGAGAGAAACATAGAAGAGAGAAACATAGAAGAGAGAAACATAGAAGAAAGAAACAGAAGAAAGAAACATAGAAGAAAGAAACATAGAAGAGAGAAACATAGAAGAGAGAAACATAGAAGAAAGAAACAGAAGAAAGAAACAGAAGAAAGAAACATAGAAGAGAGAAACATAGAAGAGAGAAACATAGAAGAGAGAAACATAGAAGAGAGAAACATAGAAGAAAGAAACATAGAAGACAGAAACAGAAGAAAGAAACATAGAAAAGAGAAACATAGAAGAGAGAAACATAGAAGAGAGAAACATAGAAGAGAGAAACAGAAGAAAGAAACAGAAGAAAGAAACAGAAGAAAGAAACATAGAAGAGAGAAACAGAAGAAAGAAACAGAAGAAAGAAACATAGAAGAAAGAAACATAGAAGAAAGAAACATAGAAGAAAGAAACATAGAAGAAAGAAACACGTTAAAACAATCTGGGACATAGAGCAGTAGCGACGAATACAGAAACAGAACAAAAGAAACTAGAAGAGAAATACGGAAGGACAAGAAACAACACATATTGGACACGTTTAGCAGAGTAGACACGTTACAAATACAAGGGCAAGAAGGAGACGTGTTAAAAATATCAAAATACTAACAGACGATGTCAACCCTGCATTGAATATCATTCATGATCAAGATGGCAATGCATTGACAGACAGCAAAGAAATACCGGAGAGATGGAAAAACTGCTGCAGAGAAATAATGACAACACTGTTTGAAGAGGTTCAACATAACGCATAAGCCACCCTGATACAGAGTCAGAACGTAGTATAGAAGAGGTCTGTCCCGCAAGCAACGGTTTGAAGAAAATGAAATCCTCAGGATGCGATGGACACAAGACATCACGGAGGCCCTGCAGATGACATCAATAGAGGTGGGGTAAGATCTGGCCAGGTGTTGAGAGGCTTACAGATCAGCTGTTGGGAGAGAGATGTTCTAAGAGAGAGATGGCCAGGGATCGAATATCTTACAGATCGGCTGTTGTGAGAGAGACGTTCTAAGGGAGAGATGGCCAGGGATCGAATGTCTTACAGATCGGCTGTTGTGAGAGAGATGGCCAGGGATCGAATATCTTACAGATCGGCTATTGTCAGAGAGATGGCCAGGGATCGAATATCTTACAGATCGGCTGTTGTGAGAGCTAGATTTGGCAATGGACATGATGCATAATGCAGATTAATTCTCAATATCAACTGGCCGGCGTCTAGTGTACACTCTGACCACAGTATCTCAGACAACTTATTCTTTCCTTTCCAGATAAAGAGCTTACATTTATGTACAAGTCATGTTTAAACATGCGCTCGCGCAATCGCCCCCTTGGGCCATCTTCTGTTGCTGTAAGACTTTTTATCGTGCTAAAACGATCTGGGAAAATATCGATCCAGCTCAGGGAGCCAGTCCTGGCATTTCTTATTGCATAATTAATTAAACTTCAGCTCTCTGTACGTGGAGCCATTTCCATAAGAGTGTTGATTGATTGGTCGAACAGGCTGAGATCAAAGATGGCAATAGTTGAACGTGAGGTTAGGTCAACCAGGAAAGACCAGGCGTCAACATCGCACCTAATGTCGGTTGATCAGCTCAGGTCAGGCGTTATTTCCGCGTCAAATGTTGGCTCCTCAACTCAGACCATTCACCATCATCGCGTGAGGAAAAGAAGTCTAACCGTCTGGTCAGTTAAAACACCTTGATTCGACTATGTTAGTCAGGGTCAGACACAGCATACTGATCAGGCTATATTAGTCAGGGTCAGGTGAAACATACTGATCAGACTATGTTAGTCAGGGTCAGGTAAAACATACTGATCAGACTATGTTAGTCAGGGTCAGGTGAAACATACTGATCAGGCTATATTAGTCAGGGTCAGGTGAAACATTCTGATCAGACTATGTTAGTCAGGGTCAGGTGAAACATACTGATCAGACTATGTTAGTCAGGGTCAGGTGAAACATACTGATCAGACTATGTTAGTCAGGGTCAGGTGAAACATACTGATCAGACTATGTTAGTCAGGGTCAGGTAAAACATACTGATCAGACTATGTTAGTCAGGGTCAGGTGAAACATACTGATCAGGCTATATTAGTCAGGGTCAGGTGAAACATACTGATCAGACTATGTTAGTCAGGGTCAGGTAAAACATACTGATCAGACTATGTTAGTCAGGGTCAGGTGAAACATACTGATCCGGCTATGTTAGTCAGGGTCAGGTAAAACATACTGATCAGACTATGTTAGTCAGGGGCAGGTGAAACATACTGATCAGACTTTGTTAGTCAGGGTCAGGTAAAAAGTACTGATCAGACTATGTTAGTCAGGGGCAGGTAAGCATACTGATCAGACTATGTTAGTCAGGGCAGGTGAAACATACTGATCAGGCTTTGTTAGTCAGGGTCAGGTAAAACATACTGATCAGACTATGTTAGTCAGGGGCAGGTGAAACATACTGATCAGACTATGTTAGTCAGGGTCAGGTAAAACATACTGATCAAACTATGTTAGTCAGGGGAAGGTAAACATACTGATCAGACTATGTTAGTCAGGGTCATGTAAAACATACTGATCGGACTATGTTAGTCAGGGTCAGGTAAACATACTGATCATACTATGTTAGTCAGGGTCAGGTAAAACATACTGATCAGACTATGTTAGTCAGGGTCAGGTAAAACATACTGATCGGACTATGTTAGTCAGGGTCAGGTAAAACATACTGATCAGACTATGTTAGTCAGGGTCAGGTAAAACATACTGATCAGACTATGTTAGTCAGGGTAGGTAAAACATACTGATCAGACTATGTTAGTCAGGGTCAGGTAAAACACCTTGATCACACATGTTAGTCAGGGTCAGGTAAAAGATACTTATCAGACTAAGTTAGTCAGGGTCAGGTAAAACATACTGATCAGACATGTTAGTCAGGGTCAGGTAAAACATACTGATCAGACATGTTAGTCAGGGTCAGGTAAAACATACTGATCAGACTATATTAGTCAGATCAGGTGAAACATACTTCACAAGACCCCACTTCACTTCCAAGAAGTCCCCACCTGGAAACAGGCTGTCACTCGGCAGTCTCGCTAACGAGATGGGAATTGGCAATTGAAACCCTAAGTGGTGAATGTACTGAGAATTCTCGCCTTGCACTACGGCCAGGCGGACCTCAGTCCACCTTCTCAACTAAGTATACTAACCTGTCCTTCTCTATCCCAAACAGAAACTGCTGGTTTTTGTCCTGTCTCATGTCGGCATGACTACCCTGGTAGCTCTCTATGCTGTGGTCGGTGGTTTCATATTCCAGGCGATAGAGAGACCTGCGCCCCAAAACCTGACTCTGTCTGAGGAAATCCTGACTGAGCCGGTCGAAAACATGACTGAGATTGAAGAAGGCATTCATTCTCTCAGGCAAGTTGGGAATAATTTGTTCAATCATGATGTGCAGATGAGGATAGAAAGTATACGTGTACGGATCTGAGGGGATCGTCTACCTCCTCTACCTCTTCTATTCATGATCATCATTATCAAATCCTTCTTCTTCTTCTTCTTCTTCTTCTTCTTCTTCTTCTTCTTCTTCTTCTTCTTCTTCTTCTTATTCTTCTTCTTCTTCTTCTTCTTCTTCTTCTTCTTCTTCTTCTTATTTTTCTTCTTCCTCTTCTTCTTCTTCTTCTTCTTCTTCTTCTTCTTCTTCTTCTTCTTCTTAGTCTTATTCTTCTTCTTCTTCTTCTTCTTCTTCTTCTTCTTATTATTATTATTATTATTATTCTTCTTCTTCTTCTTCTTATTTTTCTTCTTCCTCTTCTTCTTCTTCTTCTTCTTCTTCTTCTTCTTATTCTTCTTCTTCTTTTTCTTCTTCTTCTTCTTCTTCTCATTCATCTTCTTCTTCTTCTTCTCATTCATCTTCTTCTTCTTCGTCTTATTCCTTTCGTTTTCTTCTTTTTACCTTTCTATTTCTTCTTCTTCTATTTCTTCCTCTTCTTCTTCTTCTCCTCCTCTTTCTCCTTTTCTATATCTATCTTTTTCTGCATCTTCTTCTTCGTCATTATCTTCTTCATAATTCAATTCATCTTCTTCTTTTTCTTGATCATTTTCTTCAATTTCTTCTTCATCCATTATCTTCTTCTCTTGCACATGTTGTTACTCATCATATACCTCTTAATTCGTGTTCCTCTTCTGATACCCTCATTAAAGTAATCCTCCTTGTTATCTATAGTATCGTATTTATGTTAAATGCTCAAGAGATGTTCAGAAAGTAATGTACCCATCGTTTTTATCAGGAGCTGTTTATTAAAAAGGTATGACATTTCTTCACATTATACATGGATATGTCATTTAAATATCTGAAGTATTCAACATAATTCCCACCAACTTGTACATCGTTATGGCAGGGCGAGACCAGTGCATGTATTCCTAGCCCATACCATATTTGGAATTGATCATGAAACCATTTCTCGGTTGCATGAATCAGTTCTTCATCATCTTCAAACTTTGCCCCACGGAGTTCATCTTTGAGTGGACCAAACAGATGAGAATCAGAGGGTGCACAGTCGGGACTATAGGGTTGTGGGGTAGTACAGTCCAACCCGATTTGGTGATTGCTTCTCGTGTTGCCAGATTTGTGTAAAGGTAGTCCAACCCGATTTGGTGATTGCTTCTCGTGTTGCCAGACTTGTGTGAGGGCATGCATTGTCGAAGGAGAGCTGTATCTCTGTAGAAACGTCGATTGAGTTTTACCAAGGTCATAATGTAAGGTTGCGAATTGATGGTCTCTCCTCTTGGCATCACATCAACAAGAATCACACCTTCAATGTCCCAATAGACAGTGACCCTGACCTTTCCAGCTGAAGCAGTTGTCTTGAATGTCTTTCTGTCTGGTAATTGCGGATAATGGCCCTCCATGGACTGTCTTCCTGGTGGTTGAGGATAATGGCCCTCCATGGACTGTCTTCCTGGTGATTGTGGATAATGGCCCTCCATGGACTGTCTTCCTGGTGATTGCGGTTAATGGCCCTCCATGGACTGACTTCTTGTCTCAGGTTCAAAATAATGTGACCAGGTTTCGTCACATGTAAGAATATTAGCCAAAAGGTTCTCTCCATCAGCATTGAAACGCTCCAACAATTAAGAAGAAATAGTTTTCCTTTACAATCGATGGTCATTTGTGAGACTTCCAGGAACCCGTTTTACGCAAACCTGAGAAAATCCAAGAGTTTTGATAACTGCTTTTGCACTACCAATGCTGATTGACAGCTGTAGGACTAGTAGTGAGAGTAGCGATTCACCTATCTGTAAGAATAACACCCTCAGAGCATTTCTACATTTCTGCGTTGGTGGCTGTGACATAACCTCCACTGCGCGACCGATCAAGCAGCTACGTATCTACATTTCCTGATTCTCTTAATCCAGTGACTAACTGTTCTCCTGGCGACTACAAAACTTACATACACCTGACCTACGTCAGATAATGAGTTCAAAATTTTAGTTTGACCAACTTAAATACTGACCTGTATGGCAGCTTGACCTACTTTCTATACTGACCTACTTTATTGTTTTGCTTATAACCCCTCCTCAGGAGAAGCTATGTTGAGACGTTGTGGAACATAACAGTTGATAGTAACGTGCTGTACCCAGAACACTGGAAGAAGACAGTGGATAATCAGCTGGCCTTATATGCGCAGGAAATACTGAAGGTATGTGGCGTAGGCGTATCAGGTTGGGGGTCGGTGGGTAGTTGCGCCAAGCATTTGGGTTTTATAATCGATTCCAACCCTCATGAGATAAATTATTGTATATGTAGAATAGTTAGGGATTAAACTAGACACGAATGCTCAGTTACCTGTCGTGGCAACTACCAGTAGCTGTGAGATTTCTCAAGAGTTACTCAGCTTGTGTACAACGATCTATGAAGCAAGGATGTGTACAATTTATCTGTGTGATTAACATTTACGTTAAATATGTATATTTTATTCCTAGGCTTGCTGGAGGTTTATCTGGGTCCTCCTGGCTGCAGTGCAAAGATAGGATTTGAGTCTTATGATCTGCTGCTGGTGTCCAAACGTTGGGTGTCTAGGGTTGTCTTCCTGCTTCTCCCGTTCAATTTAAGCATCCTCGCTTCTTCTGGCGGCAGGTGGAGCAATGCCAATTATTTGGTATATTTAACAGTGGGGGTTGGTTTTAGGCCTTTTGACACTATTCTGTCTTGTTCGGACACCAGGAGCAGTTCACAAGACTCAAGCCCAGGCATATTTTTCTTAAATCAATAAAGTCCCCACAGCCATGCCCTGTAGTTCGTCGCATGGAGTTTTGGCCCGAGATGATACAGGACCCAGGGATCGAACTTCCGGAGGAATCTGCCCCTGGACATCACTTGCTCTTCCCACTTTGGAAGAGAATAAATAGGCTTCGAGCTGGCGTATTACCAAGTAGGAGGAACATGAAGAGATGGCACCTTTCAGACGGTGATACACGTGGCTGTGGTGCGGTACAAGATCCAGGTCATCTGATGGTTTGTCCCAACCTGCCGGATACATGTGACTCCGGTTCAGGACAAGATCCAGGTCATCTGATGGTTTGTCCCAACCTGCCGGATACACGTGAATCCGGTTCAGGACAAGATCAAGGTCATCTGATGGTTTGTCCCAACCTGCCGGATACATGTGACTCCGGTTCAGGACAAGATCCAGGTCATCTGATGGTTTGTCCGAACCTGCCGGATACATGTGACTCCGGTTCAGGACAAGATCCAGGTCATCTGATGGTTTGTCCCAACCTGCCGGATACATGTGAATCCGGTTCAGTACAAGATCCAGGTCATCTGATGGTTTGTCCCAACCTGCCGGATACATGTGACTCCGGTTCAGGACAAGATCCAGGTCATCTGATGGTTTGTCCCAACCTGCCGGATACATGTGAATCCGGTTCAGTACAAGATCCAGGTCATCTGATGGTTTGTCCCAACCTGCCGGATACATGTGACTCCGGTTCAGGACAAGATCCAGGTCATCTGATGGTTTGTCCCAACCTGCCGGATACATGGGACTCTGGTTCAGGACAAGATCCAGGTCATCTGATGGTTTGTCCCAACCTGCCGGATACATGTGAATCCGGTTCAGTACAAGATCCAGGTCATCTGATGGTTTGTCCCAACCTGCCGGATACATGTGACGAGAGGTACATGCTGAAGACGAACGACAAGGCAATTCCAGCCGCTGAACACTGGTTGGACATTGGATGAACACTGGATGAAAACTGGATGAACACTTGATGAACACTGGATGAAAACTGGATGAAAGTTAGTTTTCTTAATGTTCAGGAAAAAGTTCTGAGCTTCCCTGTGCTTCTGGGCGGAGATGTGCAGCCGTTACAAGTCCTTGGCTCTGTTTGACAGAATGACTGTCATCTGCGGATCTTAGCTCTGGAATCTCCTCCCCTCTTATTGTGGATGAATCAAAACTCCAGTATCTGTCATTTCTTTTAACCTTTCGCATGACGTTTTCTGCTTAGATGTTAAATCAATAAGGTGAAAGTATGCAGCCCTGTCTGACTCCCTTGTGATTCTCAAACCAATCTGTTGTACCTTCATTGGTTCTAACGACCGCTTGTTGGTCACTGTAGAGTGTTTCTATTAGATGTATCAGGTATGTTGCAAAACACATGCCCTTTATTGTTTTGCACAGTTGTTAATGTTGTACACAGTCGAAAGCCTTGGTGTAATCTATGAAGTACGTATAGAGGTTAACATTGTACTTCTCACAGATGTGTCTCATATTGAAGATGTGATCTCGTGTGCCTCTGTCTTGTCTGAAACCTGCCTGCTTTTCGTATATTTCACGCGCTAACTTTTTTCCCAGTTTATTCATGATTATACGTAATAAGATCTTGCTGGCATGGCTTATCAGGGCAATGGTGCGGTAGTTGGTGCATAATTTTAGGTTACTTTTCTTTGGTATGGAGATATATACTGGTGTCCTCTATGCTGTGGGACATTCTGAACCGCACCAGATCTTCGTCCATAATGTGTGATGTACATGCGGATGATGTGTGGTACATGCGGATGATGTGTGGTACATGCGGAGGATGTGTGGTACATGCGGATGATGTGTGGTACATGCGGATGATGTGTGGTACATGCGGATGATGTGTGATACATGCGGATGATGTGTGGTACATGCGGATGATGTGTGGTACATGCGGATGATGTGTAGTACATGCGGATGATGTGTGGTACATGCGGATGATGTGTGGTACATGCGGATGCATGCATCTTCTCCAGCCTTTATTAGTTCAGTTGGTATATCGTCACATCCTGGTGACTTCCCTTTTTTCATTGCTTTTATTGCCGCACGAACCTTCCATCTTTCCTTCATACACCTCACTACATCACTCCTTCCATCTTTTAAGTATATCTTTACTCTCTGCCATCACATTGCCCTTCATGTCGTTAATTACTTGAAGTGATGGCTTGATTTCTTAAGTCAGTGTTCTAATTTCCCTCAATAATTCCCTGTCCCTCCCTTATTGTTGGAGATCTCTAATTTCTTTTAATAATTCTCTTTCCTTCCCTTATTGTTGCAGATCTCTCAATAATTCCCTTTCCTTCCCTTGTTGTTGGAGACCTTCTATTTTGTTGCACGTGTTTGTTATACATTGTTTCTTGCCATTTCTGATGTCTCCTGATTATTGTTGTGCAGTTATTTCTCTGTATTGGTCACTGTTGGTTCTATTCCCTTCTTCCTTAATCACCTTCGTTTTTCTATGAGGTGCAATGTCTCATCTGTGATATAATTATGTTTCTTGTCAACTTTCTTGGGTATCCTATCTTGTGCTGTTGTGATTAAGATGTCTCTCGCGTGTGTTGCCAGCTCATTGGTTGACATGTCATCATCGCTGTCAATACTTCAAATGTGTTTCGCACATCAATGCCGTATTGCATTGGTATTGCGACTCCACTGAAGCGTATCGGTTTTTCCAAACACATCAACTAGGAGAAAAGAACAGATGAACATGAATCTTAACTTAACTTAACATCTTTATTCTGGTTTAGAAGACCCTGCAGAGTCTGTATACAACCAGTTTCATTTAAATTTCCTTGCTCTAAATGCTATGCGCATCCAATCTATTCTTAAATGCATTAATTGTCCCTGCCTCAACTACTCCCCGTGGCAATGCATTCCACGCATTCACCACTCTCTGACTAAAAAAATATTTCCTAATATCTAATCTGGACCTTTCTTTAGTCAACTTGTAGCTATGCCCTCTTGTTCTTGTGGGCGGCTGTATTTTGAAGAAAAAAAACTTGTTATAGTCTAATTTATCCTTCCTCTGGATCATCTTATAAACCTGTATTAAGTCACCACGAATTCTTCTCTCTTCTAGACACTGTAGGCCGGTTTTTCTGAGTCTTTCCTCATAACTGTAATTCTGGAATACCACTATCATCTTTGTCGCTCTTTTTTGTATTCTTTCCAGCATGTTTATATCCCCTCTATGATAAGGACTCCATACCTGTACACAGTACTCCAATCTAGGTCTAACTAAAGCTTTATACAGTTTGACTATCACTTCCTTGCTCCTATGTTTAATATTTCTTTTTATCATACCTAACATTGCATTTGCTTTTGTCACTGCTACGTGAACCTGCTCTCTCGCTTTACCTTAAATTGTGATTTGATTTTCTGTAGCGGAGTTCACCCTACTAAAATAATGGGAACTAGCTCAATGAAGCGACTTCGCTGCCCCATAGCACCCCCATATGTGCTTAGTTGCTTTAGTTTTTGAACGTACCAACGTCAGTGCACGGACTAGCTCCCGTGGAGACCCTAAACTTTGTTCCTGACCGTGTTATGTTGTTGTTCGTCCATGATAATCGTTGAAGACCACTTTGTCAACGTTTCCTTGTTCTCGTGAGTTTGAAGGTGGCTAAATAAGCCAATCAGAGGCCTGCATTGCCTGCTGCATTTAGTACAAGGTAATAAGACACACCCTTCCACCGCTGTTGTGGATTTTTTGTACACGATTCCACCAAATTTCAAAGGAATTTCCATTTATAGTAGACTGGGACGTAACGAACGTGAATTTAAAATAAAGTGACGTGCGTGAATTTGATTATAGTGACGGAAGGGGCCCGTGTCAGTCTCCCTTTCTCGTCCACAACCTGGTCAAGGCGATTGAGGGCAAAAGAGGATGCGGAATTTTCTTAGGGCTTACTCCCGAAGCCTCCAGAACGATCCCACAGACCAGTGGTGGCCGATATGGAACCCGTTAGGTCACAAGACTCGTATCATATATTCACAACTCGCATGGCGTCCATATGAGGCAACGGGGCTAGTTAAACAACATTTTAACGATGTCAGGTACCGATTTATAACTGGGTCGACTGAAAGAAGCGGTATTTAGTTAGTTTTTTCTCTCCACTTGTGCCGTTGAGAGTCGTGGGAAGCTAAAGTCGTCTATCTTGTTTATCCAAGGGCGTTGCGTCGGTCAATGTGCGCCCTTGTCGTTGCACAATCACTGTGTCATCTATCCACCTACCTCACAGACACCCTCTTGCCCTGTAGCCAGATCTACCAGCACTGTAAGCTATCAGTGGATGAGGGTACATTCTCATGAGATGACCAAACCAACTTATTTTCTGCCTGGAAATATGTTCGATACAAGCCGTAGTGCCGACCATACTTCGAATATCGTCGTTCCACATTCTGTCTCTTCTGGTAACACCGATGACTTTCCTCAAACACTTCATTTTACAAGTCCTAATTCTGCTCTCCCGCATCCTGGACAGAGGCCATGTTTGAGACTGGTAAACACAGAGTCGGCATAAATATACTGTTTATCAGCTGTTGCTTCGTTGCCAAACTAACGTTCGGGTGTCTAAGCAGTGGGGACAGCTGATAAGTCACCGCAGATGCTTTCTGACACCTAGTCACAATTTCCCTGTCGATCCTTCCGTCTTCCTAAAAAATCCTGCCCAAATACTTGAACTCATGGACCTGTTAAAGAGCAATAGGATTGACACTTATCTTGAGTGGCCTTACCATTTAGCAATAGGATTGACACTTATCTTGAGTGGCCTTACCATTTAGCAATAGGATTGACACTTATCTTGAGTGGCCTTACCAATTAAAAAAAATATATTTGTCTGTCAAACATCCTGACGAGATAGGAACCTGGCAAGTTCTGTAAGACCTTAATGTTGCTGGGTGTCAACCATTTGACGGACAGACAGTCTGTGTCGGTGTGAAGCAGCTGTAACCTGTCACTACAGGCAGCCGTCACAGTATCATACCGGAAGTCGTACGGCCGAAACTTGTTGAGGTCTAGGAAGGTTTGCAAAGCTAGGCCTTTCTTGCATAGGCAGCGAATCTGCAGGTTCGCGTGAGGCAAACCTAGATGAGGCAAAAACACTGCTGGGGTGTCACTTCTTCGAGAGAGCCCCCCCCCCCCTTCTTGCATAACAGAAACAAAGAAAGTTCAACTGGATTCAAGTACATCTGCTTGGCACATTGTGTTTGTAAGCCAAGCTCCCAAGTCACGCAATCTCCAGGTTCCCATTAATGACAGGGTCAACGACAGCTTGAACTGTATTTTTGCCAGACATCAAAGTGACACGGTCAGGGGATAGGGACTTGTCTCTGAACGAATTATGGCGCTGGATCACAAAGAAATGAGGGCACGGGTCAACTCCTCATTTTGAATGTATCGAATGAGCGGGAAATATCAGACGCCAAATATGAATTATTTAGAAGATCTGCAACATTTACTATCCATCTCGCTCTCGGTCTTCCGCGGCTAGGACCCAATCACCGTGCGTTATAGACGCACATGGGGAGTTTGTTAAGTTGCCTTCTCATTAGGTGGTCGAATAACTTGATTCTCTCCTCATCAATGTATTCAGTGCACCCGTCTTGTTTCAACGATCTTTCGCACATCTTTATTGCGCATTCTGTCTCTCCTAGTATTGTTTTCTGGAGGCATCTCATCTCCCATTTCGTGATCTCTCCATGTCCATGTTTGGCCCTGGTAACAGAGGGTTAGAATGAATATACTGTTGATTAGCATTATCGTTGTGGACATGTTTTTGTTTGGGGTGTTTCAATAATTCTGACAGCTGGTATGCAATTGCATTTGCTTTTTGACACTTGATCTCAATTTCTCTGTCTAGACTTCCATCATGTCTGAAAACACTGCCCGAGTTATTTAATACAGACCTCCATCATGTCTGAAAACACTGCCCGAGTTATTGAATACAGACCTCTATCATGTCTGAAAACACTGCCCGAGTTATTGAATACAGACCTCTATCATGTCTGAAAACACTGCCCGAGTTATTGAATACAAACCTCTATCATGTCTGAAAACACTGCCCGAGTTATTGAATACATACCTCTATCATGTCTGAAAACACTGCCCGAGTTATTGAATACAGGCCTCCATCATGTCTGAAAACACTGCCCGAGTTATTGAATACAGACCTCCATCATGTCTGAAAACACTGCCCGAGTTATTGAATTCAGACCTCCATCATGTCTGAAAACACTGCCCGAGTTATTGAATACAGACCTCCATCATGTCTGAAAACACAGCCCGAGTTATTGAATACAGACCTCTATCATGTCTGAAAACACTGCCCGAGTTATTGAATACAGACCTTTATCATTTCTGAAAACACTGCCCGAGTTATTGAATACAGACCTCTATCATGTCTGAAAACACTGCCCGAGTTATTGAATAAAGACCTCTATCATGTCTGAAAACACTACCCGAGTTATTGAATACAGACCTCCATCATGTCTGAAAACACTGCCCGAGTTATTGAATACAGACCTCCATCATGTCTGAAAACACTGCCCAAGTTATTGAATACAGACCTCCATCATGTCTGAAAACACTGCCCGAGTTATTGAATACAGACCTCCATCATGTCTGAAAACACTGCCCGAGTTATTGAATACAGACCTCCATCATGTCTGAAAACACTACTCGAGTTATTGAATATAGACCTCCATCATGTCTGAAAACACTGCCCGAGTTATTGAATACAGACCTCCATCATGTCTGAAAATACTGCCCGAGTTATTGAATACAGACCTCTATCATGTCTGAAAACACTGCCCGAGTTATTGAATACAGACCTTTATCATGTCTGAAAACACTGCCGGAGTTATTGAATACAGACCTCTATCATGTCTGAAAACATTGCCCGAGTTATTGAATACAGACCTCTATCATGTCTGAAAACACTGCCCGAGTTATTGAATACAGACCTCCATCATGTCTGAAAACACTGCCCGAGTTATTGAATACAGACCTCTATCATGTCTGAAAACACTGCCCGAGTTATTGAATACAGACCTTTATCATGTCTGAAAACACTGCCCGAGTTATTGAATACATACCTCTATCATGTCTGAAAACACTGCCCGAGTTATTGAATACAGACCTCTATCATGTCTGAAAACACTGCCCGAGTTATTGAATACAGACTTCTATCATGTCTGAAAACACTGCCCGAGTTATTGAATACAGACCTCTATCATGTCTGAAAACACTGCCCGAGTTATTGAATACAGACCTCTATCATGTCTGAAAACACTGCCCGAGTTATTGAATACAGACCTCCATCATGTCTGAAAACACTGCCCGAGTTATTGAATACAGACCTCCATCATGTCTGAAAACACTGCCCGAGTTATTGAATACAGACCTCCATCATGTCTGAAAACACTGCCCGAGTTATTAAAAACAGACCTCCATCATGTCTGAAAACACTGCCCGAGTTATTGAATACAGACCTCCATCATGTCTGAAAACACTGCCCGAGTTATTGAATACAGACCTCTATCATCTCTGAAAACAGTGCCCGAGTTATTGAATACAGACCTCTATCATGGCTGAAAACACTGCCCGAGTTATTGAATACAGACCTCTATCATGTCTGAAAACACTGCCCGAGTTATTGAATACAGACCTCCATCATGTCTGTAAACACTGCCCGAGTTATTGAATACAGACCTCTATCATGTCTGAAAACACTGCCCGAGTTATTGAATACAGACCTCTGTCATGTCTGAAAACACCGCCCGAGTTATTGAATACATACCTCCATCATGTCTGAACACACTGCCCGAGTAATTTAATACAGACCTCCATCATGTGTGAAAACACTGCGCGAGTTATTGAATACAGTCCTCCATCATGTCTGAAAACACTGCTCGAGTTATTGAATACTGACCTCTATCATGTCTGAAAACACTGCCCGAGTTATTGAATACATACCTCCATCATGTCTGAAAACACTGCCCGAGTAATTGAATACAGACCTCCATCATGTGTGAAAACACTGCCCGAGTTATTGAATACAGTCCTCCATCATGTCTGAACACACTGCCCGAGTAATTGAATACAGACCTCCATCATGTAAGAAAACACTGCCCGAGTTATTGAATACAGACCTCCATCATGTCTGAAAACACTGCCCGAGTTATTGAATACAGACCTCCATCATGTCTGAAAACACTGCCCGAGTTATTGAATACAGACCTCCATCATGTCTGAAAACACTACCCGAGTTATTGAATACAGACCTCCATCATGTCTGAAAACACTACCCGAGTTATTGAATCCCTGCACTTGTTTAATCTTGGTCCCGTTTTTGTGTTTATGCAATTTGATTGTCTGCAGAATTTGTGTTCTGGATGAGTTCATTCTCATACTGTATCCTTTACAACAAAGATGGCGTCCTACTGTTTGCGGGTCGGCATTGCTCTAATGTTTTAGTTCATTATGACTGCCGACAGGTCATGGATTTGCCTGGCATTCACACTAGTCGACGACTTGCACTTGTGTTCTTGGAAACTTTGGGTTGTATTCATTTTGGACTGGTTATTTCGTTCGATTTTTGTATTTTCTTTCCTCCAATTATCTAGGCTTAGAGATCGATTAATTAATAGCACTACGCTCAAACCTGTGTCGTATTTGACAGTTTAGTTCACACGCTGAACTTCAGAGCCGCAGACAGCGTCGTATTTGTTGGGATTGTGAACTTCAGACACGACTATAATGGACTAGAACACGGTCCGGGAGAGATGCCCAACTTATTCCCGCGCTGCGTGATGTATCTACAAACTCTTGCCGTTATGGGAAAGACACGACACACAACGATATATGTGACCCCCCCCCCCCCCCCCCCCCCACCCCCTCCACCCTCCGGTACATTGCGCAATACCTGTTTACAGGAAAGGCTTCGTGAGTAAACCCTGAGGAAAAATCTGCAACTTTTTCTATCTCCAGTAGACTCTTACCACTGACCAAAGCTAGCTCGTCTTCACTTTCGAACAGTAGGCATTGATCATCTGCACAACGAAGTTTATTTAACCGATCAGCCTCTGTCCTTCCTTCCTCGGCATTTTTTGGTTGATGCCCCCTTTAAGCCTCTAACGTTATTCTGTCCATACATGTATTGAAAGGTTTTGGTGACAGCGGTTAATTGTAAAACCAAAGCTATCCTTCTTTCCGATTGCAATGCCAAATTTATTAGTGATTATTCTAGATGGAACGAAGTGATTGCTAGAGCCGGTGAAGATGCGGTAATTGACAACCGAAGGCCTCTCCTGCGATATCTGCAGCCAGAAAAACCTGATCATTACAAACACACCACCAAAATAAAACATCCACAATAAAGAAAGAAAACACACACCACGGATGAAGAATCAAGAAGGAGGCTGCACGCTTAGAGAGCCGTAAGACAGGAGCAGACACCAGGGTCTTTCAGCAGCAACATTTGGACGTGTATGAGAACCAGCTGAAGATCTAGGGACTCTGTGGTCAAAATGAGAGACTATTCTTAGCAGCACCAGAACATGGATACCAAGAGAACAATACTTGAAAGCCAAGAATACAGCAGGAAAAACAGAAATGCAACGATTATGTAACTCTTAGAACATATGACAGGACAGCAGAAACTAACTACAAAACACAAATATTGTTCGAGTACTTAGGAGAATGACGAAAAGAATATTCGAGAAACCAGAATCTGTTCTACACGGCTCTAAAGAATATCCGAGAAACCAGAATCTGTTCTACACGGCTCTACAGAATATTTGGAAGAATAACGAGTGTTCAATGGAATTTGTAAAAGACATACATTGTGTTTTGCTCACCACTCTAAGGGAGGACAGATGGAAAGATTCACACATCGCTCCTCTGGGCAGATGAAAACTAAGTTCCAGGTACGGCAGGCTCTAACAGAGTAGGAGACCTCAAACTTCTGATACCAAACCTTGAAATTGGTTGTGTTGTAGTTTACAGATTGACTGCGATGTTGCAGGTTTCTGTCGAACACATCCGAATTCAGCAACCATTTTTGGGTACCGGTTTAGCCTTCCCTCTTCGATCCCTTCTCCTTAGCCCGTCTACCTTGTTGCAAGATCACCTCGTGGAAGTTAAGTGGGGTCTTGGCAGCTCTGGTTCTGACTCTAACAGTCAGTTTTGGGTCGCTGTCTCTGACGCTAGCAGTCAGCTTTGGGTCTCTGTCTCTGAAGCTAGCAGTCATCTTTGGGTCTCTGTCTTTGACACTAGCAGTCATCTTTGGGTCTCTGTCTTTGACGCTAGCAGTCAGCTTTGGGTTTCTGCCTCTGACGCAAGCAGTCAGCTTTGGGTCTCTGTCTCTGACGCTAGCAGTCAGCTTTGGATCTCTGTCTCTGACGCTAGCAGTCAGTTTTGGGTCTCTGTCTCTGACGCTAGCAGTCAGCTTTGGGTCGCTGTCTCTGACACCTAGCAGTCAGATTTGGGTCTCTGTCTCTGACGCTAGTAGTCAGCTTTGGGTCGCTGTCTCTGACGCTAGCAGTCAGCTTTGGGTCGCTAGCTAGCAGTCAGCTTTTGGTCGCTAGCTAGCAGTCAAATCTAACTACTACAGCTCATGTTCTATTCAGTATCTTGACGTGACATGATAGGATACGATGTGATATTGTAAATGTGATATGATAAACTATGACATAACATTGCACAGTCGTGTGATAATAGAATTTGAGGTAATATTTTACAAGTTTCATATGATATAATTTGGTGTAATATTTTACAAGTTTCATATGATATAATTTGGTGTAATATTTTACAAGTTTCATATGATATAATTTGGTGTAATATTTTACAAGTTTCATATGATATAATTTGGTGTAATATTTTTCAAATTTGATATGATATAATTTGGTGTAATATTTTACAAGTTTGATATGATATAATTTGGTGTAATATTTTACAAGGTTGATATGATACAATTTGATATTACGTGAAGCTGATACATGTCTGACGGGTTATTGTTAGATGGCACGCGGCTGTTCCCAGTCTGTCAAGAAGGATGTGGACCACACGGACTGGACATATCCAAGGTCGCTGCTCTTTGCTATAACAATCATCACAACAATCGGTAAGATGGTCTAGTAGTTAACGTCTGCCTTATCGGGCCGACTGTCGTGTGTTTGAACATCTTGTTTTTATTGTGGTTTGGGCATTGATATGGGATCCATGATTGCAAAATTCGTGGATGACACAAAACTATGCAGTAGTGTCTCTTCTGTGTAAAAAGGGGATATATTGAGGTCGGATTTAGATAACATTCGAGAATGGAGTTTAATGTAGATAAATGTACAGTCATCCACATGGGTAGATCCAATATGGAACATAATTACAGAATGGGAGAGAACAATATTAGAAAGATAGATAAGGAAAGGGACCTAGAGGTTTTAATAGATCATACAGGAAAGGTGAGTGAGCAAGTCCAGGTAGCAGTGAAAACGGCAAATGCAATGTTAGGTATGATAAAAAGAAATATTAAACATAGGACCGAGGAAGTGATAGTCAAACTGTATAAAGCATTAGTTAGACCTAGATTAGAGTACTGTGTACAGGTGTGTAGTTCTGTGCACAGGTGTGGAGTACTGTGTACAGGTGTGGAGTACTATGTACAGGTGTGGCGTACTGTGTACAGGTGTGGAGTCATGTCTGTGTACTGGTGTGAAGTACTGTGTACAGGTGTGGAGTCCTGTGTACTGGTGCGAAGTACTGTGTACTGGTGTGGAGTACTGTGTACTGTCCTTCATTGAGAGTCAAATCCTCGACCAGATAAGTCGCGATGTAAGAGACTATCTCAGATAGGTAGACCAGTTTTTACTTATATGTTGTTGACATCCCCCAGACATGTATTCGTCTTTTCTTCTATGATTCGATAGTTCAGCATTGTTGTTATTTGTTGTCCCTCATGAAAACCTATTATTCGTAACATATGTTTTGTTTGTGTTCAGTGCGGTATCTGACCATACTAATTTTTACATTTTTTTAACATTTAATTTTCTTTCATGATATACATCCACGATGAGCCGCATCCTCGCCATATTTTAATCTCTTCATATAGTAAGCCGCAGTGTTCGTAAGGTAGGATGACCAGTAGCTTTTCTACTGTTCTTATATCGTTCATAACTCATACGCCAGGTACACATTTATTGCTGGGTCGACAGGGGCAGCGGTCGTACCAAGAACGAACAAAGACTGGAGTTTTTTTTATCTGTCAGTGATTTCGAACTCTTGCATTATGTAATCCCAATCTAGCAAACCAGCACTTTGTCGACTAAGCTTCACTAATTAACTTCACACGCTAAAAAACTAAGCTGAGATAAATGATCGCCAGCCGACAGAGCACTTGATGATGATGATGATGATGATGATGATGATGATGATGATGATGATGCTGGTAGTAAAAACCATGCAGGTTGTTAAATGCGTTGTGATTGCGCTATTAGTAAAGTGGGCACTCCCCAACATAGTGGCAAGTTGATGACATGAACCAATTACTGAACTGTCAGTCCCTTGCGACAGAAACACAAAGATCGTTTCCCGGTCTTCTTCTGTCCCAGTCTACCCAACTGTAAATAGATACCTTACTGTAAAGTTGGGTCGTGCGTTGTCCTATGCAATACGCTGTCAGGAAACAAAACAGAAAATCCATGCCAGAAATAATAATATTCGGAAATTGATTGGCACTACAGGAGGGAGGGGGTAGCCAGACACCCTTCAAACATCAACATTAGCCCCAGCGTCCTCCAAACATCAGGACTAGCTCCAGGCGACATCCAAACATCAACACTAGCCCCAGGCGACATCCAAACATCAACACTAGCCCCAAACGACATCCACACATCAACACTAGCCCCAAACGACATCCACACATCAACACTAGCCACAAACGCCCTCCAAACATCAACTCTAGCCCCAGACGCTCTCCAAAAGACAACACTAGCACCAGACGCTCTCCAAACATCAACTCTAGCCCCAGTCGACATCGAAACATCAACACTAGCGCCAGGCGACATCCAAACATCAACTCTAGCCCCAGGCGACATCCAAACATCAACATTGACCCCAGGCGACATCCAAACATCAGCACTAGCCCCAGACGCCCTCCAAACATCAACTGTAGCCCCAGACGCTCTCCAAAAAACAACACTAGCACCAGACGCTCTCCAAACATCAACTCTAGCCCCAGACACCCTCCAAACATCAAAACTAGCCCCAGACGCCCTCCAAACATCAACTCTAGTCCCAGACGCTCTCCAAACATCCACTCTAGCCCCAGACACCCTCCAAACATCAACACTAGCCCCAGACGCTCTCCAAACATCAACACTAGCCCCAGACACCCTACAAACATCAACTCTAGCCCCAGATGACATCCAAACATCAACACTAGCCCCAGACGCTCTCCAAACATCAACTCTAGCCCCAGATGACATCCAAACTTCAGCACTATCTCTGTGCTTTTCTGTAGTTGGATACGCCATGGCAGTCCGTAAATCTCTGCACATGTCAAACGGATGCAGCAATAAATGAAACTTTTTGGATAGTTAAAAAGTGCCTGAAACCTACTTCAGCTGAGAAAATATACTTCACATTCAGTGTAGAACCACCTGGGACACGATGAAATATTGCATGATAGATTGAGAGAGAGAAACAGGTAAACGATTCTAGGCAACCTTTGTTGGACACCAGACGCACAAGACTCCGACCTAGATACAATATCTTACAGCCAACACAGCCGGTACAGACTAGCCGTGGAGAAAGCCAGATGGAATAAACTGCTTAAAATCCCATGAGCTGAGCAGTGGGAGGAGCCTGGAGCCCACTTGCCCTACACAATATGGAAGTCACTAGATAGACTCAGGACTGGTGTGTCACGATGGAGGAAGAACTTGAAGAGATGGGGATACAGGGATGATGAGACACGTGACTGTGGAGGAACACAAGACCCAGACCAGCTGATGATCTGTCCAAACCTTCTGGAAACATATGGATGACATGTTGAGGGGCAATGACAGGGCAATCCAGGTGGATGGGCATTGGATACAAGATGTCTGACGTGGGGTCAGGACAGGGGAAGTAAGTCGTGGTATCTAGGACTGGGGAAGTAAGTCGTGGTGTCTAGGATAGGGGGAGTAAGTCGAGGTGTCTAGGACAGGGGGATGAAGGCGTGGTGTCTAGGACAGGGGGAGTAAGTCGAGGTGTCTAGGACAGGGGGAATAAGTCGAGGTGTCTAGGACAGGGGGAGTAAGTCGTGGTGTCTAGGACAGGGGAAGTAAGTCGTGGTGTCTAGGACAGGGGGTAGTAAGTCGTGGTGTCTAGGACAGGGGAGAGTAAGCCTTGGTGTCTAGGACAGGGGGGAGTAAGTCTTGGTGTCTAGGACAGGGGGAGTAAGTCGTGGTGTCTAGGGCAGGGGAAGTAAGTCGTGGTGTCTAGGACAGGGGGACTAAGTCGTGGTGTCCAGGACAGGGAGAATAAGTTGGGGTGTCTAGGACAGGGGGAGTAAGTCGTGGTGTCTAAGACAGGGGGAGTAAGTCGTGGTGTCTAGGACAGGGGGAGTAAGTCGTGATGCCTAGAACATGGGAAGTAAATTGTTCTGTCCAGGATAGATGAAGTAAGTTGTGGTGTCCAGGACAGGACATGTGAGTTGTTGTCTAGAACAGGCGAAGGAAGAAGTTAGGGAAATCCAAGGAAATAATTAGTCACTCCACCTGACGACAAGCTTACATATTCTATGTCAGAGGCTTGCAGAACTGTCAGTGATCCTCAAGTCTTTAAGGGCACCAAGAAACTCACTCCAGATTTTCCTGTCCACCAGCCCTATCATTGCAAAGATCTAGATCTCACAGTAAGTCTCAACAAAACAAATATGCTTGGACATGGACTAGAAAGATTCGATGGTCTTTGAGTCGATAATTATGAACTAGCAGCTGTGCACCAATTCACAAACCTGGGATCCCTAATCAATGACAAGCTCTGTCTAGACACAGACATAGACAGTCGCATTGACACAGCTCTGTAAGTGTGTGTGCTGAATATCCTGTGACTAGAAGAGATCTAAATGTCTGTAATATTGTGCAGGACACCCAGTGAACTATGTGTGTACTGAAGTAGGTATAGATCGACTGAGTGTATGACCATAAGTGAATCCGTGATTCCGACTAGAAGGACATGATGAAGTATTTGTGAATGCACAGATCGCCTGTCTGAAGGGATCTGAGTCTGTGTGGATGCACAGCTCGCCTGTCTGAAGGGATCTGAGTCTGTGTGGATGCACATATCACATGTATTAAGGGGTCTGAGTGTATGTGGGTGCATAGATCGCCTGTCTGAAGGGGTCTGAGTGTGTGTGGATGCACAGCTCGCCTGTCTGAAGAAGTCTGAGTGTGTGTGGGTGCACAGAACGGCAGAGTAGAGAATACGATCGTGAAGACGAGTGTGTGAGAGTATGTTGAGTGTGCAGATAAGGGAAGGGGAGTGTAGCAGCTAGAACTTGGTTGAATGAGCTGGAAGAGTTAACAAAAGCTAATGATTATAACTTCCGGTGTAGTTAATATTTACATTAATATATATAATATATGATCATTTAGCTCAGATGTCTTTTTATTCTTTATGCAAATTCTATTGTGTATGTTGATTATTGTTATTCAATATGACACCGGTTGTGGTAGGGTGTTTACTGTGTGTGGTCGTGTCGTGATGTGGATGCATGTTGTAACATTCTAGATAAATAATTACTCAATGAAACCTGGACTCCGTCACAGCTGACATAGCCTACTATAGTAGTCCCTTTCAGTCATGATTGAAACAGTCTACTATAGTCAGTCATGACTGAAACAGGCTAGTATAGTTAGTAATGACTGAAAGGGGCTACTATAGTCAGTCATGACTCACAGGGCTAACTCTAGTAACAGTTTGTATGACTGTCGATCCAGGCGTCAGTTTTCACAAAATCGTCACCCTTTTCACATTGAATTTGGCAGGTTACGGGAACACAGTCCCCGAAACCATGGGGGGCAAGGTGGTCTGTATGTTCTATGCTCTGTTTGGTGTACCCTTGACCTTGCTTTGTCTGGCGAATATCGGGATCTTCATGGCGTCTGTTTACAAGTTTACCTGGAAACACCTGACTCACCTGGGCTTGGTTATTGCCCGATCACCTGCACGTGAGTACAGCTCGAGACGTACCGGTAATTATGTGTTTCTTGCTTTCAAGGGGATGTGGAATTTGGTCAAAATGCGTTTCGCTTGCAAGTTGAATTTACTTTCGCTGTTGTGAAAGTATTATCAATCTTTTTTCACACACAGCTTAAACATTATGTCCAACATAAGTAGTGCAGAATGGTGGTCGTTGGGTGGTAGGGCAAGATCATCAATGCTGAGGTAATGGAGAGAACAGACACTGTCACAATCTTTTCCATTCTTTGCTTTGGAAGGCTCCGAGGAAGGGGACACACTGGAAGAACGGAGGATGGCAGAATGGCAAATGCTCCGATGAAGGGGACACACTAGGAGAACGGAGGATGGCAGAAAGTCAAATGCTCCGATGAAGGGAACACACTAGGAGAACGGAGGATGGCAGAAAGTCAAATGCTCCGATGAAGGGGACATACTGGGTGAACGGAGGATGGCAGAAAGTCAAATGCTCCGATGAAGGGGACACACTCGGAGGACGGAGGCTGGCGGGAAGTATAAGGATCTTATTTTTGGAGAATTATAGTTTAATTGTTCGGTCATGTTGTACGGCTGGACCAGGAAATCTTGGCCCACAAGATGCTACACAAGTCCTTCCTCAGCACCAGAAGTCTTCCCTCGACCGGCTGAAGGTGCACATGTGGGCCGTCCCCGCACAGTGTGGCTCCAGCAGTTAGCAGACTCCCCCTCCCCTCTGGACGAGGCCTGGAACCACGCTGAAGCAGTTGGTTATGGGTGTGGCCGATCGATGCAACGGGTCTTAGTCACATAAACAAACATTATTAAAAGGTCTCTGTCCCGGCCACTACTTCGGTACAAGGATGTATGCAAGCGGGATATGAATGATGCAGGCATCGATTTGGAATCATGGGAACAGGACGCCATGGATCGTGTTACATGGAGGGGCATGATTAAGCGTGGAATACAAACAAAGGAGAAACTGATTGCTGATAGGCTAAAGACTCAGAGTTTGAGAAGACACGCCCACCATGCGATGCTGCAAACAGTCCTGACTTTCGTTGCACACACTGGGGAAAACGCTTCTCTGCTCGGATTTGACTTATGAATCACTTGCGTTATTGTCTTGAACTGTAGTTACATCTCTATTTTTAAAGCCCGACTTACTATCGTCTGACAAGACGGATAGAGCTGATGACTGATTAGGATGTGTTCATATTTAGACTGTCACCTTAACTGTGGCCAGTTCTCCAAAACGAAATCAATTTTCTTTGTCTTTCACAAGTTCCCCTAAAACGCTCCTCTCACACTCCATATTCTTATTTCGATTTCTTGATCTGTTCCTCGCACTTTGTCTATGTTAATATAATTTTTGTTGTTGTTGTTTTTTTTTGTTTTTTGCGTTCGCCTTATTTATCCATTCCCCAAGGCGTGTGTGCGTTACACTGTGGTTTTTATTTTGCGCCTGTCGGCCAAGTTCATCCGACTTCAGCATGCATTTTATGTAAGGGTCTGCTTCCTCCTGCATTTTCTAAGGGTTTGCTTCCCCGGGGTAACGGCCGGTGCTGTGATGGGGATCGAACCCAGCACCTTCTGGTTGTGAGCCGTGCCACTTTACCACTAGGCCACGCCGTCCCCATTAATATAATAATAAGCAAACTTAGCATTATTATTATTATTATATTATAATTTTTTTATTATACTATTAAGTTCACTTAGGAGTCTAAGGCTCTTTGCGTCTGAGGCCCGTTGCGTCTGAGGCCGTTGCGTCTGAGGCCGTTGCGTCTGAGGCCCGTTGCGTCTGAGGCCCGTTGCGTCTGAGGCCCGTTGCGTCTGAGGCCGTTGCGTCGATCCACCACATCTGTGACGCACTGCCTCGGCGTAGTTCCAGGCCTCACCCAGAGGGGAGGCGGAGGCTGCAATCCGTAGTAGCTACACTGTGCGGGGACGACCGTTTCTTTGCTTCCAGTCGGTCGGGGAAAGACCTTTGGCGCTGAGGAACGATCTATAGAATATCTTGTGGGACGGGGTTTCGTGGCCCATTCGTAGAAAACGGCGACGGTCCAGTGTTTTTTTAGCAGACACTTCCATGTTGCGGATGCAATCATGCCATCGGATGCCCAGGATACGCCGTTGGTTGCAAATATGGAAGACTTCTAGTCTGGATACATCAAATTGTTTTTATTGCTTCCAACATGTTTGAAAGATTCGTGGTTTGTATGTGTCACGTGTCGTTGTTACACAGAATGGACCACTGACGTCATACAGTACGAACGATGACATATTCGTCTCATTTATCAGTTCTGCTGTTGATCCCCCCTACCCCCTCCTCCTTGTCATGCCTTCAAGATATCCAATATTTCTCTCTTTGCCTCCCTCTGCCCCTCTTCCCTGCGATTCCTCCAGTTGTCACCATGTGTTCCAACCCGACCTCTTCTCATGAAATGCCCGAAAAAAGATGACTGCCTTCTCCTGATTTTTGTCATGAGCTGTCTCTATCCCTATACCTCATAAACAGCCACAAGAACCACGCTATTAGCTGTCCCAGGGCATCCTCAAGAACCACGCTATTAGCTGTCACTGTGCATACTCAAGAACCACGCTATTAGCTGTCACTGTGCATCCTCAAGAACCACGCTATTAGCTGTCACTGTGCATCCTCAAGAACCACGCTATTAGCTGTCACTGTGCATCCTCAAGAACCACGCTATTAGCTGTCACTGTGCATCCTCAAGAACCACGCTATTAGCTGTCACTGTGCATCCTCAAGAACTCCGTCATTATCTTTCTTTGCAGTCCATGTAGTTCTCTACATTCTTCTCTAGAACCAAGTTCCCCGTTGCCTCCAATACCTCATGTACTTACCTACTGATTGTCCATGACTCGCTGCCGTATGCCAATACTGGTTCCACATTACATCCAAGAACTCTCTTCCATAAATCCAGTGTTAGACTTTTGTTGCACAAGATTTTCCTTCTACTCTGGAAGTCTGATTTCTGCTTGGCTAATCCGTTTTTTATTTCAAGAGCATTTTCCACCAGAACTGATGTGGGTGCCCAAGTATTGAAGTGGGTCCATCTCCCACCAGAACTGATGTGGGTGCCCAAGTATTAAAGTGGGTCCATCTCCCACCAGAACTGATGTGGGTGCCCAAGTATTAAAGTGGGTCCATCTCTCACCAGAACTGATGTGGGTGCCCAAGTATTGAAGTGGGTCCATCTCCCACCAGAACTGATGTGGGTGCCCAAGTATTGAAGTGGGTCCATCTCCCACCCACAAGAACTGATGTGGGTGCCCAAGTATTGAAGTGGGTCCATCTCCCACCCACGAGAACTGATGTGGGTGCCCAAGTATTGAATTGGGTCCATCTCTCACCAGAACTGATGTGGGTGCCCAAGTATTGAAGTGGGTCCATCTCTCACCAGAACTGAGGTGGGTGCCCAAGTATTGAAGTGGGTCCATCTCTCACCAGAACTGAGGTGGGGGCCCAAGCATTAAATGGGTGTACCTGTCTTAGTTCCTCCTCTTTCACCTTTATACAAAATTAGTGATATTTTTGTTACTTAGTTCCTCCTTTTTCACCTGTATACAACATTAGGGACATTTGTGTATCTAAGTTTCAACTCTTTCACCTGTATACAGCATTAGGGACATTTGTGTATCTTAGTTTCAACTCTTTCACCTGTATACAACATTAGGGACATTTGTGTATGTTAGTTTCTCCTCTTTCACCTGTATACAACATTAGGGACATTTGTGTATCTTAGTTTCTCCTCTTTCACCTGTATACAACATTAGGGACATTTGTGTATCTCAGTTTCTCCTCTTTCACCTGTATACAACATTAGGGACATTTGTGTATCTTAGTTCCTCCTCTTTCACCTGTATACAACATTAGGGACATTTGTGTATCTTAGTTCCTCCTCTTTCACCTGTATACAACATTAGGGACATTTGTGTATCTTAGTTCCTCCTCTTTCACCTGTAAACAACATTACTGATATTTATGTTTCTCAGTTACAACCATTACTTCTGATTTCTTTTGATTTAAGCTGGGACCTTTATTTTATAATTGTAACACAGTTAGTCACAAAATCAACGAAGAAGAGAGTCAATCTCTCGGGAAGTAATGTCGTTTTTTCTTCCCTTCTGCAGGGGAAGACCCACTTCCTGAGACATCACAAGTGAGAATTCCTATCCTTGTTTCCTTGGCAACCATGATAGCGTACATTCTAGGGGGCGCTACTATTTTCTCAGAGTGGGAAGGATGGTCGTTCTTGGATGGATGTTACTTCTGCTTTATCACTCTCAGCACCATCGGCTTTGGGGACTACGTTCCTGGACAGGTAACTCGCTGGATGAGCGTCGTGGGGAGTTCTGAGATAGGTTGTCCTTATAGAACGAGATGCTGAGCAGCGCATGAGCTGCAGCGGTCAACCACCGAAAGCTAACTGCTAGCGTCAGGGCCAGCGAACCAGACCTGCCAAGACCCTTCTGCACCTTCAAGCGGTGATCCTGGATAACAGCCTGCAGTAGGGCAGCCTGGCTTAGGAGAGGGGATCGATGAGGGAAGGCGAACCCGGTACTAAAACAATGCCTGCTGAAGAATGTGTTGAAAGCTGCAAATATTTCATCAATCTGGGTGAAGAGAAACGTTTGATCAGGCAAAACATACTGGCCAAGACACTTACCTCGACTTCCTCGTAGTCCTTCCTGAAAACTGGCTGTTTTCATGGGAGCTTGGCTAACAAGACGATGGATCGACGTAATCCACGTAGTAGTGAGCGACACGAAGATGGATAGCACAACTGCCTGGAGGACCCCGGTCCACCTTCATCAGCATCCTCAAAATATTAGGAAAACTACTGTAACACGTCACTTGACTTCCTTTTCCGGTCGCACAAAAAAAGTAAATATACTCGCTGTGGGCATTCCGCAGCAGCAACAACAACAACAGCAACAACAACAACAGCAACAACAACAACAGCAACAACAACAACAACAACAACAACAACAGCAGCAACAACAACAACAACAACAACAACAACAACAACAGCAACAACAACAACAGCAACAACAACAACAACAACAGCAACAACAACAACAACAACAACAACAACAGCAACAGCAACAACAACAACAGCAACAGCAACAACAACAACAACAACAGCAACAACAACAACAACAGCAACAACAACAACAACAACAACAACAAAAACAACAACAACAACAGCAACAACAACAACAACAACAACAGCAACAACAACAACAACAACAACAACAACAGCAACAACAACAACAACAACAACAGCAACAACAACAACAGCAACAACAACAACAGCAACAACAACAACAACAACAACAACAACAACAGCAACAACAACAGTCAGGCTGTAAACTGTCACACAACACATTCCTTCCGTTCTCCGGACAACATCCGCGACTTTCAAAGCACTATCCGGGGCTTGGTAGTGGGGGTTTGAGAACGAACGAAGAAAACGATTTGGTCCATGTGAGGGTGAATCACCCCTTTCATTGAAGCTCTGCTAACGTATTTCAGTCCATTCAGCTTCAAGACTGTCAAGGTAACTGCCAATAGGAGCGTAGGTCTGTAATTGCTGCTTTTCATAGATTTCATAGAGAGAGGGGTGTGCTGGAAGGAGGCGGGGGAAGGGTGGTCATTATATAAGGGAGATGAGGCGTTCGTCTCTCAATAATAGTAAGCCATAATCTATGGGTGTTCAAACCACTTAAGCTGCAAGGGTCTACTGGTACCAAAGGAAATAAGATCGGCCGCCTAGTTATTCTGGCGATGAACGATGAACTCGGAGGTCCCGTGTCCACATTGTGCACGTGAAAGAAGCTTGGCATGAACATGGAAAGAAGTAAGTTGTGGGCCGATACACGAGGAAAAATTATAAAAGTAACGAAAAGTCTACCCAATAGTAGTACGCATGAAGATGAGATAGAGACGCTTCCTGCAGCAGCCCAGGCACAACAAGACAACCACTTGTTGAACTGCACCGTTAATTTGCCTTATATGCAGAGGGGCCTCTACATCCTAAGGGGAAGAAATGATATGACTAAGTAAGTAAGGTAGAAGATACTAAGTGTCGCATGTACGTGCGCAGTACAGATACAAAAACCCTCCGTGCTCACAGAATGTGCAATTAAAAAGGGCGTTTTTTGTGTTTTTCTGTTGGAGAAAATGCGACTTTCTTCAAAGGATATTCATTAGGAAATGCTTCTGTTTGCCACGAAGTGTTTGTCACGTTAAGTGGTGCATTACTGGATCGATGTGTTTTCTGAAAAGAGCTCACAGTTTGCTGATGATAACCGACCCGGTCGTCCTGTTCAGGCTGCAACAGAAGCATCTGTGCTGCGGGTGGTGGAGATTATTTTAGCAGGCAGGTCAGTAGCGATAGAAAATGTAACAACTGCAAAAGGGTGTTCGCATGGTTTAGCCTTCATCGTTATACATAATCAATTGATTTTTCTGAAAGTGTTCTTACGGTAGGTACCCAGACAATTGACTGACGAGCACAAAATGAATCGAATGGGCCTGTCCTTGCAGTGACAGAGCCATTTGATAAGTGTACCAGTGTTCGTGGGTCTGTCCTTGCAGTGACAGAGCCATTTGATAAGTGTACCAATGTTGGTAGGTCTGTCCTTGCAGTGACAAAGCCATTTGATAAGTGTATCTGTGTTAGTGACAATGTCTGATAAATGGTTTTCAAGTTTTTATCTCATTTAGTGTTTTGTTGGTTTTTAACTAGCCATTTGTCCTTGTGTATGAGACAGCAAAGACACACACAACGCAACAACATTACAAACAGCCAAACAGTAAATGAGAACGGGAAATAAAGAATCTTAGCTAAACAGATGGGCTATGGGAAACCCGCGGAGGGAGGTCTACAGACATATGGCAAGTCCCGGTCTAAGTGAAAACATCAATCAACTGACAAGGAAGGGCCAGAACACCATTTTCCGCCTGAGAACCGAACCAATCCCACTTAACAAACACCTGAACAGAATCGAACCACAACACTCCTGAGTTCCAGCTGTGTACACACCCATATGAAACTGTTGATCATCATCTTTGTGAGTGCTCGCCGCTCGACGATTCCAGGAAAATGCTTCTTCCTCACAGGCCAGATACATGGAAAACTTCGTGTGACATTAGGCAAAAACTGACAAACATGCAGAAACCATTAAATGGCGTTGGACCGAAGGCCGAGAGCCTGAAAGATGTTTGATCAGTAACAACAACATCAACAACACATGATATCCCCGTTATCCATAGTTGTAGTCCTTATTCGGGGACGTGGTTCAGGATGAACTCTCAACACCAACTGAATGCCCCCATGATGTACGTCTCATATAGCTTCTGTCAACAAAGTCAAACTCCAGGCCTTCGCGCCGAAGAACTGTTTTGACTAACAGGAGAAGAGGTGAAAGGTGAGCCAGTGGCGCCTTAAAGCCAGTAGTTTCAGACAGATGGGGCTCGAAAGTCTAGGAAGGCAGTTCATCTAGGAGAAGGAAAACTCTGATTTCAAACCTTCTGAAGCCTTGCAGATGGTTGAGCAACCTGTTTTCTGATAACTCTAAAAGATGGTCAGCGTCTTCCGAACCTGACAACCGACGATGTGCGAAGGAGCACACGCAAGAGGATACAATGCCTTATCCTAGAGCGAGGAAAGGTGACCTCAGCTGAGTGTTGTGGTAGGGCAGACCAGGTCCTTAGCCTTGGTTGACGGCCGGTCTAGGAGTGAAGCCTCGACAGGCGAACAGATAGAGCATTTCTCTGCTGATCCGGTATCTTCTGCAGCTTGCCTTGTTCCAAATGTATTGGTATCACCTTACCCTTGGAGCAAACAAGGCTGACCGAGAGAGGGACCATACTGCCTGGGCAACACATGGTCTATATTTCTGCCCAGGCTTTGTGCTAAAAGCCCAATAACTGTCGCCTGACAAGACGGAAAGAGCCAATGATGAGATCATGAACACTTATTCGTTGTTTAATTTTCCCTGCCAATCGTATGTTCAGGCGTTTGCAGTCACGAACTAATATAGCAAAAATAATTTAGGATCAAATCCACTCAAAGGCTGATGCTGATGCATTTCAATATATTTCTTCTCTTTTCAGAACCTGCATACATTGGAATCGAATTTCAAGCGTGTGGTTTGTGCTCTCTATCTTCTGTTTGGATTGGCGCTTCTGTCTATGGCATTCCAGCTGATACAAGACTCTGTGCTTGTCGTGGTTAGACGGTACGCCAGTTTCCTGGGACTTAGCGATTCAAAGATTGATAAAGACATTGAAAAATGCGTGAATAACGGGAAAGAAACCAAGGTGAAGGGCAAAGGCAATGACGTCATTGATAAAGGCGTGACGACCAACAATGCTGACGTTGTACGCAAATTCAAGATGGCGCGGCCGGTTCCTAATTCTGAAGCCAGCGACAGCAAGCCATGACATGAAACATTCAAACGGTTTCTGGATGTGTTATCAAGGCCTTAACCAATCTTGCCCAAACCCTCACATGTCCATAACCCTTCATACCACTCCATCTCACCACCCGCTCCTTACCATCTACGTTCCTACTCCCGCCCCCCTAATCCCCTCCCCTCCCCCCACGACCTATTAATGTGTCCTTATCCTCCTTCCTCCCGAACCCCACCCCTGCCATGACATGCACATCCCTAACCCATACGTCCCTGTCACTCGTCCTAAGCACGCACGTCTCCCCCCCCCCTACTTTCTGCTTCCCCCCCCCCAATTGTCTAGAAAACAAAATTATCCTCCAACCCCCACGTCTCTAACCATTCGCCGTTCTATTCCCCAAGTCTCAAGTCTTTAAGCAAAAACGTCACTAACAAACGTCGTACGTCTCTAACCCTCTCTCCCCCCTCCCCCTTAAAAGCTCTAACCATCAATGTCCCAAACTCAAGCATCCCTAACCACCAACCGACTCCAGTAGTCCAAATCATCCACGTCCCTAACTCACATATTCCTCTGCAAAAACCTTTACAATAGCCCACATCCTCCACTTCCCTAACTCACCGATCCCTCTCCAAAACCCTTTACAATAGCCCACATCATACACGTCCCTAACTCACAGATCCCTCTCCAAAACCCTTTACAATAGCCCAAATCATCCACGTCCCTAACTCACCGAACCCTCTCCAAAACCCTTTACAATAGCCCACATCCTCCACTTCCCTAATTCACCGATCCCTCTCTAAAACCCTTTACAATAGCCCAAATTATCCACGTCCCTAACTCACAGATCCCTCTCCAAAACCCTTTACAATAGCCCAAATCATCCACGTCCCTAACTCACCGAACCCTCTCCAAAACCCTTTACAATAGCCCACATCATCCACGTCCCTAACACTCAAATCCCTATCTAACCTCACCCCTCCAATAACCTTAACCCTCTACGTCCCACCCCCACCTCCTACTCCACCTACCACACCCTCTACCTCCACAGCCGTAATCCATAACCCCGATAACAGTTGCCCACCGCAAGCCAAGATCCACCAAACTGAAAGGAAGGCCAGCCATCGAACCTTGCCACTGCGTCTCCTTAAAATGAGCCAGAATATTTCATAAAAGGAAGCAATTAACAACATCATTATCAACATCACCAGCGACATCAAAATCATGCCCTTTTAAAACTCTAACAGGAGCATGGGTACCATCACTATCCATTAGACGCCTCCCAGGAACTCTGTGTAAAGACATTGTATATGTTTTTAATCGATGGGCTTCCACGGCTCTCTCTTGTCAGTGTAGCCAGCATCTGTACTTTCATCTCTCAATAGCGGCCAACTCTAAGAGTTGATGAAATAATTAGACAAGTTGGCTGTTATAAAGCGAACAACATCAATACTTGAATAGCTCGCATCTCAAAGTCGATCAGCTTGCAACAAAATGGGTTCAGATTGTGAATAAGAGGACATTGGAATCACATATTGTAAGATGAAGTGAGCCATCCAGGCTGTTGGAGGGAGAACATGGTCATTCACACTAGTAGCTTGCAGGGGCGGGTCACCATGGTTGACTTTATGACCGGGCAGAATAGACTGAACAGAGACATGTGTAAGCTTGGACTGCCTGCTTCCATGCTGTACAAATGTACTCGATTCGACTGTCTGCTTCCCCGCTGTACATGTGTAGACAATTCAACTGTCTGCTTCCCCGCTGTATACATGTACACAATTCATCTGTCTGCTTTCCCGCTGTACACATGTATACAATTCAACTGTCTGCTTCCCCACTATGCAAATGCACAAGTTTGGATTGTGTTACCCCCTGAATGGCCAGTCCAGGAAGACACACTCCCCCAACGATACAGGAAGACACACTCCCCCAACGATACAGGAAGACACACTCCCCCAACGATACAGGAAGACACACTCCCCCAACGATACAGGAAGACACACTCCCCCAACGATACAGGAAGACACACTCCCCCAACGATACAGGAAGACACACTCCCCCAACGATACAGGAAGACACACTCCCCCAACGATACAGGAAGACACACTCCCCCAACGATACAGGAAGACACACTCCCCCGACGATACAGGAAGACACACTCCCCCAACGATACAGGAAGACACACTCCTCCAAAAACTGTACAGATCCGAAGAAGTTCTCCAAATGGAGGCTCAGCTCGTCACGGAAACTCCTCTGAAGGTGCAGACATCAAAGATGGCCATCACAAGTGTAAGAAAAGAATTGTTAGCTTGGTCGACGCCCCTGCTAATTCGTCTTTCACTGCACACTTAATTCGAATAACAGGATCGGTGCTTTAGCTTTCATTATGGACCTGACGCTCTTTCACAATATGTGTGCAATTGTTGTTGTTATTACGTATTATTTTACGTATTCGCCCTTTGCCACAATGCCATGTAATAGTATATGCACGTGTTAGTTAGTTGTTTTTAGAGCCATACAAAGTGTTCCATTTATTGGGTCTTGGAGGAAGAAGCAGTTTCCTAATATTTTCGAGCGTGGAACATCCAAAGAGATGATGATCAATGGCCAAAATAGCGCCATAGCGCCTACGGGTCTAATTTGCTTTGGGGTTGGTCCATTAGTACTATATAATTTGATTATAATTCTGTTTGGTCGACGACTTCTGCTTATATCCAAGGGACGGTGTTGTAGTTGTTCAATTAAATTGTTTGCATTTAGTTTTGTGGGGTTTTCCCATCGGGTACCCTGTCAAGGTCATCGCTCGGCTGTTCGAGGTAGTGTCCGTCACCATATGTTGTAGCTCAACTGTTCAGTGTAAGCGGTTGAACATCAAGTGTTGGGCGCCCTTCGTCCCTTGTCATGTCGTGTCGGTTAACACCCTATGGGACAGAGAGGAGGTATTAGTAATAGCAAGCAACATGGAGACAATACGGAAATAGGATCAGAAATAGGATCAGAAATAGGATCAGAAACGTAACAGTTGTAGCTGCATGACCATAACTCATGGAAATCAGTAACTGAAGAAACAACAACAGAGCCATCGTAAAAATAATTTATATGCCAGAATCAAAACGAATAAAAGAGAAGAATTGGAAGTATATGTAGAGGAAGAAAAACTAGATCTGATAGGTTTAACCGAAACATGGACATATGAGGACATTGCAGATAGTGAACTAGAAATAGAGGGATATACAATGTTGAGGAAAGATAGGGTAGTGGGAGACAAGGTTAAGGGAGGAAAGGACAAGACTAGGGTAGGGAGGCACAATGCTAGGGGGTGGGGGGGGGGATAAAGCTAGGAGAGGGGGAGACAAGGCTAGAGAACGGGGAGACAAGGCTAGGGAAGGGGGAGATAAGGCTAGGGGAGGGGGAAATAAGGCTAGGGGAGGGGGATACAAGGCTATGGGAGGGGCAGATAAGGCTAGGGGAGGGGGAGACAAGGCTAGGGGAGCGGGAGACAAGGCTAGGGGAGGGGGAGACAAGGCTAGGGGAGCGGGAGACAAGGCTAGGGGGGGGGGGAGACAAGGCTAAGGAAGGGGCAGTTTTATTGTAATAACCCAGGTACTATAACCATCATCACTGAAAGTATATGGGGCGAAATCGTAAGCGGGGGTGGGGGGTTGGGGGGGGGGGTGGGGAACATTGGTTGGAGTATGCTACCGGTGTCCATCGAGTACTAAAGAAGACGATAGGATCTGGTTCAGGCTATAGAATTGTCCAGTGGAGAGAAATGATTAATAATTGGGGATTTTAACTTTCCTAGAATTAATTGGCACATGGTCGTAGCACATGTGGAATCCCGTCCTTGTGTTCAGTGCATAACGGACAGTTTTGTGTTTCAACATGTGGAGGGCTGTACTAGAGACAGAAACATGTGGAGGACTGTACCAGAGACAGAAACATGTGGAGGGTTGTACCAGAGGTAGAAATATGTGGAGGACTGTACCAGAGGCAGAAACACGTGGAGGGCTGTACCAGAGGCAGAAATATGTGGAGGACTGTACCAGAGGCAGAAACATGTGGAGGGCTTACTAGAGGCAGAAACATGCGGAAGACTGTACCATAGGCAGAAACATGTGCAGGACTGTACCAGAGGCAGAAATATGTGGAAGACTCTTCCAGAGGCAGAAACATGGGGAAGACTGTACCAGAGGTAGAAACATGTGGAGGACTGTACCAGAGACAGAAATATGTGGAAGACTCTTCCAGAGGCAAAAACATGTGGAGGACTGTACCAGAGACAGAAACATGTGGAGGACTGTACCAGAGGCAGAAACATGTGGAGGACTGTACTAGAGGCAGAAACATGTGGAGGGCTGTACCAGAGGAAGAAACATGTGGAGGACTGTACCAGAGGCAGAAACATGTGGAGGACTGTACTAGAGGCAGAACCATGTGGAGGACTGTACCAGAGGCAGAAACATGTGGAGGGCTGTACCAGAGACAGAAACATGTGGAGGGCTGTACCACAAGCAGAAACATGTGGAGGGCTGTACCAGAGGCAGAAACACACTTGAACTAATTGTTTTCTACAGACAAGAAATATGATTACACATGTTGGTGAACGTTTTTCCTCGAGCGACCATCAGATTGTCCGTTGGAATCTTGTAGCTATGAAAGATGATATAAAGTATCCACTAACATACGACTACTCTAGAACAGATATACAGAACATAATATATTCAGGGAGCCACGTAATCTGGACAGATATTTTCACTGGCGGAAATGTTGAAGAGGAATGGACCAATTTGAAATCCATTCTGGATCACCTGAAAGAGCAATTTGCTCCATGTTGGAAGTTGAATCCCAGGCAAAAATATGAATAACTCTATCCGTGGTTAGTTGAAGAAAAGCTAAGAATAAAGCTTTTAAAAAATATATAGAGGCTGTAAAATCGAATGAATCATATTTAAAATATTTGGACATACAAAACAAATCTTATTAAGTGAATAGAGCAGCAAAAATTGACTTTAAAATAAAAGTTGCTAAAAAGATCAACACTGATAGCAAGAGATTGTTTTTTTCTTATGATCGATATAAACAGAGAACAAAAGACACAGTTGACCCGCTTATAGATAGTACAGGAAAGATAATAAGTGAGAACGGGGAAGCTGCTAATCAATCAGTACTTTGGCACAGTCTATACTAAAGAAGACTGCACCAGAATCCCAGAGCCACTAGATATTTTCCAACAGGACATGCACACATGTGGATTACTTTCATTCTGCATTACCGAGGAAATGGTTTTACAAAAATTGGAAAGGTTGAAGGTGAATAAATGTCCTAGTCAAAACGGTATTTATCCAAAATTACTGTTCCAACTTCGAAGCCAGTTAGCAAAACCACTAGCGATATTTTATTCTCACACTCGTGGGTTGGGGGTTTTTCCGAGGGATTGGAACGATGCAGCTGTGATCTCATTGTTCAATAAGGGCAACAAATCAGACCCATCTAATTATAGACCGGTGAGTTTGACGACCATACTCTGTAAGATTTGAGAGTCAATTATCAAGGACAAAATATTACTGTACTTAGACAAGGACAACATAGTACTGTACTTAGACAAGGACAACATAGTACTGTACTTAGACAAGGACAACATAGTACTGTACTTAGATAAGGACAACATAGTACTGTACTTGCAGAAGTTCAATTTAATCAAAAATAGTCAGCATGGGTTTACTAAAGGAAAATCGTGTTTAACCAATCTATTAGAATTCATGGAGGAGGTTACAAAGATCGTGTTTAACCAATCTATTAGAATTCATGGAGGAGGTTACAAAGATCGTGTTTAACCAATCTATTAGAATTCACGGAGGAGGTTACAAAGATCGTGTTTAACAAATCTATTAGAATTCATGGAGGAGGTTACAAAGATCGTGTTTAACCAATCTATTAGAATTCATGGAGGAGGTTACAAAGATCGTGTTTAACCAATCTATTAGAATTCATGGAGGAGGTTACAAAGATCGTGTTTAACCAATCTATTAGAATTCATGGAGGAGGTTACAAAGATCGTGTTTAACCAATCTATTAGAATTCACGGAGGAGGTTACAAAGATCGTGTTTAACCAATCTATTAGAATTCATGGAGGAGGTTACAAAGATCGTGTTTAACCAATCTATTAGAATTCATGGAGGAGGTTACAAAGATCGTGTTTAACCAATCTATTAGAATTCACGGAGAAGGTTACAAAGATCGTGTTTAACCAATCTATTAGAATTCATGGAGGAGGTTACCAAATGTTAGATCGTGGAGAGCCGGTGGATGTTATATATCTGGATTTTGTAAAGGCCTTTGATAGAGTACCTCATCAACGATTGTTTATAAAGTTTAAATCACGTGAATAGGTGGTGAAGTTGCCAACTGGTTAGAAGATTGGTTAACGGGAAGAAGGCAGAGGGTGGACATAAATAAGGAGTACTCTGACTGATCTGATGTAATAAGTGGTGTGCCACAGGGATCGGTATTGGGACCGATTTTGTTCTAAATATATATCACTGATTTGGACATTGATATCAGATCAATGATTGCAAAGTTCACGGATGACACAAAATTATGCGGCCGTATCTCTTCTCCGGTAGAGGTGGATCTATTGAGATCGGATTTAGATACGATTCAAAAATGGTTTGAGAACTGGCAGATGGAGTTTAATGTAGAAAAATGCACAGACCTCCACGTGATAGATCCAATAATAAATATAATTACAGGATGGGAGAGAACAATATTAAGACAATAAAAACGGAAAGAGACCTAGGAGTTATAATAGATCATACATGAAAGGTGTGGGAGCAAATCCAGCGATCAGTGAAAAAGGCTAATTGTATGCTGGGAATGAAAACAAGAAACATTTCACATAAGAGCAAGGAAGTAATAGTCAAACTATATACATCATTGTTAAGACCTAAATTAGAGTACTGTGTTCAGCTATGGAGTCCATATAATAGAGTGGATATAAACATGATGGGAAGGGGACACAGAAGAGCTACACAAATGGCTCTGTCCTTACATGTAAGTTGATTGATACTGTCATCTGGACTGGGGCTTGCCATACGTCTGTAGACCTTCCTCCTGTGTTTCCCATGTCCCATCTTGTTCAGCCAAGTTTCCTTGTTTGCTGATCTGATGAGCTGTTTGGCTGTTTATGAAGTTATTGCTTCATGTAGCTATTCTTGTCCTTATAATATCATTATTTACTAGGCTGTCTGCCAGCAGTGCCAGGTGCCCAGGGAACCATTGCATAACTATTTAGACGGTACCGAAGGAGATAACTTTGTCCCCCACCTTGGGCTATTTGGATAAGATCATGCCTACACTGTCCAGGATCTTCTAATTATTGAAGGGCAGACATAAGAGTCTGTAAAAATAAACATGTCTTGGGCCTTTGATAGATAGGCATTTACAAGCATTTTCAGATGATACATCTAAGTGTAGAGAATGTTCATTTTACAATTACCCAGGCCGAGAAGACGACGAATCTGATCATTACTAATAAAGCACTAACCCCGTATTTCCATCCATTTCCTAGTATGGTGACATAATAGAATGACCGTCTGTTGATAGATTCCCATAAGTACGATCGCTTGATTTATGAACACTCACATCAAACCAGATGAGTAATATACATCGACATTCTCTCGGCATTTCCGAATCGTAAATAATTCAATAGATGAATTAATCGATCAATCAATCTCTTTTCATTCTAATAGGAGCTTGATATTACCACTACCATCTGCCTGCTTTCAGGAAGTCTGCGCCAAAGTAATTATATGCTCTAATATAGGTGGCATCTGATGTGTTTTAAGGGGACGGCCTGGGCTTGTGGTTAAATGACACGGCTCACAACTCGAATGTGCTGGTTTCGATCCCCATCCCAGCACCGGCCGTTACCATGGGGAAGCAAACCCTTAGAAAATGCAGGGGGAAGCAGACCCTTACATAAATAGGGTGTACTGGGTCGACAGGCGCAAAATGAAAGCATGATTCAACGCACGCTACCTTGTGGAACAGAGAAATAAAACGAACGTAAACAAAAACCATTTAAAAAAAAATTGAACATTATGATGTCGCTAACCGCACCCCCAACTACTTATTGTAGTTGCGTATTACATTCATTATATTTCAGTTTACTTGAGCGTGGGAATACCAGAATGGTAGATCACTTGCTTATTACGCGAAGAAAACCCATTTCGAAGGTGATATTAACACGCTTATGTCAACCCAGCTGTTAATGTGTACCTGGCTTACTTTTACAGAATTAACCTGCCTACCCCACATCATAAAAAGCTGTGGGCTAGTACTTCTTCATCTTCTTCTTCTTCTTCTTCTTCTTCTTCTTCTTCTTCTTCGTACGCAGTCAGACAGTAACCATTATTGTTTCGAAAAAAGGGGCGGTCATCCTGAGGCTGTCGCCACTGCCATAGAGCTTGTCTAGTGTTGCCACTGGTGATGGCCACATCTGCTCTCTCTGATCCTCGTATGTCGGGCAGTTCTGCAGCAGATGTTCAGCGGTCATTTTCCCGGTACCGCACGGGCATTCGTCAGTACCACCTATCTTCAATTTGTTGAATAGGTGGTACCTCAGTCTATTGTGGCCAGTGCGAAGTCTGAAGACCACGACCTGCTCTCTTCGGTTCAACTGGTAATAGGCATCGTTTTTGGTGTAACCAGTATGTTCGGTTTGTGGGCTAGTACAATTTTCAACACTTCATCCCCTAGAGCATTACCTCTTAGGGTCTCATCTTCATCTTTTAGGTTAGGTAAACACAAACATAGTTGGGGATGGTTCACAGAGGGCAACACAACCATAGATGGGGATGGTTCACAGAGGGCAACACAACCATAGATGGAGATGGTTCACAGAGGGCAACCCAACCATATATAGGTATGGTTCACAGAGGGCAACAGAAACATAGATGGGGATGGTTCACAGAGAGCAACATAACCATATATATGTATGGTTCACAGAGGGCAACATAAACATAGATGGATATGGTTCACAGATGGCAACACAACCATAGATGGGGAGGGTTCACAGAGGGCAACACAACCATATATGGGGATGGTTCAGAGGGCAACACAACCATAGATCGATATGGTTCACAGAGGGCAACACAACCGTAGTTGGGTATGGTTCACAGAGAGCAACACAACCATAGATGGTGATGGTTCGCAGAGGGCAACAGAAACAAGACAGAACCTACATTACGAGTGATAAGTCTTCATCAGGAACAATGAATAGCAAATGAAAACACTAGAAAAAATAAGAACGATCCTACACGAAGTGTGTTCAAAAAGTATACGAACTAAATTTTGGGCCACGGAAGCAAATGAAGCGAGGGTGTTGTCCTTAGGCAGGGAGGTATAGGGGACCGTTATGCGCGCAGATTGCGTCAGTCGCTGGGAGTCAGTCTTTCAGTGTTGAGTGTAGTGAGATCATGTCGGGTTTTCATTCACCACGAAATGACGCAATCTCAAAGTATTGTTGACCGTCTTCTTTGACTTCCTTGGGGTTTTGCATCATGAATCCGATCCATAAGATCAAAAGATGACCATGACCATACCTGGAGGTCATCCATCGTCATGCTGTTCGACGCTAACGACAGGGCCTGTGGCCGACGGGAACCTGTCAGCTCCATCATGACAACACACCCGCCCGTTCTTCACATCTGATTCAGACTTTCTTGGCCAAACACAACCTTCCTCTGGTTCGCTAGGCTCTCTATTCCCCCGACACGGTTCCTATTTGGCTGTTCCCCAGGCTGAGAGAGACCTGACTTGAGTCATAAGAAGCCATTATGTGGCGCGTGACGACCCAGATGTGCCCCATTCCCTAAGAGGCCCTCCGGAAATGCTTGGAACAATGGCAGGCCCAACAGGAGAAGTGTGTGGAGTCCCAAGGTGAAGTGTGTGGAGTCCCAAGGTGAAGTGTGTGGAGTCCCAAGCTGAAGTGTGTGGAGTCCCAAGGTGAAGTGTGTGGAGTCCCAAGGTGAAGTGTGTGGAGTCCCAAGGTGAAGTGTGTGGAGTCCCAAGGTGAAGTGTGTGGAGTCCCAAGGTGAAGTGCGTGGAATCCCAAGAAGAAATCTGTGGAGGCCCAAGGTGAAGTGTGTGGAGTCCCAAGGTGAAGTG
>JAVGWX010000015.1:2135977-2190977 GCA_036924085.1 Ariolimax columbianus
CAGCGTTTTAAGCCATTAGTGGACGTTGATTAGGGTACATTCCCATGAGATGACCAAACCAACTTATTTTCTGCCTGGAAATGTATTCGATCCAAGACATAGTGCCGACCATACTTCGAATGTCGCCGTTTCTCATTATGTCTCTCCTGATAACACCTATGACCTTCCTCAAACACTCCATTTCACACAATGGAATTCAACTCTCACGCGCCCTGGACAGAGACCATGTTTGGCGCTGGTAGTCCAGATATATCCTCTTTGTCAACTCGTTGTGCAGGTCATCTCTATATCTCGTTGGCGGGCGGCCATGATGGCGGTAGTAGCTGAATGATCATCAAATAGACCCACTCTTCGCCCATGTACTGTCAGTCAAGCGGACCACCTCTGTACTTTCACTTGATCTCTGATGTCGATATTTTGAATATTTTCTCTTAGGGAGATATTTCGGACACTTCGTTACACTGTTGTTTCTATACCTGAGCTTCTCTACGCCTGATTTGCGCAGACTCCAAACCTCACATCCATACTAGTGCTGGGATAGCCATGCTATAGAAGGTGACAGCGCTGGGCTTGACGACCCCCACCTGATGGAGTACCGGCTTAATGCAGTTAAAGCTGAGCCAACCTACCGCTCTCCTGTGTAAGATCTCCTTTGCCAACCCACCGCTTTCCTGTGTGAGATCTCCTTAGCCAACCCATCGCTCTCCTGTCAGATCTGTCTCCATTCAACTCGTTTAGGCTCTGTTCAACTTGTGCAATGCCCTGACTGAGAATCACAATGTTATCCGTGCATGCCACGTGAGATCGTCTTGTCACTTATGCTGACACCGATTTATGGACCTGAAATAATCTTCAAGGTCAGCTGTGAATGGTTTGGGAGAAGGGTGGGGTAGAGATGTTGGCACAAGGGCAAAGCATTTTTTTTATATAGAATGTTGACGATATTAGTATGGGTCAGCACAACTACTCCAACGGCAGTGTGTCTGCGAATGTGGGTCCACCCAAGACCCAGCACACCTGTCACAGAATGTGGGTCCACCCAAGATTGAGCACACCTGTCACAGAATGTGGGTCCACCCAAGATTGAGCACACCTGTCACAGAATGTGGGTCCACCCAAGACCCAGTACACCTGTCACAGAATGTGGGTCCACCCAAGATCGAGCACACCTGTCACAGAATCTGGTTCCCCCCAAGATCGAGCACACCTGTCCCAGAATGTGGGTCCACCCAAGATCGAGCACACCTGTCACAGAATGTGGGTCCACCCATGATCCAGCACACCTGTCCCAGAATATGGGTCCACCCAAGATCGAGCACAACTGTCCCAGAATGCCAGGTCCACCCAAGATCGAGCACACCTGTCCCAGAATGTGGGTCCACCCAAGACCCAGCCCACCTGTCCCAGAATGTGCGGCCACCCAAGACCCAGCACACCTTTCACAGAATGTGGGTCCACCCAAGACCAAGCACACCTGTCCCAGAATGTGCGGCCACCCAAGACCCAGCACAACTGTACCAAAATGTGGGTCTACCCAAGACCAAGCACACCTGTCCAAGAATGTGGGTCCACCCAAGATCCAGCACACCTGCCCCAAAAATGCAGGAATCCTACACATTAGAAGATCTGATGGTCTCACACAAAATAGCTAGAATTGTGGCAGGTTTCCGATCAACAATCTGTGAGGTTGCCGGGCCCGGGTTCCCGAGAATAATTACCAGACTAGTGAACCCACACATTTCCATAAATGTTTGAGGTTTAAATGTTCGCTATCCACTTTTACCATGCCATTCGTACCTGTATCTACATATACCTCTATGCAGACAGAAACCCGGCAACACGCCCAAGCACGAGATTTGATGTTCACCTGATGTGGCTTCTCATATATCCACCTTAGACAACCTCCCAACTAATCCACTTTGGACAGACAAATTATCCACCTGCCCAGGATATCGACTTCAGATATTGACCTCATATAACTAATTCAGAGATCCACTTCAGAAATCCACCTGACAAACGAGATGATATCCACCTCCCATACATCTGATATATCCACCTCGGCAATCCGCTTGTCACAGCCACCTTAGATATCCATTTCAGATATCCATCTGGTACAGCCAACATACATATCACTCTGAGAAAGCCATATCATCCACCTAACAAAGCCAGCTGATATATTCATGCCAGATATCATCAACCTGACATAGCCAGGTAATATATCCATGCCAGATATCCATGCCAGATACCTATGTCAAACATCCATGCCAGATATCCATGCCATATATCCATGCCAGATATCTATGTCAGATATCCATGCCAGATATCCATGCCAGATATCATCCCCCTGATATAGCCAGCTAATATACCCATGCCAGATACCCATGTCAGATATCCATGCCAGCTATCCATGCCAGATATCCATGTCAGATACCCATATCAGATATCCATGTCATCTATCCATGCCAGATATCCATGTCAGATACCCATGCCAGATACCCATGCCAGCTATCCATGTCAGATATCCATGCCAGATATCCATGCCAGATATCCATGTCAGATATCCAAGTCAGATATCCATGCCAGATATCCATGTAAGATATCCATGCCAGATATCCATGCCAGATATACATGCCAGATATCCATGTCGGATATCCATGCCAGATATCCATGCCAGATATCAATTCCAGATATCCATGCCAGATATTCATGCCAGATATCCATGTCAGATATCCCTGCCAGATATCCATGCCAGATATCCATGTCAGATATCCATGCCAGATATCCATGCCAGATATCCATGCCAGATATTCATGCCAGATATCCATGCCAGATATCCATGCCATATATCCATGCCAAATATCCATGCCAGATACCATCCACCTGATATAGCCAGCTAATATATCCATGCCAGATACCCATGTCAGATATCCATCTCATATATCCATCTCATATATTTATCTCCTATATCCACTTGATATATCCATCTCATATATCCATCTCATATATCCACTTGATATATCCATCTCATATATCCACTTGATATATCCATCTCCGATATCAACTTTACAAATCCATCTCATAATCCATCTCAAATATCCACTTGATATATCCATCTCCGATATCAACTTTACAAATCCATCTCATAATCCATCTCAAATATCCACTTGACATTTCCATCAAAGACATCCATATGTCATATACTCTTCATATATTCCTTTATATATCCACTGGATACATACTTTTTTTTGCATTGATCTTATTTATCCATTCCCCAAGGCGATGTGCGTTGCACTGCGGTTTTTATTTTGCACCTGTCGGCCCAGTGCATCCGACTTCAGCACGAATTTTATGTAATTGTCTCCTTCCTCCTGCATTTTCTAAGGGTTTGCTTCCCCGGGGCAACGGACGGGGCTGTGATGGGGATCGAACCCAGCACCTTCGGTTGTGAGCCGTGCTACTTAACCACTAGCCCACTCCGTCCCACACTTGGTATATCTAATTCAGACATATACTTGACCCATCCATCTCGTATATCCACTGACACATCCATCTCGTATATCCACTTTACATATCCATCTCAGATTTCCGCTTGACATATCCATCTCAAATATCCATCTCACATATCCATCTCACATATCCATCTCAGATATCCGCTTGACATATCCACTCAAATATCCATCTCACATATCCATCTCACATATCCATCTCACATATCCATCTCAGATATCCGCTTGACATATCCATCTCACATAACCATCTCACATATCCATCTCAGATATCCGCTTGACATATCCATCTCAAATATCCATCTCACATATCCATCTCATATATCCATCTCAGATATCCGCTTGAGATATCCATCTCAAATATCCATCTCACATATCCAGCTCACATATCCATCTCAGATATCCATCTCACATATCCATCTCAGATATCCGCTTGACATATCCATCTCAAATATCCATCTCACATATCTATCTCACATATCCATCTCACATATCCATCTCAGATATCCGCTTGACATATCCACTCAAATATCCATCTCACATATCCATCTCACATATCCATCTCACATATCTATATCAGATATCCGCTTGACATATCCATCTCAAATATCCATCTCACATATCCATCTCACATATCCATCTCAGATATCCGCTTGACATATCCATCTCACATAACCATCTCACATATCCATCTCAGATATCCGCTTGACATATCCATCTCAAATATCCATCTCACATATCCATCTCATATATCCATCTCAGATATCCGCTTGAGATATCCATCTCAAATATCCATCTCACATATCCAGCTCACATATCCATCTCAGATATCCGCTTGACATATCCATCTCACAAATCCATCTCAGATATCCGCTTGACATATCCATCTCAAATATCCATCTCACATATCCATCTCACATATCCATCTCACATATCCATCTCAGGTATCCGCTTGACGTATCCATCTCAAATATCCCACATATCCATCTCACATATCCATCTCAGAAATCCGCTTGACATATCCATCTCAAATATCCATCTCACATATCCATCTCACAAATCCATCTCAGATATCCGCTAGACATATCGATCTCAAATATCCATCTCACATATCCATCTCAGATATCCGCTTGACATATCCATCTCAAATATCCATCTCACATATCCATCTCACATATCCATCTCAGATATGCGCTTGACATATCCATCTCACATATCCATCTCAGATATCCATCTGGGATTTCTAATTGACATATTTGTCTCAGATATCCGTGTGAGTTAATGAGTCAGTGAATGGATGGACGGTTAATGAAGAAGTATGAAAGATCAGTAGAGGAGCATTCGAAACCTCCTAGACCCACGATCATGACACCCAACTATAACTTCCTCATGAAAACTTGGGACTTTTAGGCGAAACATATTGAGGGACGGTCAGCCAACATGGCTAACATGAAGACATCAATCGTCTGATGCAAACAAATATGAAAGTCACTCTCTATACATATACTTCTCTAATTCATGCGCGTTCAGGATCTTCTGGTCATGCTATATCTGCAGGCCAGTCGCCATGATGAAGTCTGTAGTCTTCACCAGGTTGGAGCGGCTGCCCCACAGCTTTTGTCTCAGCTCCGCACCCTCTGGCCAGGTCTGGCATCTCATTTCCCTATAGATTGGGCATTCCTGTAGAATGTGTTCAGGGTTCTGGCCTCCTGTTCCACATGGGCACCCATCGGTGTGTGAGATCTTCAGTCGGTATAGATGTTCTAGTAGTCTGCAGTGTCCAGTTCTCAGGCGAAATAAGGGAGTTTGTTGATTTCTTTTGAGTTGGTGAATTGGGTCTGGCGTACTGCTTATGTTCCTGTCTTCTCTCCGTTGGTGTATATACTGATTTCTGATGATGTTCTTGATTTCTCTGTATTGTGCCTTTTTGCTGCCATCTTTTGCCAGAGCATCAGCTCTCTCGTTTCCCATGATTCCGCAATGGGAGGGTAGCCACTGGAGCGGTATTGTTGAGGATCTCTGGACCTTTCCCAGTTCTACTCTGATCTCTGATAACAGTGGTTCGTTGTTTGTTTTTTGTATTGTCTCTAAAAGTTCTCTGCAGTCCGTGAATACGGCTATTTCTGTTGGAGGTTGCCTTTCTGTGTGAAGTATTCTCAGTGCTCGCAGGAGGGCCATCGATTCTGGTCTTAGGTTTGTGGACAACTTTCCTGTTGGGAGGGCCTCTTCTGTTATATTTCCACTTTTGTGTCTTATGAATATGCCTACCTGGAGGCGATTGACTATATTAGAAATGCTATAGCTAGTCCAGCCGATAATTTAAAATGGCTTACCATGTCGATAATTCGAACTCTGCCGTAAGCGAAGACGATTGCGTTTGGAGGTGTCGCTATTGGCAACATGAAGGCGAAGGAGCAGGCCAGGGCCGTGGGGAACATGTAACACAAGGGATGCACTCCTGTGTTGATTGCCTGCAGGGAAGACAGGGTAAAGCCATTAGACGGAGTTACTGTAAAGGTGGTTCATATTTATAAGGGGCAGAACGAAGGAGCTGTGGTCTGGGGTTTAGGGGCTGTGGTCTAGTGGGCTGGGGTCTAGTTGGCTGTGGTCTAGGGGCTGGGGTCAAGGGGGCTGGGGTCAATGGGCTGAGGGCTGGGGTCTAGGTGCTGGGGTCTAGGAGGCTAGGGTCTAGGGCTGGGGTCTAGGGGACTGGGTTCTAGGGGGCTGGGGTCTAGGGGGTTGGGGTCTAGTGGGCTGTGGTCTAGGGGCTGGGGCTTAGGGGACTTGGGTCTAGGGGCTGGGGTCTAGGGGCTGTGGTCTAGGGGCTGTGGTCTAGGGACTGAGGTCTAGAGGCTGGGGTCTAGCGGCTGGGTTCTAGGGGCTGTGGTCTAGGGGGCTGGGGTCTAGGGTGCTGGGGTCTAGGGGCTGTGGACTAGTTGGGTGTGGTCTAGGGGCTGGGGTCTAGGGGGCTGGTGTCTAGGGGGCTGGGATCTAGGGGCTGTGGTCTAGGGGCTGTGGTCTAGTTGGGTGGGGTCTAGGGGCTGTGGTCTAGGGGCTGGGGTCTAGGGGCTGTGGTCTAGGGGCTATGGTCTAGGGGCTGTGGTCTAGGGGCTGTGGTCTAGGGATGTGGTCTAGTTGGGTGTGGTCTAGGGCTGTGGTCTAGTTGGGTGTGGTCTAGGGCTGTGGTCTAGTGGGGTGTGGTCTAGGGCTGTGGTCTAGTGGGGTGTGGTCTAGGGACTGTGTCAGATGGCCTTAGTCTATGGTCTGTGATCTATGGGTTGTGGTTTAAGGCCTGTGAATTCCGATAACAATTCGGCGTAGTCTCCCTAGGTGAATTAGCTAGATGAAGATGAGCCTTTTCTACGTAGAAGGATGGCCTAGTTTGGAACCTAGATTGCTCTCTCAGTTGTCCCTGACGGTGTCCACCCAACATATAAAGCAGCAGTTAAAATGTCATGTTGGAATGCCCGTACACTGCTTACCGGACTGTTCTACAACCTTTATGACACAAGAGATGTCAGCAACACGAGCGCTACTTCTGCCACATTCCAGAGACTTGGAAGTGGACACGACTGCATTCCAATTGGGTTAGCGGGATCACGATCAATGAATGAGAAAGGCTACATATTGTCATGGAAAGGAAAAAGAGAAAGCGTAAAGAAGCATTTGCAGAAGAAAGATCTTTGATAAGCATGGTAGAATTTGGCGAAATGAATCAGATCGTCAGCAAACACTCCGTCCGCATACCACAGTAGGTCATGTCATCTTTCGTCAGTGCATATGTACCTACCTTGTGCTCCTCACCTGATGCCAAAGATGAGTTTTACCCAAGTTTATCGGCAGTGGTCAGAACAATATGTTCTATTAGACCATCTCAGTGGAGGAGCCGGTCCTGGGACTGGTTGCAGCCATTACCAGGAAGCCAGTGGACAGTTGTGTAAGAAGCCGGTAGTTGTAGAGATAAGTGAATAGTTGTAAAGGTAAGTGAATAGTTGTAAAGCTAAGTGAATAGTTGTAAAGGTAGGTGAATAGTTGTAAAGCTAAGTGAATAGTTGTAAAGCTAAGTGAATAGTTGTAAAGGTAGGTGAATAGTTGTATAGATAAGTGAATATATTTACAGAGAATATAAGTGTTGACCTGAACAAGGAACCAGGGTTTGATTATATTTCAAACAACATGACTAAGTGACACCTGATTCCTTCTGTCGTACGTATCTCTAAATCTGTCTGATTGCCTGTTCTCTGTTGCCAGTTGTACAGACGGGTCAGTGAGTTCGACACGGAATCAAAAGGTCCTTTTCAGGACGGATACATAAAAAGAAGAAGAAGACGAAGAAGAAGAAGAACAGTAACAGGAAGGTGAAGACAACCAATAAGAACACACAAAAATAAGTAGAAAAAATGCAGGAAAAAGAAAAGTTGAAAAAAGAAGAAAAAGACGATGAAGAAGAAGAAGGAAAAGAAGAAGAAGAAAAATAATAATAAGAAGAAGAAGAACGAAGAACGAAGAATGCAAAGAGGAAGAAAAAGAAGAAGAAAAAGAAGAAGAAGAATCCGTTGGATTAAAAAATCCAGTTTCACATTGGCACAAAAACAGGCGAAGGCCGATCTTACTAATTGTGACATTATGGGCATGAGCAATGTCGCAATGGCCGTGTTTGACGTCACTTCCGTCGCCGCAGCTGTGATGTAGCAGATGATGAACAGAACGATCCACTGATTCCAGCCAGAGAAAAACTCCAGTTCATGGCCGATCCACTTGGAGAGGCCAGACACCTGAGGGATATAGGCGAGCATCTTCAGCAGAGTCTATTATGTGATATGAGGATGGCGATATCTGATGATCATTAAGTAGATATTGTCCGAGGAACAGATGTTGAACAGGAGTGGGAGAGTTTTAAAACAGTTCTAGAAAAGCTAAAAGAGGAATGTGTTCCATGTAGGGAGGTAAACCCCAAGCGTAAAGAGTGGATAACTAGATTTGTAATGAAATGTAGAAGAGCTAAAAATAAAGCATGGAAAAAAAATATAAAGATCCAGGTAAATCAAAAGAAACATATTTAAAATATTTGGACAAGCAGAACATATCTCAGAAAGCGAATAAAACAGCAAAAATAGACTTCGAAAAAAAAACAGAGAATCAAGACTGATAGTAAAAGTTTCTTCTCTTATGTTAGAAATAAACAAAGAACGAAAGACAAAGTAGGCCCTCTCATGGACAGTACAGGGAAAATAATAAGTGAGAATAGGGAGGCAGCTAATCTGCTCAATCAGTACTTTGGCACAGTCTACACAAAAGAGGACTGCTCCAAGATCCCAGAGCCTATAGATATTTTCCAAAGAAACATGGATACAGCAGGATTGGAATCAATCTGTATTACAGAGGAAATGGTTTAAAAAAATTGGAGGGGTTGAAAGTGGATAAATGTCCAGGTCAAGATGGTATTCATCCAAAATTGCTGTTTGAAATTAGAGACCAACTAGCAAAACCATTGGCTATATTATGTTCTCAATCACTTACAAAAGGGATTGTTCCACGGGATTGGAAAGATGCGGGAGTGATCCCCTTATTAAAATAAGGCAAAAAATCAGATCCAGCAAATTTGTAGACCGGGGGGTTGAGATTAGAATAACAGATTAGGACCACTGGTAGTTCTTATATCAATTACATAACTACAGTTTAAGTGTTACATTTGCTGTCCATTGCTGAATGGAAAGGATTCTCAAACCGGTTTTCATGAGGGGGGACAGTTGTTTATCAGACAGTTGTCAAGCACAGACGAAGGCCTCCATCTCGTATAGACTATGTGCATCAGGAAATAGCAACGCTGCCACGGGGCTAACTTTGCTATGGTGTCTTAGACCATCATGAATGCCGCTAGACCATAGATTTGGATGAAATTCACACTAGTCGACGACCAACACTTGTGTCTACAGAAACGATTTGATATTTTCAATATGGATTAGTTAGATGGTTCATTTTGTGGTGTTTTCCCCTTCGATTATCCTGCCATGGTTTTTGGCTATTTGCAATATTATTTCGGTTACCCTGTGTCTTATTTCTACGATCCAGTGCACACGGCTAAACTTGACGAGATTGACGGCCTTCCTTCTGTTTGCTGATAGTGCTCACTTTGGTCTGGCTAGGAAATGTACGCGTGGCCCAATAATAGACCAAAACATCGTCCGGGAGAGATTGAACTGTTTACGGTTAGCAACATGGCCAAGACACATCACTCGGAATGATTCTCCTACCACCTCCTGGGGTCACAAGAAACACAAGCCAAGTTAAGGTATGTGGTACAGCAGACTAGTCAACGAGGAGGGGATTGACACTGCAATCTGAGGAATGGAGAAATTGTGTATTGCATTACAGCCAGGAGACTCGGATCTACCATCTTCAGTAACAGCCAGGATATTAGAAGATATACTGTTCACGACTGCCAGGGATAGTTTGTCCTCGGAGAACTCCTTAGCACGGACATCTTTTAACAACAACAACAATGACAGCACTACGAACAAACGTAAATCAATAACAACAACAATGACAGCAACAACAAACAACATCATGATCATCAACAACAAAAATAACATCTTCATAAACAACAGCAACACGATCAAGTACAAAAAAAACAACAACAACAGTGACATCAACAACATCAACAATAATATCAACAACAACATTAACAACAACACCAACAACAACACCAACAACAACACCAACAACAACATTAACAACAACACCAACAACAACACCAATAACAACACCAACAACAACATTAACAACAACACCAACAACAACACCAACAACAACACCAACAACAACATTAACAACAACACCAACAACAACACCAACAACAACACCAACAACAACATTAACAACAACACCAACAACAACACCAACAACAACACCAACAACAACATTAACAACAACACCAACAACAACACCAACAACAACACCAACAACAACATTAACAACAACACCAACAACAACACCAACAACAACACCAACAACAACACCAACAACAACATCAACACCAACAACAACATCAACAACAGTGAAATCAACAAAATTAACAACAACACCAACAATAATAAAAATGACCACATCAACACCAATACCAATAACAACATCAACAACAACATCAATAACAACACCAATAACAGTGACATTAACAACAACATCAACAACAACATTAACAACAACACCAACAACAACACCAATGACCACATCAACAACACCAATAAAAACATCACCAACAACAACAACAACAATAACACTGACAACAACACCAACAACAACAGCAATGACCACATCAACAACAACATACCAACAACTATAGCAAAAACATTAACAACAACATTAACAACAACATCACCAGCAACATCAATAACAACACCATGAACAGTGACATCAACAACAGCAACAACAGCAACAACAACATTAACAACAACATCAATAACAACATCAACAACATATCCCCACTTTTTCAGGTTAGGCCCATACCTGGAAACACCTGTTCTTAATCTGTTTAGAGGTCTATTTTCTATGTGGTTTCTCTCGAAGTTCTGTTCTGAATGCTGTACCCCTCTGAATGCTGTACTCCCCTGAAGGCTGTACCCCTCTGAATCATGTACCCCTCTGAATGCTGTACCCCTCTGAATGCTGTACCTCTCTGAATGCTGTACCCCAGCTTACTTTAGATACATAATTTCTGACTCAGGGGATATCTCTTTGAAGCGGGACATTCCAAGGCCGACTAAATAGCGGAACTAATAGCGTGCCAATCAATCCATGCTCCACACAGAGAAATAAAAAAAATTCACGTTACAAAACGCAACAAATCACTATTGGGAGTGATCCTTTCACAGAATCCTGCACTGAAACCAACTACATATCAATCTCTGCTTTACGAACACGCTATTAAAGTTGCACTGATAGTTGACACAGAAAGTTCCGTTATTTAGTCGGCCTTACAATTTTCAAGTTTCACAGAGATGTCCTGGATAGTCAGAAGGCTTTTATCTACAGTAGTATGTGGCTGTACAGTCTGCAGAACACTTGTCCACGGTTTCAGTTTCATTCCTCCTGACGTGTGTCCAACAAGAGAAAGTCTCTGATCATATGGCAGCTTCTTCTTAGGGGACGGCGTGGCCTAGTGGTTAAGTGACACGGCTCACAACCAGAAGGTGCTGGGTTCGATCCCCATCACAGCACCGGCCGTTACCCCGGGGAAGCAAACCCTTAGAAAATGCAGGAGGAAGCAGACCCTTACATAAAATGCATGCTGAAGTCGGATGCACTGGGCCGACAGGCGCACAATAAAAACGCAGAGCAACGCACACCGCCTTGGGGATTAGAGAAATAAGGCAAACGCAAAAAAAAAAAAAAAAAAAAAAAAAAAAAAAAAAAAAAATATGGCAGCTTCTGTCTTTTAACTGCAGATGTGACACGCCTCTAAATATTGTAAAGTAGTAATACGCACTTTCCCTAAAATATGGAGGAGAGCATTGGATCCCCCCGTATAGACACTCAGGGGGTCGTTGTGGTCAAGAGGTAAGGCACTCGCCACTCAATGTGATGAACGGCGCAGGCTCGAAACCCGCATGGTTCAAGTGTTATCTAGTCTCAAGGAAGGTAGGACCAAAGTGACTGCATCCTGAGTTACCTCCTGTGGTTCTAACTTATGTCTTGCCACTGGCCCAAGGTAGCTTGGGACCAGAGAGTGAGGTTGATGACCAGCGCAGTTATTCCCTCACTATAATCCACATACAGCTCAAGTAACATCATCAAGACAAAACCGTCTGTTGGTATCGCCATCCTCGCTTGCGATGAGCAACCTACTTTTATAGACACTTAAGGGATGGGGTGTATGGGGACTAACCTCACATCCTTTTGACATGGCATACCCTCCACCTAGGAGGAGTAGTAGATGCCAGGGCATTTTCTGATGAACAATTTTCCAGTGAAGAATGGGCTTGATCTCCAGCGGGCCAACTAGAGAGACCACATAGAGACCACAGTGAGACCACAGAAAGACCACAATGAGACCGCAGAGAGACCACAGAGAGACCACAGTGAGACCACAGAGAGACCACAGTGAGACCACATAGAGACCACATAAATACCACAGATATACCACAGAGCGACTACAGAGAGACCACAGAGAGACCACAGAGAGACCACATAAATACCACAGAGATACCACAGAGAGACCACAGAGAGATCACAGAGAGACCACAGAGAGACCACAGTGAGACCACAGAGAGACAACAGAGGGACCACAGAGAGACCACAGAGATACCACAGAGAGACCACAGAGAGACCACAGTGAGACCACAATCGATTTTATATACAGGTCAACATAGCAACATAATGTTCTGCTTTGTTAAGAACCGACGTCATTGCACACCAGGTACACTCATAGGTGCTGAACCCGTCTCATCAAATTTCGAAGAGACTAGATAGTGATGGTTCTTCTAGCTTACTGGCTGTACACACTCCGGCTCCGTCCTCTTGGTAGCTACTTTCTACTAGACCTGCGCTTGATTAAAAAAAAACTGTGCAATCTTGTGCATCACTTGTTTGTCTCTTGCATGGTCTTCATTAAAGGGACGACCCGTTTCAAAACACCACTTCTATCCCCCGCTAATGTCCCCACTGCCCGTGCCCTGAAGGCTAGGACGTCCACTCTTCCTGTAGACCAAAGCATGGCCCATACATTAGATCCACACAAGATCCCTTGGACAAAGAACTTCACTTCCCCTATCCACCTATACCACAGCCAGCCGTTCGGCACCTCCCGAATCAAGGATTGAGAGTCAGAGGCAATTACTGCCCTCGTTAAAGAGATCCCAGATAACCACCTCAGAGCTGAAGTCATCCCCCCCCCCCCCTCCGATCTCTATTCTTACACAAGACGTTCTTGTCGAGTATGCCCGGCTTCTCTCGGCAACAACCCTGCCTCTGACTCTAACAGACAAGCAGCACCAAGCTGTCTCAAGGCGCTCTTCCCACCAGTCTCTGCCTTCTCTTCTCAGAGTGAGAATTACCCGGTAGTAGTCTACCATCAGATCTATCCCGTGTGAGTCAATAGGTCTTTTTCTTTATTGTCAACTTTGTGATTAGATGACAAACCGTTGTCTCTACCAGTGCCATCCATGGCATCCATCGCTTGATTCTTCATCCATGGCATCCATCGCTTGATTCTTCATCCATGGCATCCATCGCTTGATTCTTTTCCTTGTCTTTTTGTGGTCGATCAGTCCAAAGACTGGTTGTAAGGTTGTCTGAGCATGTTTATCCATTTGACCATATCTTCTGTTTGATGAGACCTTAAACTGGTTGTAAGGTTGTCTGAGCATGTCTATCCATTTGACCATATCTTCTGTTTGATGAGACCTTAAACTGGTTGTAAGGTTGTCTGAGCATGTCTATCCATTTGACCATATCTTCTGTTTGATGAGACCTTAAACTGGTTGTAAGGTTGTCTGAGCATGTCTATCCATTTGACCATATCTTCTGTTTGATGAGACCTTAAACTGGTTGTAAGGTTGTCTGAGCATGTCTATCCATTTGACCATATCTTCTGTTTGATGAGACCTTAAACTGGTTGTAAGGTTGTCTGAGCATGTCTATCCATTTGACCATATCTTCTGTTTGATGAGACCTTAAACTGGTTGTAAGGTTGTCTGAGCATGTCTATCCATTTGACCATATCTTCTGTTTGATGAGACCTTAAACTGGTTGTAAGGTTGTCTGAGCATGTCTATCCATTTGACCATATCTTCTGTTTGATGAGACCTTAAACTGGTTGTAAGGTTGTCTGAGCATGTCTATCCATTTGACCATATCTTCTGTTTGATGAGACCTTAAACTGGTTGTAAGGTTGTCTGAGCATGTCTCTCCATTTGACCAAATCTTCTGTTTGATGAGACCTTAAACTGGTTGTAAGGTTGTCTGAGCATGTCTCTCCATTTGACCATATCTTCTGTTTGATGAGACCAAAGATCTGTAAGGATGTACTTATCCTTAGGAAACTGAGGTCGCCAGGAGTGGCCAAACTTTGGAATGAAAAACCAGAACAGGATATGCATATTCTGTTCATAATAATTCAATGACCACTTACCAAGTCTCATAATAATTCATTTACCACTTTCCAAGTCCGATAATAATTCAATGACCACTTACCAAGTCCCATAATAATTCAAAGACCACTTTCCAAGTCCCACCTTAAATACAAATTAAAATGTTTGAAAATTTGCAGCATTATATGTTATTTAAGGAGCCCGTGGCCGAATGGTTTCGAGGCCTGCCTGCCGACAAGGAGGGCAGCGGCTCGAATCCCCGGTATGGCATATGTTCTTTTTCTGTTGGGGGTGAAATAAACAAACATAGCCAGCACACAACGCGACGACAGCAATGGCGAAGCGGCCTGTAGTCCTCAGCCTTCAAAACCCTTCGACTACCCAGCAATTGGAAAAATGTTGTATGTTTTCCAAATTCAACTAAAAAATGAAAGTGGCCCATTGTCATTTTGTTCAGTTTAGCGACTCTACACAGTGGGTGACAAGCATTTCAATATTTAAAAAAAAAGAAAACCGAATAAAGATCTTTCTGTCAAACCTTCACACAAAAGTAAATATAATAATTGTAAGAATAAAGAGATATGTTGCAAATCGTAAGCAACAATGGCGACATAATTAGGATTGTTCATTTTTGGCGAGTCTCAGAAGGACTGACACTGACTTACGTTTTAATTGAATTTAAGTGACGGGAATTTTGGCTATCTTCAGTCGCGCTCTCTCGTATTGAGCTACTCTGGTTCAGTGGCAAGGCGTGTTAGCGGAGAAGAGTCGTGTCAGCATGAGATCCAGATTAGTTTTGTTCGGTTTAGTCCTGTATTGACGATAGAAGATCTGCACAGGCGGCGAATTGGTCGGCATTTCATTAATTCAAACTGTTTCTAGAAAATAGTTAACAGTTTGATATTCTGAATTTTTTACTGTTAAATGTTAGTTTGCATGCACATCGTGTACACGGGACCTCCTAGTTTCATCATCCATCTCCGATAAAAGTAAGCAGTAGATCTCACCTCATCTTGAGACAGGGGAAGACAAACATGCTTGATTCGAAAATGTTACTGTCGTTCCTAGCAATGCCAAAAGACTAGCAAAGAAGGGATCAATTCGGAACAGCCACAAACAGCAATAACTTTACAAACAGCCAAACAGCTCATAGGATCAGCATACAGAGATACTTGGCTGAACAGATGAGCCATGGGAAACATGGGAAGGGAGGTCTACAGAAATATAGCAAGCCTCAGTACAAATGACAGTGTAAATCAAATCACAAGGAAGGATCAGAACACCATTTCTAGCTGAGGAAGGTCTACAGACATATAGCAAGCCTCGGTACAAATGACAGTGTAAATCAACTCACAAGGAAGGATCAGAACACAATTTTCTGACTGAGAAGCCAACACATCCCACTAAACAAACACATGAACAGAACCCAATACATCCCACTAAACAAACACCTGAACAGAACCCAACACATCCCACTAAACAAACACCTGAACAGAACCCAACACATCCCACTAAACAAACACCTGAACAGAACCCAACACATCCCACTAAACAAACACCTGAACAGAACCCAACACATCCTACTTAACAAACACCTGAACAGAACCCAACACATCCCACTAAACAAACACCTGAACAGAACCCAACACATCCCACTAAACAAACACCTGAACAGAACCCAACACATCCCACTAAACAAACACCTGAACAGAACCCAACACATCCCACTAAACAAACACCTGAACAGAACCCAACACATCCCACTAAATAAACACCTGAACAGAACCCAACACATCCCACTAAACAAACACCTGAACAGAACCCAACACATCCCACTAAACAAACACCTCAACAGAACCCAACACATCCCACTTAACAAACACCTGAACAGAATCCAACCACAACACTCCTGAGTGCCAGCTGTGTACACACCCATATGAAACCGTTGATCATCATCTCTTTGAGTCTCCAGCACTCAATGATGTCAGGAAAATACTTCTTCCTCCGAGGCTTGATAATGGAATACATTGAACGGCACTTGACAACAGCTACGAGACGTGCAGATACCGTTACACGGCATTGGGATGTAGGACGACAGCCTGGCTGCTACTTGATCCGTTACAAGAACATGCTGTCGTCCGTTAGATTCTTAAGAGACGAGAGCTTTCCATTGAGCTACAACGACTCCCTCTACATCGTAACATGTGTGAGGATCGACTAATTCAAGACACACAACCGTATCTACTTCCCTCACAAACTTAGTGGTCTGCATCTGGCTTCTATGCTCTGGATGGAGAGAAAAGGTACAAGAGAGACAGGTGAGCATTATTTCCGGGAGTTAAACCAATTTCTGGTACATTCGTTCTATCCTATCTACCACTCGGACGATCTTTCCACCCGACGTGTTAGTGTCACCAAAGGTGTTCAGATGGCTGAGCGAAATGTGATCACGTAAGCTCAGAGAAAGCGTTCTCGGACAGGACGGATGATGGCTTCACGCATGTGCACCCCGCCGTTGGAATAGTCTGCCGTGTCGGGATTGGTCTTTACAGTTGCACGAGACTACATCTTGCGGCACAATTCTGATGATGTCACCATCTTTATTATTATTGTACTGGATATTTGCTCTGGATTAGTGTACTGATTATTGTACTGTGCTACTGCACTGGATTATTGTACTGAATTGTTGCACTGGATTATTGTACTGAATTGTTGCACTGGATTATTGTACTGGATTATTGTATTGTATACGTGTACTGGATTATTTTACTGCATTAGTGCAATGAATAATTGTACGAGATTATTGCACCAGATAATGTACTGGATTATTGTACTTGATTACTGTACTAGATTATTGCACTGAATTTTTGTACTGGATTATTGTACTATATTGCTGTTCTGAATTATTGTACTAAATTATTGTACTGGATTATTGTACTGGCTTTTTTAACTTTATTATTTTAGTAAATTATTATACTAGATTATGGTTCTTTATTATTGTACTGGATTATTGTACTGGATTATTATACTGCAAACTAGCCTGCTCAATTGTCTATATCCGCACCTGTCACCGCCATTTTGTCTGTCGTCCTGCCACCATCGGTCCCCCAGCTGCTTGGGTGGGAGGGGTTGCTGTAAGACTTCAGACATGGAAGAGTAGACGGGAAAGCGAACAGCAATATGGCGATCAACATGGCCGCGGCGCCGTCCTTGACCCTGGGAGGGACAAGAAAAACATGTGATGTGTTAGTGACATTATCTTGTGTTAGTATCCACTTTTAACGAGTTCATGTATCCAGTAATCCACCGCTTACATATCCACGTACATGCTCGATGAATTGTTGGATTAGAACGGGATTCGTTTATACTTCTATCCTTTCTCGATAATGTTTATCCATCTAAAAAAGCATCAATCCATTTATCCTCCCGGTCATCCATTCCACTATTCGTACATCTATCCATGCATCCATCCATCTATGTATCTATATATCCTTTCAGCTATTTGATTTTTCATCCATTCATGTATCCATCCACGTATTCATTTATTTATCCATCGACCCATTTATCCACCATCCAATTTATCCATCTGCCCAATCCAACATTCGACTGTCAATCCATATACCCTTTCAGCTATCTGATTGTTCATCCATGCATACATCCATCCATTCATCAATCTATGCATCCATTACACTCCAGGTTCACTCTTCCATTGATCCACTTAGCTGTTTCGAGGCACTCGCCGTGGACACGAACTCGGGGCTTTCAACCAAGTCAGAGATGTGGATCTAGTCAACGTGTGAGTGGGGAGCTGGTCGGTGTAGCAAATCTGGGCATGCCTTGAATTGGGGGTCTCGCTCTGTGTGTTTCACATGGCCCCAACTTGAATTGTGCGTATCTTGTATAGCATAATGCATTTGACACTTGACGTGAAGTGGTACCTACTCCTAGATGTTTCACCTGCCCCTGACTTGAGACTAGAGTCTTGACCAGTATGTTTCACCTGCCCTTGACTTGAGACTGGAGTCTTGGCCAGTATGTTTCACCTGCCCCTGACTTGAGACTGGAGTCTTGGCCAGTATGTTTCACCTGCCCCTGACTTGAGACTGGAGTCTTTGCCAGTATGTTTCACCTGCCCCTGACTTGAGACTGGAGTCTTTGCCAGTATGTTTCACCTGCCCCTGACTTAAGACTGGAGTCTTTGCCAGTATGTTTCACCTGCCCCTGACTTGAGACTGGAGTCTTTGCCAGTATGTTTCACTTGCCCCTGACTTGAGACTGGAGTCTTTGCCAGTATGTTTCACCTGCCCCTGACTTAAGACTGGAGTCTTGGCCAGTATGTTTCACCTGCCCCTGACTTGAGACTGGAGTCTTGCATCAACACCTGCCACATTTTTCTTGCATCCCTCAATCCACACGTAAATCTGTGAGTAAGGAAGGCTAGATGATGGATATCAGGATTAGAATGGATACTCACGGAGGATCAAACACTTGTCCCCATCCAGTCACACCACCAAGGTCACGTGTTATCCACAGAATGACGACAACCAAGAAGAGAATGAAGACAACGACTTGTCCAAAGCTGAGGAGACATGGATACGTGGATACATGGATGAGTCGAGGCGAGATTCGTGGAAGAGGTGTGGGTTCATGGATTCATGGATGAGTGAAGGTGAGATTCGTGAAAGTGGTGTGGATTCATGGATTCATGGATGAGTCGAGGTGAGATTCGTGGAAGTGATGTGGGTAAATGGATACATGGATGAGTCGGGGATCGAGTCGATATTCGTGGAAGAGGTGTGGATTTATAATGAGTAAAGAATGTCATATTCCTACGTATCCATCTTAAACCTAGACAGGGAATTCGGAGAGTTCTTTGGGAGAGTGACAGATCAAGTTGGGGCATCTCTCTTAGAGCGAGAGGTCAAGTTGGGGCATCTCTCTTAGAGCGAGAGGTCAAGTTGGGGCATCTCTCTTAGATCGAGAGGTCAAGTTGGGGCATCTCTCTTAGAGCGAGAGGTCAAGTTGGGGCATCTCTCTTAGATCGAGAGGTCAAGTTGGGGCATCTCTCTTAGAGCGAGAGGTCAAGTTGGGGCATCTCTCTTAGAGCGAGAGGTCAAGTTGGGGCATCTCTCTTAGAGCGAGAGGTCAAGTTGGGGCATCTCTCTTAGAGCGAGAGGTCAAGTTGGGGCATCTCTCTTAGATCGAGAGGTCAAGTTGGGGCATCTCTCTTAGAGCGAGAGGTCAAGTTGGGGCATCTCTCTTAGAGCGAGAGGTCAAGTTGGGGCATCTCTCTTAGATCGAGAGGTCAAGTTGGGGCATCTCTCTTAGAGCGAGAGGTCAAGTTGGGGCATCTCTCTTAGAGCGAGAGGTCAAGTTGGGGCATCTCTCTTAGAGCGAGAGGTCAAGTTGGGGCATCTCTCTTAGAGCGAGAGGTCAAGTTGGGGCATCTCTCTTAGAGCGAGAGGTCAAGTTGGGGCATCTCTCTTAGAGCGAGAGGTCAAGTTGGGGCATCTCTCTTAGAGCGAGAGGTCAAGTTGGGGCATCTCTCTTAGATCGAGAGGTCAAGTTGGGGCATCTCTCTTAGAGCGAGAGGTCAAGTTGGGGCATCTCTCTTAGAGCGAGAGGACTGGTTGGGGCATCTCTGTTAGTGAGAGGTCAGTTCGGGCCTTCTCTCTTAGTAAGAGGCCAGGTCATTCCTTCTCTGTTTGTAAGAGGTCAGTTCAGGCCTTCTCTCTTAGTAAGACGCCAGGTCATTCCTTCTCTGTTAGTAAGAGCCCAGGTCAGGCCTTCTCTGTTAGTTAGAGGTCATGTCGGGCCTTCTTTGGGAGAATGGTAGGTCAGGTTGTTGTTAAAACATCGTGGTCCATACAGGACAACAACTTCCTGTACAAGAATGCAGATGGAAGCAATGACCTCTGCTCTCCGATTACTATCTGGCACGGCTTTAACTAGGGCAGCTATCCTAACCTCAGAAACCACAGACGGGCTGGCTAAGGTACACTTCAATTATAGTCGTAAATGGGTCAAACCTGGGGAAGGGGGGGGGGGGGGGCTCCTAGATAAGATAGAGCGTCCACCCTGATATCACAAGCTCTCAGTATGGACACACTGGTGATTGGTAGCGGCGACATATTAGTTTTACAGATGATATAGGAGGTTGAGATGAAAATAATGAAAATAATAGTGTACACAAGGCGATAATAGTTGTACTTTCTTTGGGGAACTTATAGAAATGCTTGTGTCAGTCCATGAGAAGGTGGCTTCAGAAGCAGGGGTTGTACATATTGATGTTGCTAGTTAGATGAAGAGCCTTCTGTAATCACCTTTATTGAGTTGTAACGGTAGTTGCATATTCTTCAGCCAGGTACCAATTGGCTGGTATTGATAATTAGTAGATATATGCATGTGGACAGATGGATACACAGGAAATTAGAACGATGTACATATGGTGGATCGATTTAGGGATGATAGATGGATATACAGATGGATATATGCATTTACAGATGGATAAATACACAGATAGAAATGTGCAGAAAAAGATGGATAGATACCAAACAGAAGGACAGAAAAATAAACAGATGGATAGATGTAGAAACCGATGGATAGATAAAGAAACAGATCGATAGATCCCAAACAGAAGGACAGAAAAATAAACAGATGGATAGATGAAGAAACAGATGGCTAGATGCAGAAAAAGATGGATAGATAGATACAAAGAATAATGAATAGATGTAATGCAGATCATGAATGGATGAACACATGGATCGGACAACCTAAAGTCCATCCACAAAACTCATCCACAAAACTCATCCACAAACCCATCCACAAAACACATCCACAAAACCCATCCACAACACTCACCCACAGACCCATCCAAAAAACCCATCCACAAAACACATCCACAAAACTCATCCACAAAATCCATGCACAAAACTCATCCACAAAAGACATTCACAAAACTCATCCACAAAACCCATCCACAAAACCCCATCCACAAAACCCATCCACAAAGCTCATCCACAAAACTCATCCACAAAACCCATCCACAAAATCCATTCACAAACCCATCCACAAAGCTCATCTACAAAACCCATCCCCAAAACCCATCCACAAAACCCATCCACAAAACCCATCTACAAACCAAACCACAAAACCCATCCACCATACCCCTCCACAAAACCCATCCACAAAACCCATCCATAAAGCTCATCCACAAAACCCATCCACAAAACCCATCTACAAAACCCATCCACAAAACCCATCCACAAAACCCAACCACAAAACCCATCCACAAAACCCATCCACAAAACAAATCCACAAAACCCATTTACAAAACCCTTCTACAAAACTCATCTTTGAAACCCATCCACAAAACCCATCCACAAAACCCATCCACAAAACCCCTCCACAAAACCCATCCACAAAACCAAACCACAAAACCCATCCACAAAACAAATTCAAAAAACCCATCTACAAAACCCTTCTACAAAACTCATCTTTGAAACCCATCCACAAAACCCATCCACAAAACCCATCCACAAAACCCATCCACAAAACCCAACCACAAAACACATCCACAAAACCCATCCACAAAACAAATCCACAAAACCCATCTACAAAACCCTTCTACAAAACTCTTCTTTGAAACCCATCCACAAAACCCATCCACAAAACCCATCCACAAAACCCATCCACGAAACCCATCCACAAAACCCATCCACAAAACCAAACCACAAAACCCATCCACAAAACCCATCCACAAAACAAATCCACAAAACCCATCCACAAAACATAACCACAAAACTCATCCACAAAACGCAACCATAAAACCCATCCACAAAACCCAAACACAAAACCCATCCATAAAACCTAACCACAAAACCATTCCACAAAACCCATTCACAAAACCCATCTACAAAACAAATCCACAAAACCCATCCACAAAACATAACCACAAAACTCATCCACAAAACGCAACCACATTACCCATCCACAAAACCCAATTACAAAACCCATCCACAAAACCCAACCACAAAACCCATCCACAAAACCCATCCACAAAACCAAACCACAAAACTCATCCACAAAACAAATCCACAAAACCCATCTACAAAACCCTTCTACAAAACTCATCTTTGAAACTCATCCACAAAACGCAACCACAAAACCCATCCACAAAACCCAAACACAAAACCCATCCACAAAACCCAACCACAAAACCCACCCACAAAACCCATCCACAAAACCCATCCACAAAACAAATCCACAAAACCCATCCACAAAACATAACCACAAAACTCATCCACAAAACGCAACCACATTACCCATCCACAAAACCCAATTACAAAACCCATCCACAAAACCCAACCACAAAACCCATCCACAAAACCCATCCACAAAACCAAACCACAAAACCCATCCACAAAACAAATCCACAAAACACATCTACAAAACCCTTCTTCAAAACTCATCTTTGAAACTCATCCACAAAACCCATCCACAAAACCCAACCACAAAACACATCCATACAACCCATCCACAAAACAAATCCACAAAACCCATCTACAAAACCAAACCACAAAACCCATCCACAAAACCCAACCACAAAACACATCCACACAACCCATCCACAAAACAAATCCAGAAAACACATCTACAAAACCCTTCTACAAAACTCATCTTTGAAACTCATCCACAAAACCCATCCACAAAACCCAACCACAAAACCCATCCACAAAACCCAACCACAAAACACATCCACAAAACCCATCCACAAAACAAATCCACAAAACCCATCTACAAAACCAAACCACAAAACCCATCCACAAAACCCATCCACAAAACCCATCCACAAAACCCACCCACAAAACCCATCCACAAAACCCACCCACAAAACCCACCCACAAAACCCACCCACAAAACCCATCCACAAAACTCATCCACAAAACCAACCCACAAAACCCATCCACAAAGCCCATCCACAAAACCCATCCACAAAACCCACCCACAAAGCCCATCCACAAAACCCATCCACAAAACCCAACCACAAAACCCACCCACAAAGCCCATCCACAAAACCCATCCACAAAACCCACCCACAAAACCCATCCACAAAACCCACCCACAAAACCCACCCACAAAACCCATCCACAAAGCCCATCCACAAAACCCATCCACAAAACCCATCCACAAAACCCACCCACAAAACCCATCCACAAAACCCACCCACAAAACCCATCCACAAAACCCACCCACAAAACCCATCCACAAAACCCATCCACAAAACCCATCCACAAAACTTACACCATGGGACCTAAATTCTTGTACTCTTCTCTGATTGTTCTTTTGATGCGGTTGGATTTTTCTTGTGCGTCTTCTTCGTCATCTTTTCGACAGCTGTTTAAGGTGGTTGGGGAGGACAGTGTTTGGGAGGAAGAGAAATGTGGGAGATAAAGAGAAAAACAAAACGAGCTTAGGCATGGATTGAATCCATGATAAGTGAGATTTGTGTAAGAATCAAACAGTCTTCTAATTGTCCTGTCCCTTTTTTTTTGCTCATTCTGAAGCATGGGATTACTACTGATGTTAGCCGTTTCCAGGAAGCTTACGTAACAAATACTAGCTATTCTTTTACAGTTGTAGCTGCTTTAGTGTGTCTTACATGACGAGTTTGCTAGCCCCCAACCGCTGTTTTTTTGGTCATTATAATCGATGATGACCTCTTTGTCATCATTCACGGTTCGTGTGGGTTCGAAGATGGCTTAGTAAGCTAATCTGGACAAGGAATAGTTTCTCCCATTCAGTAGAACGAAAGAGGACACCCCTCTTCCGTCGTAGTTGTAGAAGGGTTGGTCTGAGCTGACTTGAGGACCGATCATTTCTGGGTGGTCTCATCTATTCTTGATGCCTTCTGTCTCTGGATGGCCTCATCTATTCTTGATGCCTCATGTCTCTGGATGGCCTCATGCCTCTGGATGGCCTCATGTCTCTGGATGGCCTCATCTATTCTTGATGCCTCATGTCTCTGGATGACCTCATGTCTCTGGATGGCCTCATCTATTCTTGATGCCTCATGTCTCTGGATGGCCTCATCTATTCTTGATGCCTCATGTCTCTGGATGGCCTCATCTATTCTTGATGCCTCATGTCTCTGGATGGCCTCATGTCTCTGGATGGCCTCATGTCTCTGGATGGCCTCATGTCTCTGGATGGCCTCATCTATTCTTGATGCCTTCTGTCTCTGGATGGCCTCATCTATTCTTGATGCCTCATGTGTCTGGATGACCTCATGTCTCTAGATGGCCTCATGTCTCTGGATGGCCTCATGTCTCTGGATGGCCTCATCTATTCTTGATGCCTCATGTCTCTGGATGGCCTCATATCTCTGGATGGCCTCATCTATTCTTGATGCCTCATGTCTCTGGATGGCCTCATCTATTCTTGATGCCTCATGTCTCTGGATGGCCTCATGTCTCTGGATGGCCTCATGTCTCTGGATGGCCTCATCTATTCTTGATGCCTCATGTGTCTGGATGACCTCATGTCTCTGGATGGCCTCATGTCTCTGGATGGCCTCATCTATTCTTGATGCCTCATGTCTCTAGATGGCCTCATGTCTCTGGATGGCCTCATATCTCTGGATGGCCTCATCTATTCTTGATGCCTCATGTCTCTGGATGGCCTCATCTATTCTTGATGCCTCATGTCTCTGGATGACCTCATGTCTCTGGATGGCCTCATGTCTCTGGATGGCCTCATCTATTCTTGATGCCTCATGTCTCTGGATGACCTCATGTCTCTGGATGGCCTCATGTCTCTGGATGGCCTCATCTATTCTTGATGCCTCATGTCTCTGGATGCCTCATGTCTCTGAATAGCCTCATCAATTCTTGATGCCTCATGTCTCTGGATGGCCTCATCTATTCTTGATGCCTCATGTCTCTGGATAGCCTCATGTCTCTGGATGGCCTCATGTCTCTGGATGGCCTCATCTATTCTTGATGCCTCATGTCTCTGGATGACCTCATGTCTCTGGATGGCCTCATGTCTCTGGATGGCCTCATCTATTCTTGATGCCTCATGTCTCTGGATGCCTCATGTCTCTGAATAGCCTCATCAATTCTTGATGCCTCATGTCCCTGCAGGGATGGCCTCATCAATTCTTGATGCCTCATGTTTCTGGACACCATCAGCAATAGTGCTGGGCCAGTTTGGGATGTTGGTGGAGATTCTTTCCCAGGTATCGTGGTTAATACAGCACTGGATCAGTGATCTCTTTAGTGTGTCCATGTACCTTTCCACTGTCCGCCGCTTGCTTTTTGCCATTTTGGAGATCACTATAGAGCAGCTATTTTAGTAGACGTTGATCCGACATGCCTACCACATGGCTATCCCATCTCACGTTGATCCAACATGCCTACCACATGGCTATTCCATCTCACGTTGATCCGACATGCCTAACACATGGCTATCCCATCTCACGTTGATCTGCCACGCCTACCACATGGCTATCCCATCTCAGCTTAGCTGCACATATCATGGTGTGTATACTGAACATGCCCGATCGCGCTTGCACATCTGTATCTGGTCCTGCCATCAAATCCTCAGCAGTTTCCCCAGACACTGCACGTAGAACCAAGCCCTGTCCACAACTCTCCTGAGTCACCTTACACGAGCAGTGAGTTTTACATGACGAGTTTGCTAGCCCTATTCACAACTCTCTTGAGTCATTTTTCATGACACCTGCTTGGATGTGAATCTGTTCACATATGCCCTTCCCAGGTACTGCCCTGATCCACGCAGGGAGATAATCCAGTGGAATGTCCATCAAGAAACACATTACTATGGGAACATAGATTATACAAAATGGCATTTTATTCCTATCAGCTAACTCTCTGGTTCCCTCTGGAACATGGGGCCTCACCATCTGTCACCTATTATGTGTCGTCTATTCGAGTACTGCTCATGCGATTCGTATTAAACTGACTTCTTCGTCGACTGTCTGCCGTCAGATATTTCATGGTATTCCCTTCGTATCTCTTGATGTGATTTTCAATCCAGCGCATGTCATCTTATACTGTCCGGCTTCTTTCTGTCGGCCCAATGCATCCGACTTCAGTATGCATTTTATGTAAGGGTCTGCTTCCTCCTGCATTTTCTAAGGGTGCTGTGATGGGGATCGAATCCAGCACTTTTGGATTTTGAGCCGTGTCACTTAACCACTAACGAACGCTGTCCCCTGAAGGTCAATTGTAACTGTCCATGTCTCACAAGCATAGAGCAATATTGACAGAAAAAATATACGAATTAATATGATCGTCGTGCATTTTGCTAACTGTATATCTTGCCAGATTTTGTTAAGTCGTGTAAGCACCGTTATTGTCTGTCCAATTCTGGTCAACACCTAAGCTGTAGTGCATAGTGTTGCACGTGAATTATACTATAACAAGTTAAAACAAAAATAAAACCACCCACAAGAGCAAGAGGGCAAAGCTACAAATGAATGTAAGGAAGGTCATGATCAGATATTAGAAAATGATTTGTTTGTTAGAGAGTTGTAAATGCTTGAAATGCATTGCTACATAAAGTAGTGGAGGCAAGTACAATTATTGCATGTCAGAATAGAGTGAATGTGCATAGCTTTTATAGCAACAAAATGTACATAATTGTGGTTGTATACAGACTCAGCAGAGTCTTCTAAACTAGTATAAAGACGATAAGTTAAATGTATTTTATACATTTTTAAGTTAATTTCCTTGAATTTGATGAAATTATGGGAGAACGCATTTGGGGATTAGAATATCTTCTGACAAAAACATTTCCAATGAACAAATCTTGTTTGACAAACCATTCTCCTAACATTCATTTGATAGATTATTCAATTCTTAGAATGTAGCAAACCTCGTATCTGATACCAGGATACGCCACTGCCTAACACTCACCTGCACCTGATGAAGACTATTTGTAGCCACGTCCAGCACACAATCAATATTAGGACAGACAGAGGAAGACCAAATGCCATCCAGGTACCAAAGGTGACTGGGTTTCGCAGTCCCCGTTCTTGGTAAATGCTAAGAAAGAAATATTCATCATCACTTCATCAAAATAATTGTGGTAATTCATAATAAAACTAATAAGACTATGTCTGTGGATGAAAGTAAAACACTAACACATTATGTTGTTCTACATGTGCTTGTGTCTCAATGTACGCATAATGGTGCAAGAGAAGCCACAGTAACCCGTCACCAAATAAATTGAGTGGGTCGTTAAATTAACTAAAAAGGAGTGGCTACGAACAACAGCAACAGTTCTTCGTGGAGTTGATTGACTGTGTGTACCTCGAGCTGTCCTCGCCATGAGTGTACCTCGAGCTGTCCTCGCCATGAGTGTCCCTCGAGCTGTCCTCGCCATGAGTGTACCTCGAGCTGTCCTCGCCATGTGTGTCCCTCGCCCTGTGAGTGTGCCTCGAGCTGTCCTCGCCCTGTGAGTGTGCCTCGAGCTGTCCTCGCCATGTGAGTGTGTCTCGAACTGTCCACACCCTGTGAGTGTACCTCGAGCTGTCCTCGCGTAGTATGTCCCTAGAGCTGTCCTCGCCATGTGAGTGTGCCTCGAACTGTCCTCACCCTGTGAGTGTACCTCGAGCTGTCCTCGCGTAGTGTGTCCCTAGAGGCCATCCAGAGGCTGTCCTCGCCATGAGTGTCCCTCGAGCTGTCCTCGCCATGAGTGTCCCTCGAGCTGTCCTCGCCCTGTGAGTGTACCTCGAGCTGTCCTCGCCATGTGTGTACCTCGAGCTGTCCTCGCCCTGTGAGTGTACCTCAAGCTGTCCTCGCGTAGTGTGTCCCTCGAGCTGTCCTCGCCATGAGTGTCCCTCGAGCTGTCCTCGCCATGAGTGTCCCTCGAGCTGTCCTCGCCCTGTGAGTGTACCTCGAGCTGTCCTCGCCATGTGTGTGCCTCAAGCTCTCCTCGTCATGAGTGTCCCTCGAGCTATCCTCGCCATGAGTGTACCTCGAGCTGTTGTCATCATGTGTGTGCGCCACTCGCACAACACTAGAACATACCTCGTTCCATTGGTGGCTACACACACCACAGACACATCTAGATCTCACCTAGTCGATATATACACTCGCTTAACTCGTCAGGACATTACTCGTTCACAAGGTGTCCTGCTTACAACACACATTCAGAATACCTCTAGATACAAGACGCCCAACACACACCTATTTGAGCGACTACCCAGACGCAATGGCGAATGCTGTTTCAGCGATCCTGTTCTATCTCTAACATTCGTACTTCAGTCTAGCAATCGCTTTTCTACTGAGTCGCTGGTTGTGAGGTTGTTTGAGGCTGGTTGTGAGGTTGTCTGAGGCTGTTTGTGAGGTTGTCTGAGGCTGGTTGTGGGCTTGTCTGCGGCTGGTTGTGGGCTTGTCTGAGGCTGGTTGTGAAGTTGTTTGAGGCTGGTTGTGGGGTTGTCTGAGGCTGGTTGTGAGGTTGTTTGAGGCTGGTTGTGGGGTTGTCTGAGGCTGGTTGTGGGGTTGTCTGAGGCTGGTTGTGGGCTTGTCTGAGGCTGGTTGTGGGGTTGTCTGAGACTGGTTGTGGGCTTGTCTGAGGCTGGTTGTGGGCTTGTATGAGGCTGGTTGTGAGGTTGTCTGAGATTGGTTTTGAGGTTGTTTGATATTTGTGAGGTTGTCTGAGACTAGTTGTGAGGTTGTCTGAGATTGGTTGTGAGGTTGTCTGAGTTTGGTTTTGAGGTTGTCTGAGACTGGTTGTGAGGTTGTCCAAGTTTGGTTGTGAGGTTGACCGAGTAAGTCTCCCCATTTGATATGCCTTATTGATTGCCAGGATTAAATATTACATCTTACGGATTACAAATTACAGATTGTAGATTACAAATAACAAATCACAGATTACAGATGATAGATTACGGAGTTAAGATTACATATTACGTATTAAAGATTACAGGTTACAAATTACAGATTAATTACAGATTAAAGATGGCAGATTACAGATTTAAAATAACAGATTACAAATGACAGGTAGCCAACGAGTGGATCTAGATGAGACTCTTACTGGCAACCAACTTGCACATCTACAAAGCTTGTGCCATGTCCATCCTGTCGTATGGATAAGTTACATGGACTGCCACGCAGAGGGACTATAAACGCATCCAAGTTTTGCATATGCGCATCCAGCTACGCAATCTCTGCAACCAATGGTGGATCACACCCCCCCCCCCCCCGGTTGCCTAGGCACCATTTACACCACCGCCTGTCTCATTCCGGGCACGTGGTCTGACTTCCCGAGGGCGTTCCAACCAGCAGCTCTTGAAGCAGGTTACGGTCACACGGTGTTGGAACCAGCACTTTCCTACATGGCTCCGCTCAAACGGTTGTCGGCGCACCTCCTGGCTGGGTCAAGCAGGATGAATTGTATCCTCACTGCGTGTAGTCTGTACCCCAGCTTTTCATCGTAGACACGGTTGGTTGGAGCAAAGAGCCAACTCGCTGCGTGTAGTCTGTACCCCAGCTTTTCATCGTAGACACGGTTGATTGGAGCAAAGAGCCATCTCGCTGCGTGTAGTCTGTACCACAGCTTTTCATCGTAGACACGGTTGATTGGAGCAAAGAGCCATCTCGCTGCGTGAAGTCTGCACCACAGCTAATCATTGGGACACGGTCGATTCGGGCGACGGGCTCTATAGCTGCGTGCAGCCGTGACCACTTGTAATCACCGCGGAAACGACTGATTGGGGCGACATGCCCTCGATACCTAAACGGATTACCTGTACCACTTACCTGTCCGCATGCGCCTTGAGAGCCAGATTAGGCCCTGTCCCTGTTAGGCTAGCAATGCCTCCAGAATTTGCCGCGTAGCAAATACTTAACGACATTCCTTTACATATTCTCTTGAAGGCTGGGTCCTCCTCTTCACTGTCGTCAATCTCGTCATCATTTTTATCTTCCTCGTCGGCATTGTCGGTTTTGTCAACTTTGACCGTCTCCACTTTCGACGTAACATCAGAAACGTTTGGGCTGCTACTGTAGAACAGGTGAAAATCATAGAAATAATGATTGCGTAAAAATAAAAATAATGTATGATTCATGTAAACTACTATGGGGATCAAGATTCTGAGCATTGCATGAGCTGTAATGGTCATCGTAAGGGCAAGCGAACCAGAGCTGTCAAGACCCTTCTACACCTCCACGTGGTGATCCTGGATAACAGGCTGCAACAGGACAGACTGGCTAAGGAGAAGGGTTCGAAGAGGAAAGGCTAACAAGGTACCTAACAATGTCTGCTGAAGTCAGATATGTTGGACCGAAACGTGCAAATAACGTAGTCAAGCTGTAATCTAGCGACACAACGCATTCATTTCTCCGAACGAAATCCTGCTACTTGTAAAACCCTTTTCATGACTTGATAGTGGGAGATTGAGAACGAACGAAGAAGACGAATAAGAAGAAGAAGACGAAGAAGATATACTACTATATCTCTCCACCAGCTCCATTCGAAGATCAGATGATGGTCGACCCATCCAACATCGGACAAGCTTTCAATCCATCTGTGTAAAAATCCTCGTCGATTTCAGAATGGGCGGTAGTTGTAGTCCTGTAATACATGTATCCTATGAAATGCACCTACGCCAATAAACTACTGCTACCTTGCAGGATGACTGGGCTAAAAATTGTGCCAGAATGTTCGTTTTACAGATGCAGTAGATTGAGGTCGTAACAACCAATACGACATCGGGAGACCAGAGAAACGCTGCAACGACTTATTGAAAAGTCATCCTGACAGTCCTTGATGCCAGGTCCTGGGGGGTTGCCCCGACAGGACGGCTGTACCAGTCCCTCTACCCTCGCATAAGGACATCTAAATACACATACATTAAGGCATACATACATGTATGCACACACACACACACACACACACGCACACACACACACACACACACACACACACGCACACACACACACACACATACACACACGCACGCACACACACGCACACACACACACACACACACACGCACGCACACACACGCACACACACACACACACACACACGCACGCACACACACGCACACACACACACACACACACGCACGCACACACACACATGCGAGCATTCTTCATCACAAAAACTTGAAATAGATATTTTAATTCCTTCTTCTTCTTCCTCTTTATCTTCTTCTTCAAAATGCAAGGGACGAGTTGCCTCCGTCGTCTGACGGTCATACAGTGTTTCTCTGCCCTCAGTGTGACAGACGCTTTCAGGTTCGGATTGGTTTGATCAGCAACCTACAAACGCGCTCCATGATTGGTTTGACCAGCAACCTATAAACCCACTCCAGAATTGGTTTAACCAGCAACCTATAAACCCACTCCAGGATTGGTTTGATCAGCAACCTACAAACCCGCTCCATGATTGGTTTGACCAGCAACCTACAAACCCACTCCAGAATTGGTTTGACCAGCAACCTATAAACCCGCTACAGGATTGGTTTAATCAGCAACCTACAAACCCACTTCAGGATTAGTTTGATCAGCAACCTACAAACCCACTCCAGAATTGGTTTGACCAGCAACCTATAAACCCACTCCAGGATTGGTTTGATCAGCAACCTACAAACCCACTCCAGAATTGGTTTGACCAGCAATTATAAACCCACTCCAGGATTGGTTTGACCAGCAACCTACAAACCCGCTCCAGGATTGGTTTGACCAGCAACCTACAAACCCCTCCAGGATTGGTTTGACCAGCAACCTACAAACCCGCTACAGGAATGACATATGACAATTTGGTCCTCTTCGGAAACGATGGACAAACAACAACCTACTAGCAGATTACAAAAAAGCGCCTCTGTCTGCACACATGGAAGGCTTAAAGACTCTTCTGATCTTTCTGCAAGACTGTCCATGTTTTGGGATAATACAGAAGGATTGGATTAACACAGGATTTGTAAAGTCGCATATTGGTTTCATTTGCAGGAGTAGTGAATATACTCACGTCTGATTTGTGTTGATGTCCTTGACCACAGCTGTCCCGTTAGTGATGTCCTTGACCCCAGCTGATTTGTTAGTGATGTCCTTGACCCCAGCTGTATCGCTGCTGTGTTTTACGGATTGCATTTCTATATCCTTCCCACCTGACAAAAGGTCGTGAAATTGTAACGACTGACCTGTGTTTATTTAAATTGTACATTGCTCTCAAATTATCTAACAGTTTTTAGCATTACCCGACAGTCTCTGTTCTGGAACACGCATAAACGAGAGAAGGTAAATGAAGGAGTGGGGGTGGGGGTGGGGGGTGGAGGTGGGGGGCTGAAACTAGAATTAATTCAATAAGACTTGGTACCTGTTTAATGAAGAACTGTGCTCCGGCGGGGACTACAGATCTCTGATGGATGGTTGTTTGTCTGACAGCCAATACGAGATTTCATATTATTACATGTAATGACGTATTCCGAGATAGATGTGTAGAAGGATTTAATAGCCATTGTTAGTTTATACATTTCTTCCTCGGAGTGGTGCGAGGACTGGATACGATATAGCCATTGTATGCTTGCAAGTATGGGGCTAAGGGTGACTAATGAAGGCTGCGCATGGCATTAGTAACATCATTTTTGTAAAAATCTTTACTATTTTTCTTTTTGTCTGCTTCTTCTTCGTTCGTTCGTTCGTTCTCAAACTGCCGCTACCGATCTATGCTTTGCAAGTACCAGAATGTAGTCTGGAGAACGGAATGCGTTGGGTCATAGTTTACAGCTTGACTGCGATATTTCGGTCCAACACATCTGACTTCAGGAGACATTTTTTGAGTACAAGGTTAGCTTAGCCTCTTCTATCCCATCTCCTTAGCCAGTCTGCTCTGTTGTAGGCTGTTATGACCGCCTGGAGGTGTAGTAGGGTCTTGCTGCCTCTGACGCTAGCAGTCAGCTCCGGTTCGCTGGATCTGACGTTAGCAGTCAGCTCCGGTTCGCTGGATCTGACGTTAGCAGTCAGCTCCGGTTCGCTGGATCTGACGCTAGCAGTCAGCTCCGGTTCACTGGCTCTGACGCTAAGAGTCAGCTCTGGGTCGCTGACTCTGACGCTAGCAGTTAACTACGGGTCGCTAGCTCTGACGCTAGCAGTCAGCTCTGGTTCGCTGGCCCTGACGCTAGCAGTCAGTTATGGGCCCTGGCTCTCACGCTAGCAGTCAGCTCCGGTTCGCTGGATCTGACGTTAGCAGTCAGCTCCGGTTCGCTGGATCTGACGTTAGCAGTCAGTTCCGGTTCACTGGCTCTGACGCTAGCAATCAGCTCCGGTTCACTGGCTCTGACGCTAAGAGTCAGCTCTGGGTCGCTGACTCTGACGCTAGCAGTTAACTACGGGTCGCTAGCTCTGACGCTAGCAGTCAGCTCTGGTTCGCTGGCCCTGACGCTAGCAGTCAGTTATGGGCCCTGGCTCTCACGCTAGCAGTCAGCTCCGGTTCGCTGGATCTGACGTTAGCAGTCAGCTCCGGTTCGCTGGATCTGACGTTAGCAGTCAGTTCCGGTTCACTGGCTCTGACGCTAGCAATCAGCTCCGGTTCACTGGCTCTGACGCTAAGAGTCAGCTCTGGGTCGCTGACTCTGACGCTAGCAGTTAACTACGGGTCGCTAGCTCTGACGCTAGCAGTCAGCTCTGGTTCGCTGGCCCTGACGCTAGCAGTCAGTTATGGGCCCTGGCTCTCACGCTAGCAGTCAGCTATGGGTCGCTAGCTCTCACGCTAGCAGCGAGCTATGGGTCGCTGACCGCTGCAGTTCAAGCGCTGCTAAGCATCTTGATCCCCAACTACTCTTTTCCTTTTCAGATCGTCACTGAGGGGGAATGCGTAACGCAGTGATCGCGCCGTAATCAGCCATTGGCTAATCTGGTCACTTCCGCCGTGGTCTGCGAACCACAGCTGATCAAGCCCACCCCCCCCCCCCCCTTCCGTCTCGAAGAACCAGCCCTGGAAACAGGCTGTTTTAGTGTAGTCTGGCTAACAGAAAAAGAATTACAGAACGACGGTAAACCCGGTACCCAAAATACAGTGAAGTGTCGGGCCGAAAGGTGAAAAATTTGCTGTAACGTACAAGACAATGCCACGGGACAATGAATAAACCACAACTGAACGGACTGAAAAACAGATGTTCTAGAAATGTGCAAGGGGTAGTTGATTCTTCAACAACCACAATTAACAACATATATCCAAATGGGACTGCTCTTAAATGGAAATGGACCTATTCTTATTAGTGACATTCATAAAAGTGAACAATCGTATCAGTAGCATAACCAGCCATGTCCCAGTGGTCGGAGCAGATGCGTTGCTTAGCTTGGTTCCCTACCTACTACCCCTCCTAGACACCACGACTTACATCCCCTAACCTAGACACCACGGCTTACTCCCCCTGTCGTAGACACCACGACTTACTCCCCCTTTCCTAGACACCACGACTTACTCCCCCTGTCGTAGACACCACGACTAACTCCCCCTTTCCTAGACACCACTACTTACTCCCCCTGTCACGGCCACCCCAACTTTCTCCCCCTGTCCTAGACACCACGACTTACTCCACCTGTCCTGACCCCACGTCAGACATCTTGTATCCAATGCCCATTCACCTGGATTATCCTATCATTCCCCCTCAACATGCCATCCATATGTTTCCAGAAGGTTTGGACAGATCATCAGCTGGTCTGGGTCTTGTGTTCTTCCACAGTCACGTGTCTCATCATCCCTGTGTCACCATCTCTTCAAGTCCTTCCTCTATCGTGACACACCAGTTCGGAGTCTATCTAGTGACTGCCCCAGACGCAGGCTTCTCCCGCAGCCCGATCCAGGGAACCATTTTTGAATTCGACCCCATATGAGACCAGTCTGTACGGAACGCTTTGTCCGAAGATATCCCTGTCTGTCCAAATGATTCGCGCCGTGTTGAACAGCCGTTTCTCTTCCGATGTGACATCACCTCTTATCCCATATGACACCACAATGACCGTGTGTCACATTTATTTCATCTCACAAGACACCGTACCACTGTGCGACCAGCCTCATTTATTGCTGTACCGGTAAGTTTGACACGTGCAGAGTTTTCCTCAACCGACATTGTGCAACAATTCATGCAGAAAGACAAGGCGGTTCCTAATAGTTGGAGGACAACTGGCTTAGGTCTCTAGACCTTCGCATGACATTTTTCTCTTGTTTATCTTCCGTTTTGTATCCTGTCAGTGCATCCCATAAGACAGCGTATGATCCAACTCCACACCCACGCACTCATGAACAACATATCCTCTCCACCCTAACTGCAGCTACTATCTTGCCTCTCCGTTTCTGAGGTGGGGAACAGAAACGTCGTCCCTACTGGTACACGGATACAATTAATTTGTTCACGAACGATATGTGGACATCTCTGATTAGTCTATTTCACATAAGTGAACATTTGATTGGCTAGCGACATAAACGTGGAAGTTTGATTGCTCACCGACAGATACGTGGTCAAGCCGGATTGGTCAGATACTTACTACGTTTCTTGGCGGGATGTGTGTCCTTCAGCTGAACAGCGACGGCCTCTGCGATAGGAATCATCATGGCGGTGGTGGCTGTGTTCGAGATCCACATAGACAGGAACCAGGTGGCACACATCATCCCCAGCATCAGCCTGACAGGAGGGACCATGTACACGGTTCGGAGAAGGGAAGGCCAGGTTTAAGGTTTAAACGAGTAAAATCTAAAACAAGGTTATAAATACAGGAGATAAACAATTAACATAATCTCCCCCCCCCCTCCCCATTCCACACACACACACACACATTGTAAAGACATCTTACTGGCATATTTCAGACACAGCGTGAGCACACAAGACTCACACATCGTGAAGAAATATTACACGGACATAGAGCACACATACGCTAAACACATTTATTGCACATGTAGCGCAAAGCTATACCACACACATACACACGGACATTACACACACATACACATGTTATACATATTATTACACTAACATTACAGACGCATTACGCACACACTACACACCCATATCACATAATTTTCGAAACACATTACTCGTTAAATATACATTAGGCACGCATTACAAGCGCACATTACACACACATAATATGCGCACTGGACAAGTCCATTACATGTACATACAACATAGATACTGTATGCATACTCATTACACGTGCAGTGTGCATCCAATAAACGCATATTGTATATTCGCTACAATAGCGCTTTACAAACATCATGACTGGTTCTTTCTGTCTTGTCAGACGACAGTTTTTGGGCTTTCAGCACAACGCTCGCGCAGAAATATAGAGACCATGCGTTGCCCAGGCAGTATGGTCCCTCTCTCGGTCAGCCTTGTTTGCTCCAAGGGTAAGGTGATACCAATACATTTGGGACAAGGCAAGCTGCAGAAGATACCGGATCAGCAGAGAAATGCTCTATCTGTTCGCCTGTTAGGACTTCACTCCTAGACCGGCCGTGAACCAAGGCTAAGGGCCTGGTCTGTCCTGCCACAACACTCAGCTGAGGTCACCTTTTTTCGCTCTAGGATAAGGGATTATATCCTCTTGTGAGTGCTCCTTCGCACATCGTCGGTTGTCAGTTTGTCAGCTGACCGACTTTCAGAGTTATCAGAAAACAGGCAGCACAGCCATATCTGATAAAACACAACAAGATAAGCCAGTATCTTATCTGCAAGGCTACAGCTGGTTTGAAATCAAAGTTTTCCTTCTCCAGGATGAGCTGCCTTCTTAGGCTTTCGAGCCCCCATCTGTCTGAAAATACTGGTTTTAAGGCGCTATTATCTCGCGTTTCACCCCTTCTCCTGTTAGTCAAAACATTTACGTACATAAACGATGTAAGTACACATCACACAACGTAACATACACACACATGACACACACATGACACACACATGACACACACACATGACACACACAGGACACACATTACACACACATGACATACACATGACACACACATGACACACATGACACACACATGACACACACACGACACACACATTAGAGATATGTTACGCCCATTCTACCCACCTATTATGCACATAGCACACACACATTATAAGCACGCGCATTACCACCGTGTAGCCCAGTCGTTAGCGAGCTGGCTTTGCATCTGAGTGGTCCTGGGTTCATTCCCCCAGTTTTTCAGACCGTAACGGCTCTCAGATCGACCGAGCCTTAAATGGGTACCGGGAGGTAAAGGCATTACAGATTCCGCACACATTACACACACATTACACATTAAACACACATTACACATTACACACACACTACACTTCATACACACACTATACATTATACACACACTATACACATATTATGTACACATTACACACACACACATTATACATTATACTTAAATGACACATTACACACACATACCAGACACACACATAGTATATACAAATTACACGCATATTACACATTACAAATACATTACACATTACAAACACATTACACACCCAGTACACACACATTACACACACATTATGCATACACACATTACATATTGCACACACATTACACATTACACACACACATTACACATTACACACGCATTACACATCCCACACACATTACATAGTACCCACAACAACACAATTACACATTACACATATTACACACATTACACACATATTAAACATAAACATTACACACATATTACACATTACAAACACATTATACACAGACTACACGTTACACACACATTAAACACATTTTACACATGACACACACATTACACAGTACACACATAACATACATATTACACATTACACACGCATTGTATAGTATACACCAATTGCACATTACACATTACCCACACACATTACACATATATTACACATTACACACACATTACACACGCATTACAGACACACATTACACACATTACAGGTTACACGCACATTACACATTACACACACACATTACACATATATTACACATTACACACACATTACACACGCATTACAGACACACATTACACACATTACAGGTTACACGCACATTACACATTACACACACACATTACACATATATTACACATTACACACACATTACACACGCATTACAGACACACATTACACACATTACAGGTTACACGCACATTACACATTACACACACACATTACACATATATTACACATTACACACACATTACACACGCATTACAGACACACATTACACACATTACAGGTTACACGCACATTACACATTACACACACACATTACACATATATTACACATTACACACACATTACACACGCATTACAGACACACATTACACACATTACAGGTTACACGCACATTACACATTACACACACACATTACACATATATTACACATTACACACACATTACACACGCATTACAGACACACATTACACACATTACAGGTTACACGCACATTACACATTACACACACACATTACACATATATTACACATTACACACACACATTACACACGCATTACAGACACACATTACACACATTACAGGTTACACGCACATTACACATTACACACACACATTACACATATATTACACATTACACACACATTACACACGCATTACAGACACACATTACACACATTACAGGTTACACGCACATTACACATTACACACACACAGACACACATGAAACGCAATGTTTACATCCACCGATGTCCATTTCTTGCTGCAGCTCATCCCCATCGCATTGCTGGATCGACGCAACCGGTCACTGATGCTTATACGAACATTAGTATTAGTATTATTATTAATATTACTATTTTTATTATTATTATGCATGCTCTAACCCAATCTACACTCTCGTATCTAAGTCTATGCCTGACTAACCATCTGGGATTTGATCCCGCGACTAATAGAATTCTCAACGCCACTCGTTTGTGAAGGTTCCAGTACTCTATAGCAATCGCCATGACCAATCCACCAAGAAAGAGCATGTTCACATCCTGTGGATGAACAGATAAACACATTTGTTTACATCGTGTTGACAAAGATACACACACATCTAAACAGGCCTGCTCTCCGCCCACTTCCAGAGATCATCTGGAATATTTGTAAGTAAAGAAGAGGTTGCCAGATAAATGGTATGTCCTTGGAGCTTGATATTCTTCTTATAGTTAAGACAGTGTTCATGTCTGCTTTTTTATCGTCTTCTTCTTCTTCTTCTTCTTCGTCTTCTTCTTTTTTGGACGCTGTCAGATGTCGACTTGAATTTGTTTAAAGAGAGCTGTCGACACTGCCATAGAGCTTGTCTAGTGTTGCCACTGGTGATGGCCACATCTGCTTTCTCTGATCCTCGTATGTCGGACAGTTTTACAGCAGATGTTCAGCGGTCATTTTCCCGGTACCACAGGTGCATTCGTCAGTGCCACCTATCTTCAGCTTATTGAATAGGTAGTACTTCAGTCTGTTGTGGCCTGCGCGGAGTCTGAAGACCACGACCTGCTCTCTTCTGTTCAACTGGTAGGCATAATTTTTTGTGTAGCCAGTATGTTCTGTTTCCCATGTATCCATGCATCTAGCTCTAATAAACCGTTTGGACTCTTCGTAGGTCACACTAGTATCTGGTTGTGGTAGTCTTGCACCTTCTTTTGCCAGTCTGTCTGCCTCCTCTCTGCCTTGAATGTTACAGTGGGATGGAACCCACTGTACCACTACTCTTTTTGGTACGGACTGCTGGCATAGTTGACAGAGTACTGATCTTAGGTCATTTAGTTCAGTATTTCTCTTCAAAAATTGATCTACTGAAAGGCCTGGGGTCGGAACACGTCTCCTTGCTTGACAAGCTGTCCACCAGCGACGGGAGCTTTGCTCTGACTTTTGTTTATTCCAGAGTTTGTTGATGTGGATGTCTGATGTCACAGTGTAGATGTCTGATGTCACAGTGTGGATGTCTGATGTCAGAGTGTAGATGTCTGATGCCAGAGTGTGGATGTCAGATGTCAGAGTGTAGATGTATGATGTCAGAGTGTAAATGTCTGATGTCAGAGTATGGATGTCTGATGTCAGAGTGTGATGTCTGATGTCAGAGTGTGGATGTATGATGTCAGAGTGTGGATGTCTGATGTCACAGTGTGGATGTCTGATGCCACAGTGTGGATGTCTGATTTCACAGTATGGATATCTGATGTCACAGTGTGGATGTCTGATTTCACAGTGTGGATGTTTGATGTCACAGTGTGGATGTCTGGTGGCGACAATTGGAAAAAGAGGATGACACATCATCATCATGTAGAATCTCCTTCGCACAACCTCGCTCTCCTGACAGCCACACTTTGACAAGCTTCCCCGCCTCTGAGCCTACGATCTTCGGAACATCGTTGATGTCGTCTGCAAAGAATTACTTTGGAGTGTCCCAGCCCCGCTTTCCCGTACCCTCCAGTATCGAAGACACATACACACAAATTCTCCCCTTAACTCCTTGTTTTCCACCCCGACATTCCCGACTGTAACCTACTTACATTCATGTACTGTGCAGCTACATCGTTGGATGGCATGATCTCGAACAATGGGAAGAGGACCACTGGTAGCAAGGCCGTCACGCCAACAGGGAGGGACTCTGTGATCCAGTAGATAGCCATCAGGAGGACAACGTAGGCGCAGTCTGCTTCCTGGAGATTATGATGGAGTACATCAGACAAGCATGATGGAGTACATCCGAAAATCTTGATGGAGTACATCAGACAATCTTGATGGAGTACATCAGACAAGCATGATGGAAAACATCAGACATAAAAGATAATATCTTAAAATGATAGAATCAATTAATGATAGAAAACATCAATGATAATAAAAATCAAATGATAGAAAACACCAAATGATAGAAACACCAACTGATAGTAAACACCAAATGATAGAAAACACCAAATTGTAGAAAACACAAAATGATAGAAAACACAAAATTATAGAAAACATCAAATAGTGGAAAACATCAAATAATAGAAAAGATTTTTTTTTTAAAGTGACAGAAATTCACTCATGATAAAAAATATCAAATGATAAAAAATATAGAAAACATCAAATGATAGAAAATACAGGTAACGTGAAATGATAGAAAACATGAAATTATAGAAAATATCAAATGATAGAAATGATAAAAAGGTCAAGTGATATAAAAAATAGAAAATATCAAATCATAGAAAACATCAAATGATAGAAAAAATCAAATGATAGAAAACATCAAATGATAGAAAACATCAAATGATAGAAAATATCAAAGAATAGAAAGCATCAAATGATATAAAACATCAGACACAGTATAGGAGCAGAGATAAGCACGCAGTGAGAGACTATCAGAGAGACGGGATATATTGTCACCGACACACATCCAGGCACAGACAGAGAGACACATACAGATACACAGACAGAGACACATAGATACACCTAAAGGCTGAGACATTGAGACACACATGCACAATTAGAGACAGAAATAAATACATATGGAGAGAAACAGAGACACAGTTAGAGGCAGAAATAAATACATATGGAGAGAAACAGAGACACAGTTAGAGACAAAAATAAATACATATGGAGAGAAACAGAGACACCGTTAGAGACAGAAATAAATACATATAGAGAGAAACAGAGACACAGTTAGAGACAAAAATAAATACATATGGAGAGAAACAGAGACACAGTTAGAGAAATAAATAAATACATATGGAGAGAAACAGAGACACAGAGACACATACTGGGGCCGACATAGCGGGGTGGGAAAGAGCGACAGATAGACCGGCAAAGAAAGAAAAAAAGAAACAGAAATATCAATATTACAGATAGACACATACAAACAGTGAGATAAATAGAACAGAGATAGAGATAAAGAAAGAGAGATGACTCATAAATAAATAAAGATTTAAACAGATAGACAGAGTGGGCCAGCAGGAGAGACAGACAGGCAGAATGTCTCAGAACATACATATTGATTGATTCCTGAAAGCTATATTGCGTGCAGTTTGATCTATAATTATATCCAGATTTGGCTTCTAATTGTAACCATTTTCTGGCTAGATACAAAAATGTGAACAAAGTTATCTCAATGACCGGTTCTTACATCTTGTCGCGGACATGTGCTACCGGGGCCACACTGATAAGAAGACAACACTGTAACCTACAAGGCGTGTCGCGAGAAAAGCTTCGGACATGTGGTTGTCTACCAGAGCGTCTACCTCTGTTACTTCTAATATAATTTGTTAAGTACAATCTCCCTTTAGTAAACCAACGCTAAATATTTCTAATTAGATTAAATTTGTCTAAATACATTACAATGTTTTCTTTGATTATTGAGTGTAACAGTTTACAGACTATGCTCGTCAAACTGACATGAAATTGATTGGAGAATGCTTGGAGTAATGAGGATGAATAGAATCAGAAACGAAGATATTAGGAGACAAGTAGGTACAACTCCAGTGCTAGACTTCATCAGGAGACAAGTAGGTACAACTCCAGTGCTAGACTTCATCAAGAGACAAGTAGGTACAACTCCAGTGCTAGACTTCATCAAGAGACAAGTAGGTACAACTCCAGTGCTAGACTTCATCAGGAGACAAGTAGGTACAACTCCAGTGCTAGACTTCATCAGGAGACAAGTAGGTACAACTCCAGTGCTAGACTTCATCAAGAGACAAGTAGGTACAACTCCAGTGCTAGACTTCATCAAGAGACAAGTAGGTACAACTCCAGTGCTAGACTTCATCAAGCTAGTAGACTACGGTCAGGGCAGGAAGTAGAGGTGAACCCAACTAGTAGACTACGGTCAGTGCAGGAAGTAGAGGTGAACCCAGCTAGTAGACTACGGTCAGGGCAGGAAGTAGAGGTGAACCCAGCTAATAGACTACGGTCAGTGCAGGAAGTAGAAGTGAACCCAGCTAGTAGACTACGGTCAGGGCAGGAAGTAGAGGTGAACCCAGCTAGTAGACTACGGTCAGGGCAGGAAGTAGAGGTGAAACCAGCTAGTAGACTACGGTCAGGGCAGGAAGTAGAGGTGAATACAGCTAGTAGACTACGGTCAGTGCAGGAAGTAGAGGTGAACCTGGCTACGAAAATCGGTATGGACCATGATAGTGATTACGTGAGTCCTCCATCAATGTTTGGTATGCACTTTATCAGTCATTGATTTGAATTGAAATTAGCAACTGTTTATCGGCGAGTGTGTGATACACGAATACCGGTGAAGTTATCAGGCGAGTTATCCATTAGTGACAACACAAGTGTAAGGCGTGTACACACATGTACTAGTTTTGTACAGTCGGTCTCTGTCTCAAGACACGAGAGTAGCAGTAGTCCCTTGCAGTTCTGACTGTCTACAGGATGGCAAGATCTTGGGGCGGTAACTCTCCATTGATCTCCGCTGTTACAGAGTACTGTGTCCAGGTGTGGAGTCCAAGCATTAGTTAGACCTAGATTGGAGTAATGTGTACAGGTGTGGAGTCCAAGCATTAGTTAGACCTAGATTGGAGTACTGTGTACAGGTGTGGAGTCCAAGCATTAGTTAGACCTAGATTGGAGTACTGTGTACAGGTGTGGAGTCCAAGCATTAGTTAGACCTAGATTGGAGTACTGTGTACAGGTGTGGAGTCCTTATCATAGAGGGGATATAAACATGCTGGAAAGGATACAAAGAAGAGCGACAAAGCTGATAGTGGGATTCCAGAATTACAGTTATGAGGAAAGACTCAGAAAAACCGGCCTACAGTGTCTAGAAGAGAGAAGAATTCGTGGTGACTTAATACAAGTTTATAAGATGATCAGAGGGAAGGATAAATTAGACTATAACAAGTTTTTTTTCAAAATACAACCACCTACAAGAACAAGAGGCCATAGCTACAAATGAGCTAAACTAAGGTCTAGATTTGATACTAGGAAATGTATTTTTAAGGCAGGAAGTGGTTAACGTTTGGAATGCATTGCTGTCGGAAATAGTGGAGTCAGGTTCAGTTAATGCATTCAAGAATATATTGTATGTGCAGTTATATTTAGATTAAGTTAAAGAAACAAGTTGTATACAGAATCTGCAGTGTTCTAAACCAGTATAAAGAAGTTAAGTCACGTATTACAGCTATACTTTCACATCCTTACAATGACAGCTCCGCTATTACAGCTCCACTATTACAGCTCCACTATTACGACTTCCCCACTATCATCATCAAAAGTATTCTACTCCCGGCCTGTGCCCTTTGTTCCAGCGTTCTGTAAATAATCTTCCTTATCTCTCATTAGTCTCGAACTCTCTTCCTAACATGTGTTTTGGTTCCCCTGTATATGACCTACCCAGATAAAAACAATATTGCCTCAACATATCAAACCTCACCTTGGAATCCAGAACAAATATAACCGGAAGTAGTGCCACAGGTGTCAGAACCAATATCATCACAGTACGCCACACCCAGATGTGACGTAACGTCATCATGGCCCCAGATGACATTGGAGACTCGTTGGCTTGTATGTCTGGAGAGAGACCTGGAATCATGGAGAAGACATGACGGCTTCAACAAACCCGCTGCCAATCAATGGCGGCACTAACTTAATCTAGGGACATGTCGCATCCATGAGAGGGTTTTGTGAAGGACAACCTGGCCTTCTTTCAGTATTTTAAAGTAACACAGGATTGTAACAGCCACTCTCTACAGACTCCACGATTGTAACAATCCCTCTCTACAGACTCCAGGATTGTAACAATCACTCTCTACAGACTCCAGGACTGTAAAAATCACTCTCTACAGACTCTAGGATTGTAACAATCACTCTCTACATGAACCTATTAGGCGTGTTCAAATGAAACGGAATCTAACTCAACAAAAATGCGAACGTAAGCTCCGGCGACGGTCCACCCGAATTGCTGCATCACTTTTGAAGATGGCATCTTCTAACGCAACAATATGCACATAAAATGGTCTCTGAAGATCTTTCGTTAACTCACGTCCTTCTTTAGACATCGTTGTCCAGTTCTTCACTGTTGTCTTCGACCCACTTTTGTCACCATACACTGCCTGCATTCTGTGATGAATGTCAACTGGTCGACATCCTTCAGCTGTTAGAAACCGAATCACCGCTCGCAGATCAACTCTGGACGGATTCCGTTTCACACCCGCCATGTTTTAAACGGTCTGCTGAAAAAACTATGAGTCGGAAAATAATGAAATTTTGCAAAGTTAACGGGTGGTGTGTGCTGTTAATACCTGAAGTGGCGTACGTATATTCACTTGTTGCAGTTTGAGCCGGTTTCATTTGAACACGCCTCGTTTATAAAGACAAACAACAGCTAGACCCAGATATATCTATAAGATCGCGCCGACTATGTTTTCTGCCCTACTGTATATTAACGTAATGAGGCTGACAGGGCCCCGCCCATCTCTCGTCAGGGGCGTACATGGAAGGGTGGGTAAGCTTATATGACGATAGTGAATTGTTGTTGTTGTTCTTGTTGTTACTACTGATATTATTGTTGTTATCGTTGCTTTTATTGTTGTTGTTAATATTGCTGCTGTTGCTGATGCTGCCTATCTATCTATCTATCTATCTATCTATCTATCTATCTATCTATCTATCTATCTATCTATCTATCTATCTATCTATCTATCTATCTATCTATCTATCTATCTATCTATCTATCTATCTATCTATCTATCTATCTATCTATATATGTATCTATCTATCTATTTATCTATCTATCTATCTATCTATCTATCTATCTATCTATCTATCTATCTATCTATCTATCTATCTATCTATCTATCTATCTATCTATCTATCTATCTATCTATCTATTTTTCTATCTACCTATCTTTCTATCTATCTATCTATCTATCTACCTATCTATCTATATATATATATATATCTATCTATCCAGCTATCTATCTATCTATCTATCTATCTATCTATCCATCTGGCAAGGAAGACTAATTAATGTCTGGTCAGGCAAAATATACTGGCCAAGACCCTCACCTCAGCTTCCCTGTCGCCCTCCCTGGAAACAGGCTGTTTTAATAGCAGCTTGGCTAACGAGGTGACGGATCTACGTGATCTTCGTAGTGGTGAGTGAAATGCAGATGAAGTCAAGAGTAGCTCAACCTCCTGGACAACCCACACCCACCTTCGACAGCACGCTCGCGATGAGAGGAAAGCTACAACAACCCGCCACTTAACGTCCTTTTCAGGACGCTTAAAAGAGCAATCCTACACATTGCGGGCATTCAACAACAATCCATCTATGTATCATTTCATTTATCCACCAGTCAATCCATCCATCCTTACAGCGGTCCTTCTTTCAGTCTGTCTCTCTCTCTCTCTCTCTCTCTCTCTCTCTCTCTCTCTCTCTCTCTCTCTCTCACTATCTCTATTTCCCTGTCATCATCTCTCCGATCGTCCAGCGATGTAAGAGAAATTCTTCTTCCTACGATGCCAGATGAATTAAATACTTAATATGGCACTACAATGCAGCTAACATATACGTGAAGGAGCCATTACATGGCATTGGGTCGAAGGGCGAGAGCTCGAGTACTGCTGAATCCGTAACAGCAACTCTCTCAACAAACTGAGAACTAGCAACGCTGTAAATAGGTAACGTGCTGAATTCATCGTTTACCGGCTGCGGACGATGGCGGTGGTAGCAAACGCCTCACTACTGAACAGTATCTGCTAACTGTCCACACTCAGCCTGGACTGTGAGACATGTTCGCAAACCAAACGATCAAAATCCTCACCGTCCGCTCGCTCTACTCATCGTCCCGCAAAATAATCACATGGAATCTGAAATGGTCTAAGAATTATACAAAATAAGGGCATTCTTTTCTCCGGAGCATGTCGTCAATTGCGACAAAGAACAGTCATGAATGTAGCTCGCAACTTGCTAACACAAACCACTTTTGCAGCAAGTCGATTCAAGGTTCCACAAAAACTGGTAGGTTTATGCCAAAAGCAGTGTCGAACCTATAATCGATCATCTTGACCCAGACATGACCCAGATACCATTCCCCAACACATCAATGAACCTGGACTTAACTAAAAGACAGACATGACCCAGATACAATTCCCCAACAACCAATGAACCTGTACCCTAACTAAAAGACAGACATGACCCAGATACCATTCCCCAAACACATCAATGAACCTGGACTTAACTAAAAAGTCTTCGTCAGGGGCAAAGAATACTACACATAAATTGATGATTCATTGATCCTCCTTCACTCTCCAGGTGAAACAGAGGTCCACCAGTACAGCTGACCCTCCACGACCATTGCAGGAAGCCTGCAACCGAGCATTTCCATACATGGTTTATAATACAGGAGAAACATGATGAGGTTACTATCCACATGCACACCCCTCTTCTCGTCTTACAATACGATATGTAGGTTACAGTGGTTTCATTCCTTTCACTCGGGGGGCAACATTAAAAACGATCAATACATTATGACAATAATGATGATGATGGATTGTCTCCACATTCATTCGCCAACTTCGTTATTTTCGTTACAAAAATATAACGCCTATGGGTCGTTCGGTAGTGCAGCGTAGTTGATCCAAAAATCAGCTCCCTATGAAGAACAGGTATTCTACAAACATATGCCATGTCTTCGTTTCCTGGACTTTCTGTTCCAGCTCTGGTCATGGCTACCACATTTCCCTCAAGTTTGTTTCAAGCTCACTTCCATGTGTGTATTGGTTTTTCTATACATCTCTTGCTTGGGGCTTCCAGAACAGAGCCTGTCTTGTAACACTATAAGCTGTTTCCTTAATGTGTGCACTGTCCAACATCAGCGCCTTCTTCAACTGATGTTTGTCTGGATGATTCCAACAGTTCCTCTTTTTCTTCTTCTAATTCTTCATTTTCTTATTCGTCTTCGTTCGTTCTCAATCTCCCACTACCAAGCCCTGAACGTTCTCAATCTCCCACTACCAAGCCCTGAACGTTCTCAATCTCCCACTACCAAGCCCTGAACGTTCTCAATCTCCCACTACCAAGCCCTGAACGTTCTCAATCTCCCACTACCAAGCCCTGAACGTTCTCAATCTCCCACTACCAAGCCCTGAACGTTCTCAATCTCCCGCTACCAAGCCCTGAACGTTCTCAATCTCCCACTACCAAGCCCTGAACGTTCTCAATCTCCCACTACCAAGCCCTGAACAGGGCTTTGCAAGTAGCAGGATGTAGTTTGGAGAACGGAATACATTGTTTCGTAGTTTACAGCTTGACAGCGATATTTGCATCTTTCGGTCCGACATATCCGACTTAACCTGGCAGTTTTGGGTACTGAGTTAGCCTTCCTTCTTCGATCCCTTCTCCTTAGCCAGTCTGCCCTGTTGTAGCCTGTTATCCATGATCACCGCGTGGAGGCGTAGAAGGGTCTTGGCAGCTCTTGGTAGCTGGCCCTGAAGTTAGCAGTCAGCTTTGAGTTGCTGTCAGCTGCAGCTCAGCATCTTAATCCCAGTGATTATATCATTCCATTTCAATCTCTCTATTCTGTCCAGACACACCCATTTGTGAAAGTCTGTATCTTTTTTGTTGCTGTGTGTGTTGTTCTTCATATTTCACAGCCGTACAATATAATTTACTTTACATTACAGTCGAAGATATATATTTTTTGTGTTGGACTTAATTTCTTCTGATTTCCATAAATTCAACAAATAAAGATACTCTTATCTTTTTTCTTCTTCTTCTTCTTTTGTATCTGTACCTCCTTCTTTATCTATATTAGCACCAAGTTATATGGATGGTTCCACATCTTGTAGGCGTGTCTCCCAACACAATCTGATTGTCCTTAGTTGCCTTTGTTCTTGTAATCTTTGTTCCTGTAATCTTTGTTCCTGTAATCTTTGTTCTTGTAATCTTTGTTCCTGTAATCTTTGTTCTTGTAATCTTTGTTCTTGTAATCTTTGTTCTTGTAATCTTTGTTCTTGTAATATTTGCTCTTGTAATCTTTGTTAGTGTAATCTTTGTTCTTGTAATCTTTGCTCTTGTAATCTTTGTTCTTGTAATCGTTGTTCTGTTCCCCGTGTATTCTTAGTCCAAAGTTATGTAATGTCTCATCATGTTAACATATTTTATTTTGTATCTTTCAGATGGTGATTACAAAATGCATCAGAATATTACAGAAAGATCCTCAGAATACCCTGGACAGAGAAAAAAACAAATGTAGACATTCGGCAAGAGTTGAACATAGAGGAGAACTGGTTTATTAATTCCATTTTGGACAGAAAATGGAAATACTTTGGTCACATCAAGAGACACAACGGTCTTGAGAGAACGGTGATGGAAGGTATGATGCCAGGCAAAAGAGGAAGGGGTAGACCAAGAAGACGATGGTGCCAGGATATCCAGGAATGCCTGAGAATGACTGTGGCGGAGGTTGGAGTTTTGGCAAGGGAACGAGTTTCTTTCAGACAGACTGGGATGGGAGCGACGTTCTCTAAAAGACGTGCTACACGATGATGACCTGATTGTGGTCATGGCAGAGAAAAGCCAAGCCATCGGTACAGTTCAGATAATAACGTTGTTTTGTCAAATTCAACTAAAATCCTTTTACATTTTTTGGTGTTATCTTGACATCCAGAGAGTGGCATCCCAGTCTCCACACCAGTTATTACCTGAAATGGCTCAGAAATCCAACCTACTTAACGAATTGCACAACTGATACCGGCAAACTTTCTGTTAATTATGTCACTTGTCTGAACACGTCAGACACTAGTTAACTACTTACTTGGTTCAACAGAAGATTAGCACTCGCTGGGGATCAATTCAGTCACTTAATGGGCCCTCGTCACCAGGCTAGCTTAGTGGAAAGACTAATTTCGGAAGAGGTAAGCATACCACTTGACAGTTACACTATCTGAGACCGTCGGGGGGAGAGTCTGTAGGGCCTCTCTACCTTGATTGCCGAGAGCAAAACAATGGTTGTTATGTTTGTGTAATTATAACTGAAGAATTTGATTGTATCAGTGGACGCTTGGCCTAGTATGTAAGCTGGGTGGGGGAGGAGGCTTGTTCTTGTGCAGGGGCGTCTCCGTTAGATGGTAGGGTCGTTAGAGAAACACATGTTATTCTCTTCATTGAAATCTCGTTTTTTTTTCTTCTCACTTCCTTCTTCTTCTTCTTGTTCTTGTTCTTGTTCTTCTTCTTCTTCTTCTTCTTCTTCTTCTTCTTCTTCTTCTTCTTCTTCTTCTTCTTCTTCTTCTTCATGTGTTTATCTGTATCGTTTCCTCTTCTTCTTATTTTTCTTCTTCTCTTCTTATTCTTCTTCGTCTTCTTTTTCTACTTTTCCTTCATCGTCTTCATCTTCTTCTTCTTCTTCGTCGTCTTCTTCTTCTTCTTCTTCTTCATGTGTGGATCTGTATGGTTTTGTCCTTCTTCTTCTTCTTCTTCTTCTTCTCCTTCTTCTTCTTCTTCTTCTACTTCTACATTTCTTCCACTGCATCTTCTTCTTCATTCTTCTTCTTCTTCTTTGCCTTCTTATTTTTCTAATTCCTTTTATTCTTCTAAGAATCTTTCTCCTTATTATTCTTCTGGTTCTTCCTCTATGACGCCGATTGTTTCAAGTCAGTTTCCCTTCTCCTCGATGAATGGCCCCCCCCCTGCCCCACGCGCTCCACCAACCCCAACTTATTCTATTTTTAGAAGGTCAAAGTCTCGGGACCTAACCTTCCCCTGACAGTTGAGAAAGTCCCAGCGAAAGGAAACTAGCGCTTGGGCTATTGATACCTCCTGCTGGGCGTGTCTTCTTAATAACTAATTAGATTCACGAATCTGTCTTCGGATCCGCCCTCGTCTTTGACAGCATTTGTAACATTCATGAAAGTAAGAGCCAAGAATTTAATTAAGGAAAGGTTAAATATGCTGACTAAAACCCCACATCACGCCATGGTCAAGTACAACACACGGACCACAACCCAAATCATGTCAGGGTCGGATGACACATTCTGATCTAGACCCATACACCACACTCGGGTCATATGAATCACCCTGAACAAAACCTCCACCCCACGCTCGGATCATATTAAACATCCTGACCTAGACTTCACCTCACGTCAGATAAAGATCCTGACCAAGACATCACCTCACGTCAGAGAGAGATCAAACATCCTCACCAAGACATCACCTGACGTCAGAGAGAGATCAAACATCCTGACCAAGACATCACCTGACGTCAGAGAGAGATCAAACATCCTCACCAAGACCTCACCTCACGTCAGCGGCAGATCAAACATCCTTACCAAGACATCACCTCACGTCAGAGACAGATGAAACATCCTGACCAAGACCTCACAGCACGTCAGATAAAGATCAAAGATCCTGACCAGGACCTCATCTCACGTCAGAGCGAGATCAAACATCCTGACCAGAACCTCATCTCACGTCATAAAGAGATCAAACATCCTGACCAAAACCTCAGCGCATGTCAGATAAAGATCAAAGATCCTGACCAAGACCTCACCGCACGTCAGATAAAGATCAAAGATCTTGACCAGGACCTCATCTCACGTCAGAGAGAGATCCAACATCCTGACCAGGACCTCATCTCACGTCAGAGAGAGATCAAACATCCTGACCAGGACCTCATCTCACGTCATAAAGAGATCAAACATCCTGACCAAGACCTCAGCGCATGTCAGATAAAGATCAAAGATCCCGACCAAGACCTCACCGCACGTCAGATAAAGATCAAAGATCTTGACCAGGACCTCATCTCACGTCAGAGAGAGATCAAACATTCTGACCAAGACCTCACCTCACGTCATAGAGAGATCAAACATTCTGACCAAGACCTCACCTCACGTCATAGAGAGATCAAACATTCTGACCAAGACCTCACCTCACGTCATAGAGAGATCAAACATCCTGACCAAGACCTCACCTCACGTCATAGAGAGATCAAACATTCTGACCAAGACCTCACCTCACGTCATAGAGAGATCAAACATTCTGACCAAGACCTCACCTCACGTCATAGAGAGATCAAACATTCTGACCAAGACCTCACCTCACGTCATAGAGAGATCAAACATCCTGACCAAGACCTCACCTCACGTCATAGAGAGATCAAACATTCTGACCAAGACCTCACCTCACGTCATAGAGAGATCAAACATTCTGACCAAGACCTCACCTCACGTCATAGAGAGATCAAACATCCTGACCAAGACCTCACCTCACGTCATAGAGAGATCAAACATCCTGACCAAGACCTCACCTCACGTCAGAGAGAGATCAAACATCCTGACCAAGACCTCACCTCACGTCATAGAGAGATCAAACATCCTGACCAAGACCTCACCTCACGTCAGAGAGAGAAAACATCCTGACCAAGACCTCACCTCACGTCAGAGAGAGATCAATCATCCTGACCAAGACCTCACCTCACGTCATAGAGAGATCAAACATCCTCACCAAGACCTCACCTCACGTCAGAGAGAGATCAAACATCCTGACCAAGAAAAAAAGAGGAAGAAGAAGAAGACAGAGTTTGTAATATATTCCTGCATTAGTTTGCCTGATAAATGAATTGATTAAGACCGTTCCATTCTTCACTCTTCAGGGGAGTTCCTGTAAAGTCATGAATCACACGCGAGAGACTGACTGTATACTTCATGATCCTCCCACAAATGCGTTTCCTACACCTTCAGGATGGTATTATGATTGTTCACCTCTGTCGTTTTAGTTGTATGGCTAATGCTTGTGTACACACCCATATGGAACCGTTGGTCATCATCTCCTTAAGTGCTCAACGTTCAACCATTTTAGGAAAATTGTTCTTCCTCCGAGGCCAGGTACATGGAACACTTTGTATGGCACTAGACAACAGCTGATAAACAGGTACAGATACCATTACATGGCTTTGGGTCGAATGGCGAAAGCCTGGATGTTGCTGGATCCGTAATAATAATAATAACAACAACATGGCTGATGCTTTAAAATTATTGAAAATAATTTGTGTCTAACCGTTTTTCCTCAATTTTATTATCAACGCTGCCAAAACCATTGGCCGTCTGTTTCTTGCCTTCTGACAATCTTCTGTTTTAACTTGTTCTTCATATGCATGTTCAACTGTTTGATTTGAGTGCTCCGCCGGGGTCTTTGTGTATGACAAGGACAAGAATAGCACCACTGCCCCACAGAGAGCATGTCGTAAGAGGCGACTAACTGTGTGACATGGCATAAACCGGCCATGGTGAGTGGTACGTTAAGAGCAGCATATTTGGTGCCTAACAGGCTACGGTACTACTTTACTCTAATGTTTGAGTCTATTGGGTTAAACAACCACCGTTGCAATTGTCCTAAAGCAGTGGAGTAATAAGCTGCTCGAACCTAGCCAGCTAAGCAGGAAGCCCTTCTCCTGGATACATCCAGCTCTCGCCAGAACTGATACCTACAAAGGAACATCTCTCGAAGTACAGATCGACAGACTAAAACTGTTTGATTCCACCAGGGTGGTTGAAGAAAGGGCGATATAGTTGTTCTGTTGCCGAAAGTCTAGCGACGCTCATTTAATGGATAGTCACAACCCTGTGCGACAAGTTTTGGGTGGATCAGGTGAGATTTCACTTACCTGCGCTGACCTAAATACTCTTTCTTATCTACCTTTGTTTCTAGTTGTCTCGCCATGTCTATGACGTCAACCAAAATATGTAATATTTCACCTGTCGAATTGAAGGTAGTTACGTAAACACTCTTCTGTTTTGGCTGCAGCAGGAGCGTACTATGTTTCCCTCCATTCAGGAAGCCCGTGTAAATGTATGAATGTGTTCCTACAAATGTGGCTTATGGATCATGTTGTAACAAATTCTTAAGTTGCCTGCCCCTTGAGCCGTCCTAGATCGTCACCTGGTACAAAATTCCTAGTTGTGTGTGGGCATAATATTTGCTCTTCCGTCGAACGGGCTCTCAGTATTCACCTGAAGATGTAGGTCGTCTTAGATCCGATAACTTGAAATTATATATACATATTGGAATCAAATGGGCGGTCATACTCAGACAACCTTACAACCAGTCGTAGGACTGATCAGAAAATGGGACAAATGGAGAGACATGCTCAGACAACCTTACAACCAGTCTTAGGACTGATCAGAAAATGGGACAAATGGAGAGACATGCTTAGACAACCTTACAACCAGTCTTAGGACTGATCAGAAAATGGGAGAAATGGAGAGACATGCTTAGACAACCTTACAACCAGTCTTAGGACTGATCAGAAAATGGGACAAATGGAGAGACATGCTTAGACAGCGTTACAATCAAACGATATCAATAATATGCGAAGTGGCTGGGTGAGGTTTCGCCGGGTCAGACCTAAACCTGCCTTATTAAGGTGAGCTATCGTCACATGTTTGATTGTGACAATGGTGTGGGCTGATAATACGCCTGTTATCAATGTCA
>JAVGWX010000015.1:2200977-2420977 GCA_036924085.1 Ariolimax columbianus
ACGTTGGAGATCTGTTGCAACCGACCTACTCTGCGGAAAACTGAACTGAACTAACTTGAAGCATTAATTGTGTCCTCGCTTTGATATAGTTTCTCTAACAAAATCTATTAGATAATGAAGCTTTGATATAGTTTCTCTAACAAAATCTATTAGATAATGAAGCTACTAACCATTTCCACAACCCTATTTAGTCGTATTTTCAAACATTAAGGTACAGTCGGCCTGTTCTTTCTTCCTACAATCCAAGCGAGAAAATCATTGCGAACGATTGAAACAAAGTTTGACAAGGGACATAGCTCCCAATGTCAACTGAGATTCATAATCCGGCAGCGGTTGTCTCCCTTAATTCTTGGAAAGTCGTGGAACAAGACGAAACTAGAACCGTTCTTCGAATAAATAGGGCAGGACCATTATTTCGTTGTAAGAGGCCACTAAAGAGTGTTGTGCATGGTGTTGGCAACCGCATAATGTACAAACTGTTGCAGTTAAACCACACCGGAAATGACTGGAGACAGTACAGTTGTCAGATATTCAGGGATGGACTCCGATCACTTCCTTTTGGCTTGCCTCACCGTGAAGCCTAGGTCTTCAATGTACACATTTTCTTGCTATGTGACATTCGTTACAGCTCTGTCCATGTCTATCAATGTACACATTTTCTTGCTATGGGACATTTGTTACAGCTCTGTCCATGTCTATTAATGTACACATTTTCCTGCTATGGGACATTCGTTACAGCTCTGTCCTTATCTATCAATGTACACATTTTCTTGCTATGGAACATTCGTTACAGCTCTGTCCATGTCTATCAATGTACACATTTTCTTGCTATGGGACATTCGTTACAGCTCTGTCCATGTCTATCGATTTCCCTCATCTTTTTCTCAAACTGTCCTCTGTGTGTTTTGGTCTGCTTCAACTTCTTTTGCCCTGGGAATTCCAAAACGGAGACTGTCTTGCAATGTTTCAAGCTGTTTTCCTTAATGTGTGTCCTATCTAATTCCAGCTCCTTCTCCTCGTGACATTTCCCAGTGATATCTGTCTGGTTCTGTTTGGTCCTTTCTGGTTCTGTCTGGTTCTGTTTGGTTCTGTCTGGTTCTGTTTGGTCTTTTCTGGTTCTGTCTGGTTCTGTTTGGTTCTGTCTGGTTCTATTTGGTCTTTTCTGGTTCTGTCTGGTTCTGTTTGGTCTTTTCTGGTTCTGTCTGGTTCTGTCGGTTTCTGCCTGGTTTTGTGTGGTTCTGTCAGGTCTGTCTGGTTTTGTCTGGCTCTGTCTGTTTCTGTCCAACAGTTCCATATTACGTTAGTCCACGTCAGGTGATTAGTGTAATGTAATATTTGACACTGCAGTGAAACGGCATATATTAATTAATTAATCCATAAATCAATGTATCAATGAAAGTATGAATGTATCGATTAATGAATAAATTAAATAAATAAAGGAAAGAATTATTAAATTAAATAATTAATTAATCAAATGAATGAGTGCATGAATCTTCATGAATTAATGAATCGATAAAATAATCAATGAATGAATAAATTAATGAATTATTAGTTAAAGAGAAAGCTTTCTTCTGTCATGTACCCACGTTTGGTAATGAAACGTCTATCGCTGAACGAAAGCGAGTGCCTATTGACCAAAAAAGCCGTTTTACGACATGTCGTTGTGTGACAGGAAATGGCCTTTTGTCAAAGAATGTTCCCTAATAAAAGATATGGTTAACGAACTTTAAAAGTTTAGTTGCAATTGTAAAATTTTAATGAAACGAAACATAGAACATGAAACTAAACATAAACTATTAACAGCCAAATTCATTTTTTACTCAGCGACAATTTACTGTAAGAAAGAATGCTTAATTCCTGTCCCATGTTGAATGTCAACACTCAATGATTATATTCACATAATCAGTAGCTTGTACCTGGGACAGATACTTACTTTCTTTCCTTGTCCAGCAACCTCACATTGTCTTCGCCCCCAACAACCAGCCACCGACAGTGCTCTTTTATTTACCACCATCAGGTCCTCCATTACACAGGACTCCTGCATCCTAGGACAAATAATCAGGTGTTCCAGGTCCTGGACGACCCCACATTTGCAATATTCATCGTCAGCAGATCCCCAGTTTTTCAGGTTAGACCCACACCTGGACACACCTGGACTTAACCTGTCCAGAAATCTCCACCTAGTTTATGGCAAATCATGTTCTGGTGCAGGTTCTTCTTTGATCTCAATCCAACCTTCACCTCCATCCAACCTTCACCTCCATCCAACCTTCACCTCCATCCAACCTTCACCTCCATCCAACCTTCACCTCCAACCAACCTTCACCTCCAACCAACCTTCACCTCCATCCAACCTTCACCTCCATCCAACCTTCACCTCCATCCAACCTTCACCTCCATCCAACCTTCACCACCATCCAACCTTCGACATTCATTTTGCACAACTGCTCTCTCGGGTCTCCGTTCTGAGGGCCGTACAGTCCACAGAAAACGTGTCCTTGACTTCAGTTGTATTCTTTCTAGTGTATGTCCAAAAAGAGGGTGTCTATAATTATTTTTTTTACAATCGTATTGGTTACATCAATATCAAATCAAGAACTAACTAATCTAATGATCTCAAACGCTAACTAGCGATCAAGATGCTGAGCAGTGCATCAGCTGCAGCGGTCAGCGACTCACAGCTGACTTCTAGCGTCAGGGCCTGGGAACCTGAGCTGCTAAGACCTTTCTACACCTCCACGCGGTGATCATGGATACCAGGCTGCAACATGACAGACTGGCTAAGGGGACAGGATCGAAAAGGGAAGGCTAAGCCCGGTACTAAAAAATGCCTGCTGAAGTCGGATGTGCCGGACCGAAAAGTGAAAATATAGCAGTCAAACTGTAACGTACGACACAGCGTATTCCGTTCTTCCGACTACATTCTGTTACTTGCGAAGCTTTTTTCAGGGTTTGGTAGCGGGAGATTGAGAACGAACGAAGAAGAAGAGGAAGACGTAGAAGAAGAAACACAAACTAAACACAGATCATGAGCTATTGATGAAGCTATTGTAACTAAGTTATGCAGACTCTTGGTTTTCTATCTCAACTAATCCAGATCCTATTGATGAAGTTCTTGTAACTAAGTTACCCAGATTCATGGTTTTCTATCTCAACTAATCCAGATCCTAAACTTGATCTAATCCAATATTGTTACAATATCATGGCTAACTAGCGAACTTGTTGTCTCTGTCGTTCTCCCTGAGCTGTCGGTGATGATGATGGATCTGTCACTCTCTGGTTGACTGACAGGCTGTAGAACGAGATCTTATCATATGGATTAGGATGAGCTCCAGCAGTAAGCAAAGATACAACTCACTCTTGGACCAAATTCCAGTTCTCCAATGTTTGGGACCTGTCCCGTCCTCCATACCTGCAGGAATAAATGATAGAGGGCAGAGCTGATCGGGTCGACGGCGTGTTCCAACAGCTCCGGTAGTGGAGGGTAGAGCTGATCGGGTCGACGGCGTGTTCCAACAGCTCCGGTAGTGGAGGGTAGAGCTGATCGGGTCGACGGCGTGTTCCAACAGCTCCGGAAGTGGAGGGTAGATCTGATCGGGTCGACGGCGTGTTCCAACAGCTCCGGTAGTGGAGGGTAGAGCTGATCGGGTCGACGGCGTGTTCCAACAGCTCCGGTAGTGGAGGGTAGAGCTGATCGGGTCGACGGCGTGTTCCAACAGCTCCGGTAGTGGAGGGTAGATCTGATCAGGTCGACGGCGTGTTCCAACAGCTCCGGTAGTGGAGGGTAGATCTGATCGGGTCGATGGCGTGTTCCAACAGCTCCGGAAGTGGAGGGTAGATCTGATCGGGTCGATGGCGTGTTCCAACAGCTCCGGCAGGATGTGATCTGGGCCAGCGGCTCGTCCATCTCTGAGTTTTCGGATGGCGGCAAGTCTCTCAGCTACAGTAGTAGGGGGCGAGGGGTCGATGCTGGTTTCTGTATCTGGGGGAGGATCCGATTATTCAGCAGACAGACCGGGACATGTCTATGCCGGTGGGTGGTTAGGATGCGAAAAACATTATCAGAAATGTAAAGCCAGATCCAAATTTTACAGACTTCGATCATTTCACTTACTTACTTAGTCGCTCCTCTTCTACCTTGAGGTGTAGTCTTCTACCTTACTTACTTAGTCGCTCCTCTTCTACCTTGAGGTGTAGAGGTTTGCCAAAGAGAACGCCACACTGCTCTATCCGCCGTCTTTTTCCTGGCCTCTATCCAATCCATCCCTCTATCACTTACGGACTGTCGTATGTTGTCTTCCCAACGTACTTTGGGACGTCCTGGGGGTCTGCGTCCTTGACTTTTGATCTCCCATGATCGCTTTGGTATCCGATCTTCTTCCATTCTACAGACATGGCCAAACCACTGTAGTTGGGACTGCTCCACTCGTGTCTGCAGGGGTTGAACTTCAAGACTGCTACGCATTGTCTGGTTACGGATCTTGTTCCTTTTCGTCACCTGAACCGCCTTTCTGAGGTACCTCATTTCTGAAGTTTGTAATTGCCTTTCTTTGGCTGTAGTCAAGAGGAAAGGTGGTACCGGAAATACGATATGCCGACGACACGGTTTTACTCTCGAACAGCGCCAGGGGCAAAGAACAAATAATTACATCAGTCCACAATATAGTGAAGCTCAGAATCTCTACCTGAATACAAAGACAAGAAAGTTAATGACAACTAATAAGACAATACTCGAACCTAAAATCTGAAAAAGAAAGGAGAGACACTACCCTAAGCTTCATAACGAAAAGCTACCCAAGCATGGACTGGACCCATGCATACACCCACGGTTCTGTAACAAACACTACACAGAACGGAGGGGCAGGAGCATTCCTGAACCTACCAAATGGCAGAAAAATAACACTGTCATTCGCTACTGGTAAGTACACAAGCAATTTCAGAGCGGAGGCAGAGGCACTGAGGGCGGCAGTGGAAGAAATGGTGACACACAGTGAAAATGAGAGCCATATAGTCCTGCTGACAGATGCTCTCGCCGTAGTCACAGCGCTAAAAAGTCAGAAAAACACTGAGCTTAATGACTTAAGAGCAGCACTCTGCAAACTGTGCCAGCAGTCCGCACCAAAAAGGGTAGTGGTACAGTGGGTTCCGTCACACTGCAACATCCAAGGCAACGAGGAGGCAGACAGACTGGCAAAAGAAGGTGCAAGGTTACCACAAACAGATACCAGTATGACGTACGAAGAGTCAAAACGGCTTATCAAAGCCAGGTACATTACCAAATGGGAAACCGAACATACTGGTTACACCAAAAACGATGCCTATTACCAGTTGAACCGAAGAGAGCAGGTCGTCGTCTTCAGACTTCGCACTGGCCACAATAGACTGAGGTACCACCTATTCAACAAATTGAAGATAGGATGTACCGACGAATGCCCGTGCGGTACTGGTAAAATGACCACTGAACATCTGCTGCAGAACTGCCCGACATACGGGGATCAGAGAGAGCAGATGTGGCCATCACCAGTGGAACTGCAAGACAAGCTCTATGGCAGTGTCGACAGCCTCCGGATGACCGCCGCTTTTTTCGAAAAAATAATGGTTACTGTCTGACTGCGTACGCAGAAGAAGAAGAAGAAGAAGAAGAAGAAGAAGAAGAAGAAGAAGAAGAAGAAGAAGAAGAAGAACCTAAAATCGAGTTAGGAGGTAAAGATATTCAAAATGTGAAACATGTGAAAGATCTGGGATCAATGATGAACAACAATGGAGACTGTACAAAGGGTTCGAATGTTGTTTCTTGTGTGTGCCCTGAAGAGGACGCTGAGTGGCAGGTTGCAGTAGCTTTCCTTACATCCCGAGCGTGCTGATGAAGGTAGACCGGGGTCCTCTAGGCGGTTGTGCTATGTTTGGCTTCATATGCGTGTCGACAACTGCTACAGGGATCACGTGTTAGCGCCCAAGTGTTAGACCCCAAGTGTTAGACCCCAAGTGTTAGCCCCCAAGTGTTAGACCCCAAGTGTTAGACCCCAAGTGTTAGACCCCAAGTGTTAGACCCCAAGTGTTAGACCCCAAGTGTTAGACCCCAAGTGTTAGCTTAGCCCTCAAGTGTTAGACCCCAAGTGTTAGCTTAGTGCCCAAGTGTTAGACCCCAAGTGTTAGACCCCAAGTGTTAGACCCCAAGTGTTAGACCCCAAGTGTTAGCTTAGCGCCCAAGTGTTAGACCCCAAGTGTTAGACCCCAAGTGTTCACTTAGTGCCCAAGTGTTAGACCCCAAGTGTTAGACCCCAAGTGTTAGCTTAGCCCTCAAGTGTTAGACCCCAAGTGTTAGCTTAGTGCCCAAGTGTTAGACCCCAAGTGTTAGCTCCCAAGTGTTAGACCCCAAGTGTTAGCCCCCAAGTGTTAGCCCCCAAATGTTAGCCCCCAAGTGTTAGACCCCAAGTGTTAGCTTAGTGCCCAAGTGTTAGACCCCAAGTGTTAGCTTAGTGCCCAAGTGTTAGACCCCAAGTGTTAGCTTAGCCCCCAAGTGTTAGACCCCAAGTGTTAGCCCCCAAGTGTTAGCCCCCAAGTGTTAGACCCCAAGTGTTAGCTTAGTGCCCAAGTGTTAGACCCCAAGTGTTAGCTTAGTGCCCAAGTGTTAGACCCCAAGTGTTAGCCCCCAAGTGTTAGACCCCAAGTGTTAGACCCCAAGTGTTAGCCCCCAAGTGTTAGACCCCAAGTGTTAGCTTAGTGCCCAAGTGTTAGACCCCAAGTGTTAGCCCCCAAGTGTTAGACCCCAAGTGTTAGCCCCCAAGTGTTAGCCCCCAAGTGTTAGACCCCAAGTGTTAGCCCCCAAGTGTTAGCCCCCAAGTGTTAGACCCCAAGTGTTAGCCCCCAAGTGTTAGCCCCCAAGTGTTAGACCCCAAGTGTTAGCTTAGTGCCCAAGTGTTAGACCCCAAGTGTTAGCCCCCAAGTGTTAGACCCCAAGTGTTAGCTTAGTGCCCAAGTGTTAGCCCCCAAGTGTTAGCCCCCAAGTGTTAGACCCCATGTGTTAGCCCCCAAGTGTTAGCTTAGCCCCCAAGTGTTAGACCCCAAGTGTTAGACCCCAAGTGTTAGCCCCCAAGTGTTAGACCCCAAGTGTTAGCCCCCAAGTGTTAGCCCCCAAGTGTTAGCCCCCAAGTGTTAGCCCCCAAGTGTTAGCTCCCAAGTGTTAGCTTAGTGCCCAAGTGTTAGACCCGACGTGTTAGCCCCCAAGTGTTAGCCCCCAAGTGTTAGCCCCCAAGTATTAGCGACCAAGTTTTAGCCAGCAGAACTACAATTACAGTCACGTGAACTTCAACGTGGTCCATTCCTCAACACAACAGAACTACAATTACAGCCACGTGAACTCCAACATGACCCATTCCTCAACACAACAGAACTACAATTACAGCCACGTGAACTCCAACGTGACTAATTCCTCAACACAAAAGAGATACAATTACAGTCACGTGACCTCCAACGTGACCCATTCCTCAACAGAAACAACTAGAGCTGATTGGTGGACATTTCTACCATAAGAACGTTACCCACTTCTGAAACAATGGGCCCTGAAAGTGTGCCCTATATTTGGTAGGACGTATCTTTGTGAGACAACATTTTATGTCATGGAGCTTACCAAAGACAAGCCCAGAGACAGATTAACTGGCTGCATTATCCCGTGTTCTCAGAATTGCAATACACATATTGAGTCAAGCATCTGACCCAACCGGGGGCTTAGACAGACTGGGTCTACTATGAGATAAGTAGACCATTTTTTTTCATTATATGTTGACTTTTTATTTCAGTATTGTTGTTATTTGTTGTCCCCGATGAAGGCCTATTGGTCGTAACGTAGGTTTTGTTTGTGTTCTTGTCTCGGTGCGGTATCTGACCACACCCAGGTTTAAATTATGACTAAACTCAACCTTAACTCAACTTTTACACATTTATTTTCATTTTTTTTTCCACAAATGAAAGCAGACTTCAAATCACTGGTGACAAGTTTTGATGAGCCCAACTCTTCACATTAAAGACCTTTGTGCCTGTTGCACAACCCCCATGAAGGCAGAACATATTTTGCAGTCCTGTCCACTGAATACCGACAAAACATGTAGCATTTGGGAACAGCCAGTGTTTTTCCACGAGAAGCTGTACGGAAGTGTACAGAGCTTTGAGTCGACTGCTGCCTTCGTTAGAGTCATTGAAGTTGAGGCCTGAAGATGAATGAGGAAGAAGAAGAAGAAGAAAGAACACATAAAGGTATGTTTGAAATAAATAATGACATGTCATATTACAAATTACAAAACAAACTAAAACAACTAATTAATTATATTTTTTTAAAATAGGAATTTCAGTTCTAAGACTGTATACATGTCTTGGCAGATGTGCAGTACAGTAGTTTGCTGTTGCTTTCTCGTGTTTCATTGTATATGTAAAACTAAATCTCAGGTTATATTTCAAGGATATGGCGACGGCGTGGGCTAGTGGTTTAGTGACACGGCTCACAACTCAAAGGTGCTGGGTTCGATCCCCATCACAGCACCGGCCGTTACCCCAGGGAAGCAAACCCTTAGAAAATGCAGGAGGAAGCAGACCTTTACATAAAATGCATGCTGAAGTCGGATGCACTGGGTCTAGAGGCGCAAAATAAAAACCACAGTGCAATGCACAACGCCTTGGGGAATAGAGAAATAAGTCGAACGCAAAAAAATTTAAAAAAATTTTCAAAGATGTTATAGGTTAGGTCATCTAATTGTTTGTCGTTACCATAATCTGGTCCCCGGCCAACTTTAGCTAGGCCACCCCTGATCTAGGCCATAATTTATATGTGACTTCCAGCGGCGATGTTGCTGCTCAGTGAGGGCAATTAAAGATAAACAAGTGGAGGCTATATCGACAAAAACATGGTACAAGGGAGATAACTCGCAAAATGTAGCAATATAGAGTTCCTTAACAATATCGTCAATTTCGTAAATCACTTAAAACTGAAAAATGTATTTAAATGTTCATTTACTAAAATTTTATGGTATACCTCAAGTTATTATATATCATACATGTAATACATATTTTTTTTAAAATGTGTGCAGAGACGATGTAGATAATACAGAATTTAGATATGTATCACTATAAACATTTCAAATAGAATCTGAATCTAAAGATAAGTTACAAAAAAGTTATGATTTTTTATATATAATTTTTGGTCGCCCCTGTTTACAGGGGCTCGTTAACCCAATCTGAATTGAATGGTCGATCTCTCACTGTCTCTCACGTTCGTTCATTAGTATCGATCTGTCAACGTTCACTGATCAGGCTAACTTCAAATATGGCTAAATAAATCAATCGGTGACGGAAGTGATTGTTGAACTTGATACAAGGAAATAGGTTACTCCCCTCCACCGAGGGGGAATCTAATAGCGTAGCTGTTATCTGGCTGGTCTAACGATCGTCTCATTTATTCTTGATAAAGTATGCCTCCACCCAATCTAGAAAACACTTGAACTCCGAGTTTCTTTGTTTGGTCATATCCTACGGCTGGAACAAGAAACACTTGAACTCCGAGTTTCTTTGTTTGGTCATATCGTATGGCTGGACCAGGAAACACCTGAACTCCGAGTTTCTTTGTTTGGTCATGTCCTACGGCTGGAACAAGAAACACTTGAACTCTGAGTTTCTTTGTTTGGTCATATCGTATGGCTGGACCAGGAAACACCTGAACTCCGAGTTTCTTTGTTTGGTCATGTCCTACGGCTGGAACAAGAAACACTTGAACTCTGAGTTTCTTTGTTTGGTCATATCGTACGGCTGGACCAGAAAACATTTGAACTCCGAGTTTCTTTGTTTGGTCAAGTCGTACGGCTGGAACAAGAAACACTTGAACTCTGAGTTTCTTTGTTTGGTCATATCGTACGGCTGGACCAGAAAACATTTGAACTCCGAGTTTCTTTGTTTGGTCATATCGTACGGCTGGAACAGGAAACACTTGAACTCCGAGTTTCTTTGTTTTGGTCAAGTCGTACGGCTGAACCAGGAAACACTTGAACTCCGAGTTTGTAGTTTTAACCCTATATGATCTAGTCTAGTTGATTAGATTCGTCTTAACTTAACTTAACGTCTTTATACTGGTTTAGAAGACCCTGCAGAGCATGTATACAACCAGTTACGTTTACATCACCTTGCTATAAAAGCTATGCGCATCCAATTTATTCTTAAATGCATTAGCTGTCCCTACTTCCACCACCTCCCCTGCATTCCAAGCAGACACCACTCTCTGACTAAGAAAATATTTCCTTTAATTTCCTTTAATCTGGATCTTTCTTTAGTTAATTTGTAGCTATGCCCTCGTGTTATTGTGGGTATTTTAAGTATTTTAAAAAACTTGTTATAGTCTAATGTATCCATTCCTCTGATCATCTTATAAACCTGTATTAAGTCACCTCGAATTCTTCTCTCTTCTAGACACTGTAGGCCGGTTTTTCTGAGTCTTTCCTCATAACTGAAATTCTGGAATTCCACTATCAGCTTTGTCGCTCATTTTGTGTATTCTTTCTAGCATGTTTATATCCCCTCTATGATAAGGACTCCACACCTGTACACAGTACTCCAATCTAGGTCTAACTAAAGCTTTATACAGTTTGACGATCACTTCCTTTCTTCTATGTTTAATATTTCTTTTTATCATACCTAACATTGCATTTGTCTTTTTCACTGCTACCTGGACTTGCTCACTCACTTTTCCTGTATGATCTATTATAACCCCTAGGTCCCTTTCCTTATCAATCTTTCTAATATTGTTCTCTCCCATTCTGTCATTATCTTCCATATGTGATCTACCCATGTGGACGACTGTACATTTATCTACATTAAACTCCATTTGCCAGCTTACAGACCATTCTCGAATTTTATCTAAATCCAATCTCAATATATCCACTTCCGCTTTAGATGAGACACTACTGCATAGTTTTGTGACATCAGTTAACTTTTCAATCATGGATCCCATATCAATGTCCAAATCATTTATATATATCAAGAACAAAATTGGTCCCAAAACCGAGCCCTGTGGCACACCACTTTTCACTTCACACCACTCAGAGTACTCCTTATTTGTGCCCACCCTCTGCCTTCTTCCCGTTAACCAATTGTCAATCCATTTGGCAACTTCCCCACCTATTCCATGTGATTTTAACTTTCGAAATAATCTGTGATGTGGAACTCTATCAAAGGCCTTTGCAAAGTCTAGATAAATAACGTCCACTGGCTCCCCTTTATCTATGATTTTAGTAACCTCCTCCATGAATTCTAATAGATTTGTTAAGCATGATCTCCCTCTAGTAATCCCATGCTGACTATTTCTAATTAGATTAAATTTGTCTTAATGCATTACAATGTTATCTTTGATTATTGACTCTAACAATTTACAGACTATGCTCGTTAAACTCACCGGTCTATAGTTGTTGGATCTGATTTTTTGCCTTTTTTGAATAAGGGGATCACTCCTGCAGCTTAACAATCCCTTTTGTAAGTGATTGAGAACATAATATAGCCAAAGGTTTTGCTGGTTGGTCTCTAATTTCAAACAGCAATTTTGGATGAATACCATATTGACCTGGACATTTAAACATTTTCAACCCCTCCAATTTTTTAAAAACCCTTTACGGTCATATCTAGTTGATTTGAATTGTCTTAACCCTTTACGGCCTAGTCTAGTTGATTAGATTCTTCTTAACCCTTTACGATATCATCTAGTGTATTAGGTTCGTCTTAACCCTTTACGACCTAGTCTAGTTGATTAGATTCATCTTAACCCTTTACGATCTAGTCTACTTGATTACATTCATCTTAACCCTTCACAATCTCCTCCACCTCATTCACCAAGGACAATCATCGTATGTCAGAATTGTGGAGATTTTGTAAACGTCCGTTCAGAGAGCTATTCTGACTAAGAGCCTCTCAAGAAGCACCTGGGTCACACATGTGTCACACCTGGGTCACTCTCTGTTTTGTCTGCCAGTGATTTTCTTAGTGTCCATGTCTCCAAACCACAGCATATAGAAGAGAGCAGAGTTGAATTGAAGAGAGAGACATTAAAGGTTCTTGTCTTGGCAACCGTTCAGGGCCGCGTTAATGGACTAGAAGGGGGCCCAGCTCGTGCCGTGAGGTCAGTTCAGGTTGTTCCCCACTGAGGAGGGGCTCAATACAGATGTACTTTTTGACATCCTCTAATCGCAGCTCCCACCAAGGAAGACTGGATCACAACTGGTCAAGCCATTGAACAGCACTTGGTTTTTTTCGAAATATTCATCTCCAGTCCCACTTTCCATTGGGTCGCTGCATCATTTGGTTGGCCCTGGATCGCCTACGCGTTACATAAACTGGTTGATTACCAGGCAGTCCCTATTCTGGAATAATCCACAGGGCAGGAAGTATAATGAACGACTGAGAAACTGGGAAGCGTGTGATGGATGCCAATATCAGGACCGCAGGCAAGAACTGGCTCTGATGGCTCATGGGAAGGCTTGACCTACATTTGTTGAACAAGAATGTCCCGCTGGAAGTGGTCACGTCTTCGATTGATTGACCCCCCAAAAATTGGCTACCATAAAGTGAAATAACACAATCTATGTTATGTAGAAAAGTAATTTTCAAATTGAATGTTTTAAACATGTATAGGTATATATTTTTTTCAAGTTTGTGTATGTATTATAAATATAATTATACTAAAGTGACACTTTTTTCAAATTTTCACTACTACTAGTAAATGTGCACTGCAGTGATCAGATGGAAGTCATTATAACGGTTGAGATTCAATTGGTGCACACATTGAGAGAGAGCAATACATAGCGAGAATGACTGACGACCTAATAATAATATCATGCCAAACATCACCGGCAAATCCAGAACTGATAGTTAGTGAAACGGAAAAATCCAGATATGACCGGCAAATCCCGATACTTCTATTTTTAGCAACTAACGTACACCTTGGTCTCGTCAGAAGCAGGAAAGACAACCCATTTCTGATGAACTTGGTCGACAGAAAACACGATAAAGTTAGTTTATTTCTAGTTAATGTGAACTGTTTCGTTTATTGAAGATCATCTGCCTGTTGAAATCCTGAAAAAGCACTACACAACAAGGTAAGCGAGAGAGCAACAGATGTTTCTTTTTTTTTTAAAAATAACTTTACTTTAACTTAACTTAACTTAACTTTAGGTTTGATTCATAGCAAGTTGGAAACTGGGACCATGACAGAACTCCGAGAACATCATCAAAAAGAACTTGAGACATTGAGTATGTCATTGTTATAATAGGCCATAAAAAACGGAAACCGTTTCTTAGTTAATTTGTTTGTTCTGGCGAATGCAGTGTGTACAATGTACAGTTCAGACCAATCACCATCTCTACATTCAAGGTTGGTTTCACGATATCTCCAACAACATGTTTCTTTCTTATCTAGTTTGTCTACATTCTAGTAATTTCTATCCATCGGTGGACTAACGGTTGTTTCATTCCCAGTTACAGCACCATATATGAATTAATAATAGTAAATGTGTGCACCATATCCAGACACATAAGACCTGTCTTACTAAACTAAAGGTACACATTTTGTACAGTGTATATTTATCTTGTCTCCAATATGGTTCTCTTTAATGTGTCATATTTCTGTAAAAGAGTAATTTGAATGTTAAATACAAATTATCCATTATAGAAATAAAAATAACAGATTAAATTAACACAAATATAAATATATTTTACGTATTGCTCTTTGTCTGGATTTATCTTCTTTGTCCAAATTGTACAGGACTTTTACATTTCTTGTTTATGTTTGTACGAATAGCTACCCTTCCATGACCTTAATGTCTAAAGATAATAAATTATCTGATTCCAGAGAACAACACGATGGACACTGTGCTCAAGGCAAGAAAAGAACGTGAGAAAAATGGTATGTTGTGACATGTGACAGTAATCCAAAACCTTTCTGTCACAAATGATGGTCAAATTATAGCAGCTGTTGTCTTCTCCGTTTTTGCTGTTCACACATTGTTGTATTCGATGTGTACATGTTATATAATAGCAGAGGAGAGCTGACATGAGTACACACACATTGTTGTATTTGATGTGTACATGTTGTATAATAGCAGAGGAGAGCCGACATGAGTACACACACATTGTTGTATTCGATGTGTACATGTTATATAATAGCAGAGGAGAGCCGACATGAGTACACACACATTGTTGTATTTGATGTGTACATGTTATATTATAACTGAGGAGAGCAGACATGAATACACACACATTGTTGTATTCGATGTGTACATGTTATATTATAGCAGAGGAGAGCCGACATGAATACACACACATTGTTGTATTTGATGTGTACATGTTGTATAATAGCAGAGGAGAGCCGACATGAGTACACACACATTGTTGTATTTGATGTGTACATGTTATATAATAGCAGAGGAGAGCCGACATGAGTACACACACATTGTTTTATTCGATGTGTACATGTTATATTATAACAGAGGAGAGCCGACATGAGTACACACATATTGTTGTATTCGATGTGTGCATGTTATATAATAGCAGATGAGAGCCGACTTGAGTACACACACATTGTTGTATTCGATGTGTACATGTTATATAATAGTAGAGGAGAGCCGACATGAGTACACACACATTGTTGTATTTGATGTGTACATGTTATATAATAGCAGAGGAGAGCCGACATGAGTACACACACATTGTTGTATTCGATGTGTACATGTTATAAAATAGCAGAGGAGAGCCGACATGAGTACACACACATTGTTGTATTCGATGTGTACATGTTATATAATAGTAGAGGAGAGCCGACATGAGTACACACACATTGTTGTATTTGATGTGTACATGTTGTATAATAGCAGAGGAGAGCCGACATGAGTACACACACATTGTTGTATTCGATGTGTACAAGTTATATAATAGCAGAGGAGAGCCGACATGAGTACACACACATTGTTGTATTTGATGTGTACATGTTATATTATAACTGAGGAGAGCAGACATGAATACACACACATTGTTGTATTCGATGTGTACATGGTATATAATAGCAGACGAGAGCCGACATTAGTACACACATATTGTTGTATTCGATGTGTACATGTTATATAATAGCAGAGGAGAGCCGACATGAGTACACACACATTGTTGTATTCGATGTGTACATGTTATATAATAGCAGAGGAGAGCCGACATGAGTACACACATATTCACATTACATCACATTATCATCGGTTTCAATATTGTATTGTGAGAGTGAAGACAGATGAGACTAAATGAAACCCTATGTCAAACACCTGGTCAATGCTGTGGAGATTTCTGGAAGGGAGTGTGTATTTCCAGTCATTTAATGGTACCTGCAATATATGTTCCATTTCCCATCTGCTGAAATCCACTTTACAACTGCATGATTGTCCAGAAAGCAGGAATGCCATGTTTTATTTAACTGTAAGAACTAAGCACCCCATCAGTCTCACCTGCTTGAACCAAAACCTTTTTACATTTTTAGATAACAGTCTAAACTTTAAACTAGCCAAACTTGTGTTTGTTTAAATGTATGCTTTTGGGGATTTTACAGGCGAAGGCATGCTACTTCCAACCGTATATCTTTGTCTTTTAGGTTCTACCATAATGTATTGACCAGTGAAAGGATGCGTGTGTGTATCTCTATGTACCTATTATCTAATGTTTATGTAGAACTGAGGAATTGTTTTGATTCTGTTTCCTTTTGATGGAGGTTCTACATCTATTAGCCAATATTCCTTAATTTGATATTCCTCAAATGATGTAAACTCTTCAAAACCAAAACTTTTTGAGGGAATATTCATAATGTATTTAAGAACACTTGAAAAAAGATTAACTAGACATTTTTGGGACCTTTTTCTAACTATGAAAAATACATTTTATTTACTAAATGTAAACATAAATGTACTGAAACTCTTTTAAATGTCCTCATACAACTGTAACTTTGGACATTTTTTAAAGACTTTTCTTTACATTGCTTATCCTTATATGTACATATATACTTACAGTAGTAGGGGACTAAGATTATTGGAATTTGGCGACTGAATCTGATCGCTGAACAAACAATTAGTTCTATATCAAACAGTATATACAATTCCACATGTTGGGTTTAACAAAATATTATTACACACAAACACAAAGTATAATTTGTAATTTCTTTTTCCGCCACTCACAACTGGATAAATTTGCAACAAATAAAACTCCTTTATAAATATTAATTGGGACAAGCTGTTCCTAATACCCCCATGTCCGTTTTTCAACCTGGCTACTATTTAATACACAACTTCACCTCCTTATGTTCTACATGCTTACACAATCTCAACATATACATTCTAATCTATTTTGTGCATTAAATTGATTTTTAGATCGATGTGATAGAGGTTTCACAAATGGGATTTCTGTAAGAAAACTGAATTACTTAAGGATACAAAATCCTTGACGTCTATGATTTAAACCATGTATACTCAGTGAAAGTTATCTATAATGATTTAACAAGACAGCTCTACAGCATTGTTTAATTTCACAATAAACAAACAGTTATGAAGTTAATGGTGTGTTAATGTGTGCAAATATTAATTAATGTCAAATGTTGGGATGTGTTAATTTCTTGGGACGAGGAAAACAAATTTGTTCACAGAAATCGTATAAACGTCTATATCTGGAGTAGACTCAGTAGCAAGATCAAGATACGTGACAGAACACAGAGGGACTCAAGGAAACTGAATAACATAATATTTCACGAAATAACATTGCAGAATACAAATATAAATGTGTAAAGAAATAAAATAGAATGGGAATTGGCAGAAGCATGTGTGGAGTCAAAACTGTTAGGTGCATAACTGACAATTCTTTGATTGAACATGAAGAAGAATCTATCAGAGACTAACACAGAAAGGAAGTAAACATAAGTACACGAACATATGACTGCTCTACCACAGATGTAAAGAAGATAAATGAAGCAACTCGTCACATAATCTGGAAAGATATTGCCGGTGGAGCAGATGTGTGCGAGCACCATGCAATCTATTGGGTTTCATTTTTGTAACTTGATTCTAGTAACTACATCCAGATAGTTTTAGCAATGTTTTCTGTTTAGTTAGAGCCGACAGGAGATCAATTCGCCAAGCAACCGTGCCATTACTAAGAGGTACATTTTTTGTAGCATTAATCAGAGCATTTCTATATTTGTCAGGTTTCTCTCCACCAGAGTGGTCACTAAAGAAAAGATATACTCTTTCACAACTTCCACACTTTAAAACCCTATGCTTAAAAAGTTTATGAGACAGTGACGTAGACACATCGGTTGGAGGCGTGTTAACAGCGTTGATGGATACAAAATATTTTTCTTGAAGCTCGAGTTGCTACTTCAATAAATTGAAGATAGGTGGCACTGACGAATGCACATGAGGTAGCGGGAAAATGACCGCTGAACATTTCCTGGAAAACCGCACAACATACGAGGATCAGAGAAAGCAGATGTGGCCATCACCAGTGGCAACACTAGACATGCTCTATGGCAGTGTTGAAAGCCTCAGGATGACCGCTGCTTTTTTTGAAAAAATACAGGTTGACGTCTGACATAGTACAAAGAAGAAGACGCTATTTCAGCTCGTCTATTTCACATACTCTTGCATCTGAAAACGTTGGGTACTCCTCACCAAACGCACTGTGATGTGTATTATAATGTCTTTGACAATTTCTTTTTCCAAACCCTGATGAAAAAGCATTGCACACAAGACAGGTAACTCCTGTATTGTCGTCATTGTTTACGACCAGAAATTCCTTTTTCCAGTTATCTTGGCAAGAGTTGTGTTTCTTTCTTCTTGGTTCACTATATACTGTTACGTTTCTTTCTTCTTGGCTCACTATATACTGTTACGTTTCTTTCTTCCTCGTTCACTACATACAGTTATGCTGGATCCGTCTTTTGACGAAAAAGCTACAGAATTATTAAAATATTCACAGCTGCGGGGTTGCACTAAAAATTTTTCCATACTGTATGTTTAAAGTTTTCATTGTAACCTAACAACAAACTCTGACCAGCAACAAACTCTGACCGCATTATTCCCATTGTATTTATTTACAACAAACATGACAGCCTTATTCAATGTATTAGATCCGAAGAAAGCAGAAAGTTCCTACGATGCAACACAATGCTGACCCTGACCAGTATTGGAAAAACCACAGAATGAAGTCACCAGTAAGAAATTTGTCAGAACATTGAGCGGTAAATACGTTTACTGGCAGCAAACACGCAAATTAGCTACTTTCAGGTCAACTAAAATGAAATGGATGGATAACAACATTATTTGTTTGGGTTTGCATAACAAAGTTTGCATAACAAAGTTTGCATAACAAAGCTTACATAACAAAGTTTGCATAACAAAGTTTGCATAGAAAAACTGGTCTCATGAGTATTGTTACTCGCAAGCACTTTTTTACTTGCATGCCACAAGACCCAAATGTCGTTAAAAGAGCACAGTGGCGCTCACGAGCACCAGGTCGAGAACGCCTGTTATGAAGCATTTGTTATATTTAGATTGGAGTACTTTGTGTAGGTGTAAAGTCATTATCGTAGATTGGATATGAACATGCTGGAAAGGATATACAGAAGAGTCATTAAACTGATAGTGGGTCTCCAAAATTACAGTTATGAAGAAAGACTAAGAAAAGCTAAGCTGCAGTGACTAAAAAGGTGAACAATTCAAGGGGACTTAATACATATTTATATCAGCAACCCAGAGCTGCCAAAGACCCTTCAATACCTCTACACAGTGATCCTGGAAAACAGACTGCAACAAAGCACACTGGCTAAGGAGAAGAACAGGGAAGGCTAACAATGTGCTAAAAAATTCCTCCTGAAGTCGGATGTGTCAAACCGAAAGGTACAAATATCGTAATCAAGCTATAAACTACGACACAATAACTTTCTATTCTCTGGACTACATTTTGCTACTTGCAAAGCCTTTTTCTGGGCTTAGTGGAGGAAGATTGAGAACGATTGAAGAAGAAGAAGTGAAACAACAACAACAAATTGTGGAATGGATCTCTCCGCTTATTATAGGATCTGTGGACTAGGAAAAAGCCTTTGACAACTTGGACAGGTCATCACAATGGACATTGCTCAGACACTATGGATCTCAAAGACATTGTATAAGCCAGAAAACATTTGAAACTACAAGATGTCGAGTGCTACATGGAGGTCAGCTTTCTGAACCCTTTGAAATCTGAACGGGGGTTCGGCAGAGTTGTCTGCTTTTGCTCTTCCTGCTGGTCATTGCCTGGATTATGAAGTCAATATTATCGTCAAGCAACAAAAGCATTAAATGGGCATTGACAAGACAACTTAACGATGATATGGCTCTCCTATCCTATACCAACAACCAGATACAGAATAAGATACTTAAACTTGAAGAGAGGTCACTACATTTGGGGCTAAAAATACACAGAGATAGAACAAAGGTTTTGAAAATAAATACAAAAATGATAGAATTGGGTTGGAGTCACCCACCTTCAGATTGTTAAGTCATTCACAGACTTTTGCAGCAATATAGACATATTAGGAGCTGCAGAAAACGTTCAGTTAAGAATACAGAAGGCGAGAAGAGCTTTCATTGCATTGAGAACTTTGTGGAAGTCAAAAGATATGAAAACCATCAATCAAATAAAAATGTTGAACTTCAACTTAAAATCTGATTTATTTTATGTCCCTGAAACATTGAGCAAAAAGATACAGACTTTTGTAAATGGATGTGTGTGTAAAATACAATGGTGGAAATGGTGCAACAAAATCATCAACGTGGTACTGAAGGGAAAAACAGGACAAATACCAGTGGAGTATCGGATACAGAGGAAGCGATGGAAAGGCCACACATTTCCTAAAACAGTGGATAGCATTACCAGACAAGCTCTGTTCTGGAATCTACAAGGTAAGATAAATAGAGGAAGCCTGAGACACTAATGGAAGAGGGAGCTGGAAGCAAATGTCAACGGAGCGGACATGATGTGAACAGAATTGGCTCATGATCAGAAAACTTGGGGAGTATTTGTTGAGGGCCTATGCTCTACAGGGACCTGGCAGGTTTTTGATTGATTGATTGTTGACGATGTGATTTCTATCTCGATAGGCTCTGATGGCAAACCAAACTTGCACTCGATTTACAACGCTGTACAGGGTTGCCAGATGAAAATTTGGACGAAAAATAAGCCATAAAAAGAATAAAAGCATGCCAATTCTGTTAAAAATGTATCATTATTATATCACATAAAAAGCTCCAGATACGGCTCATTAATGTTATCCCCATAACAACCAGCGGAACCAACGACATACTCTTTGTCTGATGAAATGTCTTGTAGCATGCCTGACGATGGAGTAACATTTTTTGCAGTTCTTTTTGGAAAGAATAATTCCACCCTGATTCTAACCATAGCAGCATGAAGATGGAGGTGCATTTTAATTAATTCTTTCGTTTTGACTGAGGATACAAGAGATAATATCCTCTCCAATATTACATTGTTTGTTCCAATTTAATATTGTATTTGGCATTTTTATTATTTGGCGGTTTTAATTTGTTTAACTACAGGGTCATAGATGAAAATCAATTATTTCTAAACAGAAAAATGTGGAAAACTGACCGCTAAAATGATTAGGAAGGAATTTTGTCAGAGGTTTGGTTTCATTTATAAATATCACGTTATAAAAAAACCTCGATCCACAAATCACTTCTAAGAAAATTGTCATCGTTTTGGTTTCTTTTATAAATATCACGATATCAGAACACTTCGATCCTTCTTATTTCTTCTTCTTCGTACGCAGTCAGACAGTAACCATTACGTTTTCGAAAAAGCAGCCGTCATCCTGAGGCTGTCGACACTGCCATAGAGCTTGTCTAGTGTTGCCACAGGTGATGGCCACATCTGCTTTCTCTGATCTGCAAACATCCATCTAATTGTACATCCATCCATCCATCCACCCATCCATCCATCCACCCATCCATTCATCCATTAATCCACCCATCCATCCATCCACCCATCCATCCACCCATCCATCCACCCATCCATCCATCCATCCACCCATTCATCCATCTATCCACCCATCCATCCATCCATCCATCCATCCATTCATCCACCCATCCACCCATCCATTCATCCACCCATCCATCCATCCACCCATCCACTCATCCATCCATCCATCCATCCACCCATTCATTCATCCATTCATCCACCCATCCATCCATTCATCCACCCATCCACCCATCCATCCATCCACCCATCCATCCATCCATCCATCCATACATCCATCCATCCACCCATTCATCAATCCATTCATATTCATCCAACTTGTTTAGGTAGTTGTAGTGGAGAGGTGTTACCTCCATTGTTTCATATTTTTTTTGCAAACGAAAATCTGACAAAGACTTGATAGATCAATTTCATTATTTGTTACAATCGTTAGTATTGTAACCACATGGAATATACGATCGCGTATTTTTGGGACTGGTGATGGTGGAAGCCTAAATTATAGCACGAAAGACCCCCAACTTGTCATTCGTCGTATATGCTGCTCCGCTAACCACATAACCAAGACCTGATGTGATAGCCACATGAACCCCTTTTTGTGACATATTATATGTGATGCGAGAATCCCTAGAATAATTTGAGTAGATTTGACACTTGAATTTTACCCGGGCCTACTCTTTTTGATTACCAAAGGCCAAGAGATTTTTAATGTTCGCATCACTGCATACAGCTGTCTGTTCTCACTATTCAGAGATCAGGAGACATTTTTATCGGATGATCCACGTGAACAATCTCAGTCACCACAAATGATTACAAATGTTACCGTTGGTGAACTATTTGGCTCAAGCAACCATCAGATTGTCCGTTGAGATCTTGTAGCTATGATAGATGATATAAAGTGTTCACTAACATACGATTACTCTAGAACAGATGTACAAAAGAGGATAGAATGAGCGAGCCACGTAATCTGGACAGATATTTTCACTTGCGAAAATTGTGAAGAGGTGAAGTTGAAATCTATTCTGGAGCACCTGAAACAGGGATGCTGCTTATCAACTCAATCAGTACTTTGGCACAGTCTATACAAAAGAAGACTGCTCCAGGATCTCAGAGCCATTAGATATTTTCCAACGGGACATGCACAAAGAAGGATTACTATCATTCTGCATTACAGAGAAAATGGTTTGACAAAAATTGGATAGGTCTCGCAGATGACACAAAATTATGCGGCAGAGTCTCTTCTCTGGAAGAACTGGATCTATTGAGATCAGATTTGGAGAGGATTAAAAAATTGTTCGAGAGCTGGCATATGGAGTTTAATTTAGAAAATGTACAATCCTATACATCGGAAGATCCAATAATGAATATAATTACAGGATGGGAGAGAACAATATTAGGACAATAAAAACGAAAAGAGTTAAAATAGATCATACAGGAAAGATGTGGGAGCAAGTCAAGGATGCAGTGAAAAAGGCTAATGTCATGTTGGGCATGATAAAAAGAAACATTTCACATAAGAGCAAGGAAGTAATAGTCAAGTTATATAAATCATTAGTGAGAACAACATTAGAGTGATGTGTTCAGGTGTGAAGTCCATATAATAGAGTTGATATGAACATGCTGGAAAGGGTACAAAGAAGAGCTACACAAATGATCGCAGGGTTTTAGAAATATAGTTATTAGGAAAGACAATGAAAACTGGTCTCCAGTGTCTAGAACCAAGCAGAATTCGAGGAAACTTAATGCAAGTGTATAAATTAATAAACGGAAAGGATAAATTGGACTATACAAAGTTTTTCAAAGTACAACCGGCTACAGGAATAAGAGAGCACAGCTTCAAATTGTTTAAAGAGAGGTCTAGACTAGATATTAGGAAAACATTTTTTTAGTCCAAGAGTGAGGAATTCTTGGAATGCATTGCCTCAGGATGTAGCCGAAGCAAAGTCAGTTAATGCATTCAAAAATAGATTGGATGCCTACATTATTTTCGGTGTTAATAGAGTGAAACATACTGGTTTTGTACAGACTCTGTAAAGCTTTCTAAACCAGAATAATGAAGTTAAGTTGAAACTAAAAAAAAATATTATCAAGAACATTTACATTTGGCTTTAAAAATTACAATAAGGCAGCCACCTTCCTATACCACGCGCTTGTCATGTGATCTGCGATAGTTATAACTTTTCCACTGACCTTGAACTTCGCATTGAAATTATAAAATTCAAACTTTCATCGTTCCGACTTTAACCTTTAAAGATAATATGGGAATATTTGTGTTTAAAACTTATACTAAAGTGTTGATTTTGTTCAAGAGATGCTGCATATATTGTTTTAAGTCTGCGGATATTTTAGCATTGTTGTAATTCTAATCAGAATCGTTGAATTGTGTAAACGTTAGTGGTGCGTTCCGGTATGTCGTAATTTTTAAGAAACCTGTCGTCTGGAACATCATTTGGAGACTTAGCCGTTAGTCGAACGCGGCTCGTTGTGATTGTGAGGAAGTTCGTTTTGAATGAAATGATTTGTGTAGAGACAAAATGTCTGTAACGTTATTGATGAATAATCCATTCCTGGCCGTGAACAGAGAAATCTTAACAGGGAAGTGGATAGACGATTGAAAGATGTGGATGACGGGTTGAGTGAGGTGGTAGTGTAAGGAGTGAGCAAATGATGGATAGAATTGTGATGGACGAGACATAAAAAGATCTGGAAATATTGAGTGTTATGATAAAGAGGGAAACACTTTGATAGGATTATTTGAGTGATTATTATAATCATTATAGAGATAGTATTTTCTTGGTTGTATATGTCTCTATCTACTAGGACCTTGGGAAGCCGAGATCACTTATGGAGGAGAGGCAGATCTTCACAGACATCTCGACGGTTGTGAGAAGAATCCAGGACACCTGAACTTTGTTCCTGTAGACCTGTTTGATGTGGACCGTCTTCCTCCTGGCTGTCAGGACAACCTTCTGGTGGAGATGACCCGAGCGCTGTCAGATGTAACTGTCCGTGTGTCAGTCAAGTATGTCAGTGAGGGGAGACCTGAAACTTTTCCTGGAAGTAGCAAGCCTTACCCTTGCTACAAGAACAGGGGGAGGGACATGATGAGGGTAGGGACTGGGTCGGTGTCGTGGGTTGAGATATTCCCAGACAAATACAAGAACCCGACCTGTTGGTGTGAGGAATGTCTGGACTCTCCTACACCAAAAACACAGTTTGCTCGCATTTCTATACGTACAGCGCGCCATGTTGTCTGGGACCGCCTGGAGGCGGCAGCCACGACGTGTCATCTCTTCTTTGATAGAGGTGGTACACCTGGTGCCTGTGAGGGTGTCGTCGCTCTCAGTGGGATGTCATGGGTGGGGGGTGATATTGATGGTGACAGGTGTTGGATGACACATGTGACCCATGACCTGGATCTGGCACATAGGCTCCACAAGATGGCGGCTCACCGAGATAACTTGGTGGAGGAAGTGGAGGCAAGATATGGGCGCAGAGACTACCTCCCTCACAGATATAACAAACAGGAGACAGGATCTGAACCTGGTCCTCTAGGGAAGCTGGCCATTATAGTGTCCCACCCTCACGGATGTAGTAAACAGGTCAGCGTTGGGTATTGGGTCAACGGAGATGGGAGGTGGGGGGAGCAGGTGACATACACTACAGCCACTTGTCCTGGGTCTAGTGGGGCTCTCGTGTGGGGGGTGGGGGAGGGGGTCTTTTATCCTGGCTTTGGCCACAGCGGGAATTGTGAGGGGAATAAAGATGTGAATTTTGGGTTTTGGGCATGGGGCTTCTAGTAATGGTGTCCTTATATTTAACATGGGATAAGTTGTACACAAGATGTACAGGATGGATTTTTGTTGGGTGTACATGAAGAGTTGTACAGCTGGTCACTACTATCATCATGTGTCATACAGCTGGTCACTACTATCATCATGTGTCAGGGAGCTTGTCACTACTATCATCATGTGTCCGACAGCTGGTCACTACTATCATCATGTGTCAGGGAGCTGGTCACTACTATCATCATGTGTCAGGGAGCTGGTCACTACTATCATCATGTGTCCGACAGCTGGTCACTACTATCATCATGTGTCCTACAGCTGGTCACTACTATCATCATGTGCCATCCAGCTAGTCACTACTATCATCATGTGCCACACAGCTTGCTACTACTATCATCATGTGTCCGACAACGAGATATCAACATCATGTACTAATGTCAAGTGTTTTGAATCATCCTCATTTCAAATATTGAACTGTTTCTCTCCAGCCACATTAAAGAATCACCACGACAGTTCGCTTTATTTGGGAAGCCTGGTTCAAATCTTGTGTTGGCTCTTGCAGCAACAGTTTGTTTTATGCAATGATTTTGCTAACCTTGCTACGAAAACCTACCTGGAGGCAGGATATATTTCCAGAGGTGGCAGAAAATATACCAGGTATTGGAAACAAAAACGGCCAGACTGAAAAAGAAAGGAGAGATACTACCCTAAGCTTCATAACGAAAAGCTACCCAAGCATGGGCTGGACCCATGCATACACCGACGGTTCTGTAACAAACACTACACAGAACGGAGGGGCAGGAGCATTCCTGAACCTACCAAATGGCAGAAAAATAACACTGTCATTCGCTACTGGTAAGTACACAAGCAATTTCAGAGCGGAGGCAGAGGCACTGAGGGCGGCAGTGGAAGAAATGGTGACACACAGTGAAAATGAAAGCCATATAGTCCTGCTTACAGATGCTCTCGCCGTAGTCACAGCGCTAAAAAGCCAGAAAAACACTGAGCTTAATGACTTAAGAGCAGCACTCTGCAAACTGTGCCAGCAGTCCGCACCAAAAAGGGTAGTGGTACAGTGGGTCCCATCACACTGCAACATCCAAGGCAACGAGGAGGCAGACAGACTGGCAAAATAAGGTGCAAGACTACCACAAACAGATACTAGTATGACGTACGAAGAGACAAAACGGCTTATCAAAGCCAGATACATGACCAAATGGGAAACCGAACATACTGGTTACCCCAAAAACGATGCCTATTACCAGTTGAACCGAAGAGAGCAGGTCGTTGTCTTCAGACTTCGCACTGGCCACAATAGACTGAGGTACCACCTATTCAACAAATTGAAGATAGGTGTCATCGACGAATGCCCGTGCGGTACCGGTAAAATGACCGCTGAACATCTGCTGCAGAACTGCCCGACATACGAGGATCAGAGAGAGCAGATGTGGCTATCACCAGTGGAACTGCAAGACAAGCTCTATGGCAGTGGCGACAGCCTCAGGATGACCGCCGCTTTTTCCGAAAAAATAATGGTTACTGTCTGACTGCGTACGAAGAAGAAGAAGAATCATCCTCATTTTAAAATTTGAACTGTTTCTCTCCAGCCACATTAAAGAATCACCACGACAGTTCGCTCTATTTGGGAAGCCTGGTTCAAATCTTGTGTGGGCTCTTGCAGCAACAGTTTGTTTTATGCAATGATTTTGCTAACCTTATGCACACCTCTCTTTCATCTTTTTTTACAGTTTTAATGAAGGTACAGTACCCTTGTCTTTCTTTCTCAGTAAAGGGCCCAGTGATCCACTTGGAGACCTGCCCATTGTGCTGCTTAATAATTCTACTGTTGACCATCTTCTGTGCTAGAATGTTAAACTGTTCAGTCTTTCCTATTGTTATCATGTGCCATTCTTTATATTATTATGATTTGTTGTTACAGTGTTAATGTTGTTGTCTGTAATTTTTGTTAATGAGTTCATGAGGGTTGCCCATGTTGCTATTAACCCGACCACGTAAAACATATTGAAACATCAATCACTGCTGGAAGAAAACATCAATGATGAGACACTTCAATGTTAGCTGATGTAGTGAGTCCATGCTCCTTTTGGAGCATATCTTGAGGGAAGATCATTAGAAGAAGAAGCCACAGCAGGTGGAGGAAGATCATTAGAAGAAGAAGCCACAGCAGCTGAAGGAAGATCATTAGAAGAAGCCACAGCAGGTGAAGGAAGATCATTAGAAGAAGAAGCCACAGCAGGTGAAGGAAGATCATTAGAAGAAGAAGCCACAGCAGGTGAGGGAAGATCATTAGAAGAAGAAGCCACAGCAGATGAAGGAAGATCATTAGAAGAAGAAGCCACAGCAGATGAAGGAAGATCATTAGAAGAAGAAGCCACAGCAGGTGAAGGAAGAATATTGGAACAAGACTCTGCTGAAGCTCAGAAAGATGGCACGCAAATAAATTATTAAGGGTAGAAGACTCCCCATCTCATTGTTACCTCATTATTCTCGCAGACCAAAAAACTTCTGAAAGACATGGTGTATTCTGGGTTTTGGACTAATTACTCATATGTGATGTCAGAATGAAAGATGTTTAAACAATATTTTCTTTGTATCAGTAAAAGAAGAAGAAGAAGTAAATAACATGAATAGTGAAATGATGGAGATTGCCTGTTGCTAGTCTCCTCTATTTTCCTACAAAACAGAAAAGGAAAAGTGAGTGAAGTTAGGTCCTTATATTAAGATATGTATTTTGAATGAAAGGTCAGTTAAAGACTATCTCAGAATAAAACAAATAAAATGTGAAGATTTAATGGCATGTTTGTATGTTATTATTATTGATAATGTATTATGTTCCAGTGGGAGCATAGGGTTGCCTCTAAAAACACTTCATAAAACAATGAGTTTTTGTAGTGATTGTTTCTGTAATCTATAAATCCTAGTATTCAATCAGCCGCGTGTGTCTGATACCAGGTAGCCAAATGTTGAGTAAACTCATTTAGCTCTTTTGCCTTGGTGTACCATTTTGGACCCAGGGCTTCCATTACCCCATCTCTCCACCTCAGCCTTGGTCGCTCACGAGGGCGGCTAAAATTGTAAAGTCACCACGATGTCACTCTACGTGTCCACCTGTTGTATGGGAACCACATGGTCTACCCTTCTGTATTTTCACAAATCACTGCAGCATCTTTAATGTCAGAGAAGGAAGTTCGACGTCTGATCTCTGGATTTGGTCTTGAATGGAGATCTTCAATGTTCTTCTCTCCATCACTAGTTGGACAATGCAGAGTCTATCTGCATCAGCTTTCCGTAAGATCCACACCTAGCAGCCTAATACAATGGCTGGAATAACCAAACTGTTTGAATGTGCGAAAACTAGCGTTGTCGTCTTGAATCTTTTGCAGTATGGATTTAATACAGTTCAACCTGAACCAGGCCGCTGTTATCCTTAGTGAGATCTCCTGATTTATTCAATGGGAGTCCGTGATCTCTTGCCCAAGTAGTTATACGAATTTACGTTTTCGATGGGTCAATCTCCAAGGCACACATCTCCTTTTAGGCATAACGGGTTGACCATGAACTGGGTTTTTTTTCTATTGATTTGTAGTCCAATTGAAACGCTTGCTCTGCTGTCCTCATTCAGGCTTTGTTCCACTTTGACACCGTGGCTGAGGACGACTATGTCATCAGCAAACCTCAGATGAGTAAGAATTTCCCTGTCTATGTTCAAGCCTCTGTCCTTAAATTCTAGGTTTTGTAACACTTTGTTTTTAACATTATGAGGTTGTCAGTCCCAAAATATCCCTCCACGGTCACCTTTTGTGACATGCATAATTAGGTGCAGTCAGCTTGTTCCTTCCTCCAAAAAAAAAATGTTTCCGACGATCCAAATGTTAAGTGTAATTCAAGATTGAAGAGATTATATGTAATTTCTTGTGATACAATCCTGTTTTAACATTTACTATTTCCTTTATTATAATTCAAAATTACATCTTACCAATTGTGTTTAGTGTTTTCATTGTTAACACTTTTCAATAAATGATATTAAACTACACAATTTTCTTTCATTATTTTGTATTTGTATGTCTTTCTTCTAGTGTTCTGATATTCTTTACACGCAGCCTGTGATGAATCACTTGGTGCATATTTCTTGCACATGTAGCAACTTACTTTATTGCCTGTGGCTGCTAGCCCATGCACAACCCTCTTTATTCACCTTTTACAACGGGCATAGAGCATTAGTGTTTCTTTTCTTCCCTTCCCCACATTAAAAGGCCTCCAAGATTCCCACTGGAGAAGTGAACTATAAATGTTTGTCAAATGTCAACAAATGTCAACACATTTGTGTTTATTGGAATAATTTGGTCATGGATTTAATACAAACTACACTCTCACATTCTTTATCTGATTGTTGTAAACTTGAGGTGGAGTTTTGTTTCCAGTTTACAAACATCCCTTTAATTTTTTGATTATTTTTATCTTCCTCTTTTTCTTCTTTTTCCTCTTTCAGTTGTTGTTGTTCTTCTTCATTTCCCATCTTGTTAAAGGTTTATGTGTCCGTCTTGTCTTATGTACATGAGTCGAGTACAATGACCATGAAGGACAAATTCCATCTTATTAAAGGTTTATGTGTCCGTCTTGTCTTATGTACATGAGTCGAGTACAATGACCATGAAGGACAAATTCCATCTTGTTAAAGGTTTATGTGTCCGTCTTGTCTTATGTACATGAGTCGAGTACAATGACCATGAAGGACAAATTCCATCTTGTTAAAGGTTTATGTGTCCGTCTTGTCTTATGTACATGAGTCGAGTACAATGACCATGAAGGACAAATTCCATCTTGTTAAAGGTTTATGTGTCCGTCTTGTCTTATGTACATGAGTCGAGTACAATGACCATGAAGGACAAATTCCATCTTGTTAAAGGTTTATGTGTCCGTCTTGTCTTATGTACATGAGTCGAGTACAATGACCATGAAGGACAAATTCCATCTTGTTAAAGGTTTATGTGTCCGTCTTGTCTTATGTACATGAGTCGAGTACAATGACCATGAAGGACAAATTCCATCTTGTTAAAGGTTTATGTGTCCGTCTTGTCTTATGTACATGAGTCGAGTACAATGACCATGAAGGACAAATTCCATCTTGTTAAAGGTTTATGTGTCCGTCTTGTCTTATGTACATGAGTCGAGTACAATGACCATGAAGGACAAATTCCATCTTGTTAAAGGTTTATGTGTCCGTCTTGTCTTATGTACATGAGTCGAGTACAATGACCATGAAGGACAAATTCCATCTTGACAACTTAGAAATGAGATACTTGAGAAAGATGGTCCAATTAACAAGACGGAACTAGGTCCACAATCAGATTATCCGTCACAATCGTCAAGTCCAAACCGTTCAGAGTGGAACAATCTCGACAATGGTGGTTTTGTCATGTCTGCAGAAGGTGGAACAACCTCAGATAAACTGAAGAGAAGAGAGAGAGGAATGAGAAGGGAAGAGAGAGAGGAATGAGAAGGGAAGAGAGAGAGGAATGAGAAGGGAAGAGAGAGAGGAATGAGAAGGGAAGAGAGAGAGGAATGAGAAGGGAAGAGAGAGAGGAATGAGAAGGGAAGAGAGAGAGGAATGAGAAGGGAAGAGAGAGAGGAATGAGAAGGGAAGAGAGAGAGGAATGAGAAGGGAAGAGAGAGAGGAATGAGAAGGGAAGAGAGAGAGGAATGAGAAGGGAAGAGAGAGCGGAATGAGAAGGGAAGAGAGAGAGGAATGAGAAGGGAAGAGAGAGAGGAATGAGAAGGGAAGAGAGAGAGGAATGAGAAGGGAAGAGAGAGAGGAATGAGAAGGGAAGAGAGAGAGGAATGAGAAGGGAAGAGAGAGGGGAAGAGAGAGAGGAAGGAGAAGGGAAGAGAGAGAGGAATGAGAAGGGAAGAGAGAGAGGAATGAGAAGGGAAGAGAGAGAGGAATGGGAAGGGAAGAGAGAGCGGAATGAGAAGGGAAGAGAGAGAGGAATGAGAAGGGAAGAGAGAGAGGAATGAGAAGGGAAGAGAGAGGGGAAGAGAGAGAGGAAGGAGAAGGGAAGAGAGAGAGGAAGGAGAAGGGAAGAGAGAGAGGAATGAGAAGGGAAGAGAGAGAGGAATGAGAAGGGAAGAGAGAGAGGAATGAGAAGGGAAGAGAGAGAGGAATGAGAAGGGAAGAGAGAGCGGAATGAGAAGGGAAGAGAGAGAGGAATGAGAAGGGAAGAGAGAGAGGAATGAGAAGGGAAGAGAGAGAGGAAGGAGAAGGGAAGAGAGAGAGGAAGGAGAAGGGAAGAGAGAGCGGAATGAGAAGGGAAGAGAGAGAGGAATGAGAAGGGAAGAGAGAGAGGAATGAGAAGGGAAGAGAGAGAGGAAGGAGAAGGGAAGAGAGAGAGGAATGAGAAGGGAAGAGAGAGAGGAATGAGAAGAGAAGAGAGAGAGGAAGGAGAAGGGAAGAGAGAGAGGAATGAGAAGGGAAGAGAGAGAGGAAGGAGAAGGGAAGAGAGAGAGGAATGAGAAGAGAAGAGAGAGCGGAATGAGAAGGGAAGAGAGAGAGGAAGGAGAAGGGAAGAGAGAGAGGAATGAGAAGGGAAGAGAGAGAGGAATGAGAAGGGAAGAGAGAGAGGAAGGAGAAGGGAAGAGAGAGAGGAATGAGAAGGGAAGAGAGAGAGGAAGGAGAAGGGAAGAGAGAGAGGAATGAGAAGGGAAGAGAGAGAGGAAGGAGAAGGGAAGAGAGAGAGGAATGAGAAGAGAAGAGAGAGAGGAATGAGAAGAGAAGAGAGAGAGGCATGAGAAGGGACGTCTACATAAACCTGATGTAATGTATTCAAATAATGACGTTTGTGAGGACCCTAAACAAAAATTACCGATTTTTCAGTTCAAATCTGTGTCAATCATCGGAGGAGCAGCAAACGATACCAGATGTCTACCTTACTCGTGTCCAGGACTATGAAAGTGGTTAGTGACAGGAGAGCAGATGTTACTGAGGTGATGACGGAAGAGAGCACTGAGTTCAAGGCCAGTCCCACTAATGTATTTCATGATGTAACGGTTGTAATTGATTGTGGAGATGAACCCCTTTTTTTATCTAAAAAACTGGCAGCGAGTGTAATTTAACTGAGGTTCAGAGATAGTGGACTACCAGTAGCATTTGATGGAGTACTTCCCACAATCTCCCCAACTGATGCTCTTACTCCATTATGTCGTCCTCAACCAGAAATGTGATATGTTTTCACTTCTCACACTCACGGTTTCTCGGTACATGTAATCTTATTCAGCAACCTCTCAACTCATCAGCCGTGTCTTCATCTTGCCTGCGATGTTCCTTGGTCCTAAATCAGTCATCTACAAATAAGATATACAACTACAAAACTTGCTCGGTCAGATGCAGATTTCACAGTCAGCATTACATGCAACTTGTCCTGCAGCAACAAGCGTGGTTGTGTTAATGACGTGCAGAAAAGAGTTTCCCTAAAGTAGAAGTTGACAGCAAGGAAGGATACACCTGCGGCATGTCCCGTGATTTAATGTGTCACAGAGTAATTATTGGTACACCGGGGACACGAACAAGGAACTCGTGAGAATGTCTGCCAACACTTTAATGAAATCTTTAATGACTCTGACTCACCTGTCGCCAACCACTTTATCAGTTCTTGTCACCTTGTGAAGTCAGATATTAGATTCATTGGCATCTTTTCGATTTTGAAAATAGGATGACCTTACTAATGGGATGACCTAACTAATGAGATGACCTAACTAATGAGATGACCTAACTAATAGGATGACCTAACTAATGAGATGACCTAACTAATGGGATGACCTAACTAATAGGATAAACGGATTGAACGCATTAACATTGAACTAATTTTTCTATCAAGATGCTGAGCAGTGCATGAGCCGCAGCGGTCAGCGACCCATAGCTGAGCAGTGAATGAGCCGCAGCGGTCAGCGATCCATAGCTGACTGCTAACTTCAGGGCCAACAAACCAGAGCTGACTGCTAACTTTAGGGCCAACAAACCAGAGCTGACTGCTAACTTCAGGACCAACAAACCAGACCTCCAAAGAACTTTCTCCACCTCCACGCAATGATCCTGGATAACAGGCTACAATAGAGCAGACTGGCTAAGGAGAAGATATTGAAGAGGCAATGCTAACACAGTACTCAAAAAATGCTTGCTGAAGTTGGATGTATTGGACCGAATGCTGCAAATAACACAGTCTAGCTGTAAACTACGACACAACGCCATTCCGTTCTCTAGATCACATTATGCTAGATAAACCAATGTCAAGGTTGGGCAGCGGGAGATTAATAAGGAACAAAGCCAAGCCAACTCATTTTTCTATGCTGTCTACACAAGGCCATCCATTCCTATTTTTGTTCATTATTCTCACTTATTCTCTCTTTATAAATTTATAGGAAAAGCAGCAGGTAATTTGTGGCTCTGTACACTTCCGTTCAGTATTTAATCAAACGATATTAGTTTCTGGCCCGTGCCACTCTTTTCATTAATGCCTGATGGGAAGGACTACAATATGTGTTCCTCTGTCACGGGAGCTGTGCCACATGTACAAGTATCCAGAGTTTAATGTCTCTAGTTCTCCTTTCCTTGGATCTACGTCGCTGAGCTAGGTTCGTTTTTGATGCCTTTCCTTCAAAGGCCCCAAACAGTGTTATTTTCCCAGATTCAATGTCAGCTCGTCAAGCATTAGAAGTTGCTGGTCAGTGTATACCTGACCTTATCCAAATACTTCTAGATATTGACTACATTATCACTTTCAGTGCTGTCAAAATAGTTGTGCAGTGGATCCCTGGACACTCAATCACACCTGGCAAAGACAAGGCACACAGACTAGCAAAGGAGGGATCAAGAAAAGATACATACATCCATCAACTTTACAACAAGCCAAACAGCTCATAAGATCAGCAAACAGAAACTTGGCAAGCCCCAGTCCAAATGGCGATGTAAATCATCTCACAAGGAAGGATCAGAGCACCATTTTCTGACTGAGAAGCCAATACATCCCACTAAACAAAGACCTGAACAGAAGCCAATAAATCCCACTAAACAAACACCTGAACAGAAGCCAATACATCCCACTAAACAAACACCTGAACAGAAGCCAATACATCCCACTAAACAAAGACCTGAACAGAAGCCAATACATCCCACTAAACAAACACCAGAACAGAAGCCAATACATCCCACTAAACAAACACCTGAACAGAAGCCAATACATCCCACTAAACAAACACCTGAAAAGAAGCCAATACATCCCACTAAACAAAGACCTGAACAGAATCCAACAACAACATACTCCCGAGTACCAGCTCGGTACACACCCATTTGAAACCGTTGATCATCACCTCTTTGAGCGGTCAGCGCCCAATGATTTTAGGAAAATACTTCTTTCTGCGTGGCCAGTTACATGGAAAACTTTGTGTGGCACTAGACAACAGATGTATGACACTAGACAAAAGCTGTATGGCACTAGACAACAGCTGTATGGCACTATACAACAGCTGTATGGCACTAGACAACAGCTGATAAACACGTGCAGATACTATTACATGGATGCTGCTGGATCCGTAACAACAACAGCAGCAAGGCTGACCTACCAGATGTTACCTTCCATTGACAGGTGTGATAAATTGAAATACCTTGGAGTAATTTTTTGTAGGAACCATTCATAAAGATACCAGATCGACCATACGCACCCTACGAAGTTGCAAGCAAGGTCTTGATGCACTCAAGAACGTGTCAGCGGCGACCTTGAATCGCCAACTTTTTTTCTTTCTATACCGTCAGTAAAAAAACAAACAGCAAGGGAGGGCACTGGCCACCCTACCTCTAACAGGCTGCGGCTTGCTACAATGGAGTCTTCAAAAACTCCATCTCCAACTGCTTTTATTATGCTGATTATGTTAATTATGCTGAGTTTCTTTTTTACTTTTACCGTCAGTTGGTATTGTCAGTTAGTATTGTCAGTTGTTACTGTCAGTTGATAATTTCAGTTGTATATTCCGAATTGGGCATCATCACACAGTGAAGATCACAGTGTGAACGTTAAGAATGTATTCACAATGAAAGGAAGCGTTTGGTTCTGAGATAAACTAGAGATAGCCTTATCATTACAGCTTGGCTGCGCTATTTGGACCTTTCGGCCCACCACTTCCGACTTCAGCAAGCATTTTTTTAGTACCGGGTTAGCATTCCCTCTTCGATCCCTTCTCCTCAGCCAGTCTGCCCTGCTGCAGCATGTTATCAAGGATCACCGCGTGGAGGTGTAGAAGGGTCTTGGCAGCTCTGGTTCACGACCGGTCGCTTAGACAGAAAGCGTCTCCCACCTGAAACAGATGAGTTGACCATTTTTTCTTATATGTTGATTTGTTAGTTCAGTGTTGTTGTCCCTGATGAAGGCCTATTGGTCGTAACGTAGGTTTATTTTGTGTTCTCGTCTCGGTGCGGTATCTGACCATACCCATTTTTAAATTTTGATTAAGCTCAACCTTAATCAACTTTTACTAGTTTTTTTTCATGTTTTTTTCCCGTTCACTGGCCCTGACGCTAGCAGTCAGCTATGGGTCGCTAACCACTGCAGCTCATGCGTTGCTCAGCATCTTGACCCCATTCATCTATCTCAGTAGCATGTCATCCAATTGGTAAAGCGGTCCCGTTATGTCAAGGTCAGAAAGGACTAGCTGCGTCTGCTATGCACGACCTCTGATGCGTGTGGCATAATGGCAAGATCTCTGCAGACCTGGACATTGGTGAAACATGACATGTCGAGACTGAAAGCCTTTCACATGTGCATTCAGCGGCGTATCCTGGTCATCCGATAGCATGACTATATCCGCAACGTGGAAGTCTCTGCTAAAACAAGCCTCCACCCAATCTCCGAGTTTCTTTGTTCAGCCACGTTGTGCTGCTGGACAAGGAAACCCCTGCCCACAAAATACCACACAGCGCTAAGAGTCTTAGCCCGACCGGCTGGAGGCGCTGAAAAGGCCGTCACCGAAAATTTTGGCTCCAGAAAATAGCAATCTTCCTCCACTATATATGAGGCCTGGAACCACACCACAGCTGTACGGCATAGATGTGGGTGACCGAGGCGACGGGCCTCAGACGACTAAGCGAACACTATTATTATCAGGCATTTAGGAAACAACTACATAGTGAAGGTACGGGGCAATTAGTGCCAGTGACTGTATGGACTATATGCCAGAGTGAAGGTACGGGGCAATTAGTGCCAGTGACTGTATGGACTATATGCCAGAGTGAAGGTACGGGGCAATTAGTGCCAGTGACTGTATGGACTATATGCCAGAGTGAAGGTATGGGGCAATTAGTGCCAGTGACTGTATGGACTATATGCCAGAGTGAAGGTACGGGGCAATTAGTGACAGTGACTGTATGGGCTATATGTCAGAGTGAAGGTACGGGGCAATTAGTGCCAGTGACTGTATGGGCTATATGCCAGAGTGAAGGTATGGGGCAATTAGTGCCAGTGACTGTATGGACTATATGCCAGAGTGAAGGTACGGGGCAATTAGTGACAGTGACTGTATGGGCTATATGTCAGAGTGAAGGTACGGGGCAATTAGTGCCAGTGACTGTATGGGCTATATGCCAGAGTGAAGGTACGGGGCAATTAGTGCCAGTGACTGTATGGGCTATATGCCAGAGTGAAGGTACGGAGCCACAATGAAATTCCAAAACGAAATTCAATCAAGAAGGACCACAAGACAAAGTGGTTTGACCTACATTGTTATTGACCTTCATCAATAACATAGTGGATACAATAACACACCTCGCTTAACGCTGATGTAGCTTAGTGGGAAGTTAAAAAAATATCAAAACATCTAATTACAGGATACAAGAAGCCCTAGACAGATTAAATCACTGGACTCAGAAATGGCTTCCGCACATCAATGAGAAGATAAAAACAAAACAATGTTTAGACTTTCACATTAGATAATTACAATGACAATGAAACTAAATTGATGTCAGCTAATAGAATAACAGAACACCTCATATACCACCTACCATACCGCTAGAGAGACAGTTAACATGGATATATTAAATTGAACAGTTTCAACAAAAATCCAATGACATAATGGCTTTAATGAAACATTAGCTGGAACTACATGTGGTACAGACCACCAAATAATGAAATTGTTGTACACAGGAAATGTTAGTTCAGCTTTAGCATATGTGAATTCAGCCTGTGCAACAGCTTCGACATTCTAATGATACAAAAATAGTCAAAATGATAAACCAGGTAGAAATCACAACACGTGAAAGACATAAGAATTATAACAAAGTAACAAAGCACTACTGGCAGAAGAGCTAACAGAGCACTACTAGCAGAAGAGCTAACAGAGCACTACTAGCAGAAGAGCTAACAGAGCACAACTAGCAGAAGAGCTAACAGAGCACTACTGGCAGAAGAGCTAACAGAGCACAACTGGCAGAAGAGCTAACAGAGCACTACTAGCAGAAGAGCTAACAGAGCACAACTAGCAGAAGAGCTAACAGAGCACAACTGGCAGAAGAGCTAACAGAGCACTACTGGCAGAAGAGCTAACAGAGCACAACTGGCAGAAGAGCTAACAGAGCACTACTAGCAGAAGAGCTAACAGAGCACTACTGGCAGAAGAGCTAACAGAGCACTACTGGCAGAAGAGCTAACAGAGCACTACTGGCAGAAGAGCTAACAGAGCACTACTGGCAGAAGAGCTAACAGAGCACTACTGGCAGAAGAGCTAACAGAGCACAACTGGCAGAAGAGCTAACAAAGCACTACTGGCAGAAGAGCTAACAGAGCACAACTGGCAGAAGAGCTAACAGAGCACAACTGGCAGAAGAGCTAACAGAGCACAACTGGCAGAAGAGCTAACAGAGCACAACTGGCAGAAGAGCTAACAGAGCACAACTGGCAGAAGAGCTAACAGAGCACAACTGGCAGAAATCTTCAAGCAGTTCAATGAAAAAAACAAAACTTGAATAACATGGTTAAGGAGACTCGTGAGAAGCAGTTTTGCTAAAAAAGCAAAAGCCCTTGACCTCTACCATGCTAGACCTGGCATCAGTAAAGACAGCCCTTAATGGCAACAAACACATTTCCACCATAGCAGATTTATCAGAGTTGATACACAACATACCAGAAGAGACGAAAAGATTCGCCCAAACAAAACTGGGAAGAAATAAATAATTTTATAGTATATTCAAGGAGCGCATCTAGTCTCAGAATGAATTTTTTAAAGTACACATATAGAACAGCAATAAATTCTATGAACTATAGAAGAGGATGGGCTTACACAATATTCAAAAATGGATAGAAAATTAAATTCGTCAGGGTCCACTGGGTCATTTTCAAACATCTTCAAATGTCAGACTGAGACACTGAGAACAATTGTAATAACTATCACGAGACAACAAGAGCCGTGTCAGAAACAAGAAAGTTTGCTTTAGAGATTCTCTATCAGTCGTCCTCAGACACCACAAAAAACAACGATACGAACCCCTTCCATTCATGATGGATTCGTGAATAACAGGTTCAATTTCAAATATATTTTCTTTAAATTTGTGGTTTATTGAGGGGTCTGGTGGTGTGACTTATTAAAGACAGACATCACAAGAAATGGGCCATAGCTAACTTTGTGACTCTGCTGTCTCCTTCTGATGGCGACTGAAATCTGGGCCTTCAATAGGATTTCATATATCATAAAAACTCTTGTGGATTAACTAGAAACAAAAGGTTGCATGCGTCTCATACAAAACATACACACACGAAATGGATTCACGAGGAAGGAGAAAGTGTTTTAAATCTTGTGATTATGAACCGACATTAAATTGTTGAAACTGTTTTGGATTACCGAAGAGTCAAGGAGTGTGTTTTGTATTCAACAATTTTATTTTTGGTTCTGTTTTAATTTATCATTCTGTTTTAATTTCGAGGCGACTGAAATTATGAACCATCAAAAATACTTTATATATAGTTTTAAAACTTGTGGATATATGAGTATGTGAAAAGTATAGACTACACATTCAGAACAGAGCATCACATATGAGACGTGTTCAGATGAATCCGAATCAAATTGCAACAAGTGAACATACGTACGATGTGCATAATGACGTCACTTGTGGTGCAAACAGCACATACCATCTGTCAAGTTTGCAAAATTGCATTATCCTCCGACTCATAGTTTCTTCAGGAGACCGTTAAAAACATGGAGGATGTGATACGGAATCCATCCAGAGTTGATCAGCAAACGGTGATTCGGTTTCTAACAGCTGAAAGATGTCGACTAGTTGATATTCAACGCAGAATACAGGCAGTGTATGGTAACAAAAAACATTTGTTTCAGACTTAACACAGGCAATAGTCACCCCATAACTTTAGAGTTCACGTCACTGTGACAATATGTATGCTACAACGATACCACAACAATTCACACTGTGAAATGATTACGTTCGAAGCCAAATGTTGGTTAAGTTGACACAGTCTTCGTGACTCAGCCAAGAACTCTTTCTGAAGAAATGCTGTTTCAGCCACTCAGTCTGCTTCTGTGTTTCTCTGCTGCTGTTCTACATGTTTCCCTGCTGTTCTACATGTTTCCCTGCTGTTCTACATGTTTCCCTGCTGTTCTACATGTTTCCCTGCTGTTCTACATGTTTCCCTGCTGTTCTACATGTTTCCCTGCTGTTCTACATGTTTCCCTGCTGTTCTACATGTTTCCCTGCTGTTCTACATGTTTCCCTGCTGTTCTAGTTCTGTTTCGTCTCCCACGTGGTTTCCCACTGGTATATCTGTAGTCTCCGTGCGGCCTCCGCGTAGTCTTTCTGTTATCTGTAGTCTCCGTGCGGCCTCCATGTAGTCTCTCTGTTATCTGTAGTCTTCGTGCGGCCTCCATGTAGTCTCTCTGTTATCTGTAGTCTCCGTGCGGCCTCCATGTAGTCTCTCTGTTATCTGTAGTCTCCGTGCGGCCTCCGTGTAGTCTCTCTGTTATCTGTAGTCTCCGTGCGGCCTCCATGTAGTCTCTCTGTTATCTGTAGTCTCCGTGCGGCCTCCATGTAGTCTCTCTGTTATCTGTAGTCTCCGTACGGCCTCCATGTAGTCTCTCTGTTATCTGTAGTCTCCGTGCGGCCTCCGTCTAGTCTCTCTGTTATCTGTAGTCTCCGTGCGGCCTCCATGTAGTCTCTCTGTTATCTGTAGTCTCCGTGCGGCCTCCGTGTAGTCTCTCTGTTATCTGTAGTCTCCGTGCGGCCTCCGTGTAGTCTCTCTGTTAGCTGTAGTCTCCGTGCGGCCTCCGTGTAGTCTCTCTGTTATCTGTAGTCTCCGTACGACCTCCGTGTAGTCTCTCTGTCATCTTCCTAAAAACATATTTCGATCCACTAATATATTATCTCCTGCTCGTTTGGGCCAATGTCTTCTCGCTTTGTCTACTTTAGGCAGTCACAATTTCCTTTCCTACCTGTTTGATAAATAAAGATATAGTTTGTTGGAAATGTCAGCTTAACCCTTAGATTGTTAGACTTACCCATGTACTTAGTACACTGACCCTGCGGTCGTGAGACTTACCTATGTACTTAGTACACTGGTCCTGAGGTCGTGAGACTTACCCATGTACTTAGTACACTGGTCCTGAGGTCGTGAGACTTACCCATGTACTTAGTACACTGGTCCTGAGGTCGTGAGACTTACCCATGTACGTAGTACACTGGTCTTGAGGTCGTGAGACTTACCCATGTACTTAGTACACTGACCCTGAGGTCGTGAGACTTACCCATGTACTTAGTACACTGGTCTTGAGGTCGTGAGACTTACCCATGTACTTAGTACACTGACCCTCCGGTCGTTAGACTTACCCATGTACTTAGTACACTGACCCTCCGGTCGTTAGACTTACCCATGTACTTAGTACACTGACCCTCCGGTCGTTAGACTTACCCATGTACTTAGTACACTGGTCCCGAGATCGTGAGACTTACCCATGTACTTAGTACACTGGACCTGAGGTCGTGAGACTTACCCATGTACTTAGTACTCTGGACCTGAGGTCGTGAGACCTACCCATGTACTTAGTACACTAGTCCTGAGGTCGTGAGGCATTCAATTATCCGTACACTTTTCAAATCTATTGTCGCATGTTCTGAACAACGACAGTTACATTTAGCTGTAGGACTAAAAACAAATGTTTATAACCTCCAAGGCTTCAGTGTTGCACCAAAGATCAATGTAAATCGTGCTGTTGTGATAACAAACCTGTTATATCCATGCACAACATGGACAATCAATAACTGACATGTCAGGAAACGGAGTCACGTGTAACGTGTGCTATCTCAACAGACTTCTCAGGTACAGTTGACTGTTTCTAACTCTGCGCTCTCAGCAGGACGACACTCTATGGCCAGCTTACGCAGCTGTCGAGAAGTCAGATCAGATGGAATGGGTATGATGTTCGTGTGTCACATGAGTGTCTCCCTGAAATGTCTTGTACGGTGAGATCAGGTGGAATGGGTATGATGTTCGTGTGTCACATGAGTGTCTCCCTGAAATGTCTTGTACGGTGAGATCAGACCAGGACAGCCCCCGTCTGAGGAAGGAAAGAGCGGGCGCTGCAACAACTTTGTGAGCATTTCTTTTAATAGTTGTCTCGTTAATGTTGTTTCTGAAAGCTGATTGCTCCGAACCGCTCTGGTTTGCGCCCTGCCCAATTCCTGATGATGTTTACGTGTGCACCATGAGTGCCAGAGTTGGTTGCGTTCAGATTGGAATGAACAGTCACATGTGGTCCCATCGGAATACATGTGTATGACGATGTCGTGGTCCCATCTGAATACATGTGTATGACAATGTCGTGGTCCCATCTGAATACATGTGTATGACGATGCCGTGGTCCCATCTGAATACATGTGTATGACCATGTAGTGGTCCCATCTGAATACATATGTATGACGATGTCACCATCTTCGCTTGCCATGTACAACTATTATTATTATTATGACCCCTACCAATCTACAGTGTGAGGGATGTATAAACATAATTACTGAGGTCTTCGATGCTTGCATGGACGAAAGCTTTGTGAGCATCCGGTGCAAAGAAACGGTAGCCATTGAAGAAGTTTTACTTGGGAAGACAAGAAGTCAAGTTAGAAATTAGCAATATATTATTTGGGCATATAATGTATCCATATCACAACAATATGCTGAACATTTTTTGTGTATGCAAAACCTCAAATTATCAAATTGGTGGATTCATGGTCCAGTACTGACTATTTCCAAGTTGTCGATTTCACCAACAAAATGTTTCACTTCTAAATGCAGGATCGCTTACATGGTTTTTAATTAATAACTGCAGACCTCCAAACTATAGGTCATTTAATTTTGTTACCAAATATGGGCATAACTGACGTCATTAAAGGCGGCCCAGCATGCTCGACGGCGCCTGACAATTCTCCTCCTTCAGGTATATTTCCATGTTGTGGAAGCGGCTCTGAGATTCTCTGACAGTTTTGGTATGGCTGGCTTGCGTTCGTATTGTGTGTCGAGGACAAATAGCAAAAGTCAGCAATGATGATAGAAAAACCAAATGTAGCCTTGTCGCCTCATGGTGAACTATTATAAATGGAATAATGATTAATATAGACTGTGTGTCATTCCATTTGTGTGACCATAACTCACCATTCCACAATAATAACACAAAATACAATTTTGAGGGTAATATATATATATATATATACACAAGTATACATATCAGAACAACCATCATATCTACATTCAGAGTTGGTTGTATCATTTCTCCGATATGTTCGTTTCTTGTGTAAGTTATGTTTTACTTAGATATGTTATATCCATCTCTGATCGTTTTCGTCCTAACTACAGCAGTACACTTGAATTAGTATCAATACATTTTGTACACCACATCATGCCACAAGACATTTTGTACACCACATCATGGCACAAGACATGTTGCACACCACATCATGGCACAATACATGTTGCACACCACATCATTGCACAAGACATTTTGCACACCACATCATGGCACAGACATTTTTCTTACTAAACTTGAGGCACGTATTTTCTGCCTGTACATTTTTTCCAGTCCTGTCCTAAAATATGTCTTTCTTCATAGTATCAAACTTTTTAAATTAACAGTGTGTTTGTTATATATTTCACTTTGTTTTGATTTATCTTTTACTTCTAAATTGTGTAGGACTTATACTTTTATTGGCTTATGTTTTCATAAATATTGATCATCCCATGACCCTAATGTATGAAGGTAATAAATTGTGTGACTCCAGATAACGACAAGATGGACACTGTGACCATGGCAAGACAGGAACGTGAGGAAAATGGTATGTGGTGACACGTGACAACAATCTGAAACCTTTCTTACACAAACGATGGTCGTGTTGTTACAATGATTTTTTTCTTCTTTTCCGCTGTCCATAAATTGTTGTATTTGATGTGTACTTAACTTAACTTAACGTCTTTATACTGGTTTAGAAGTCATTCGTCCATGACACAAAACTTAACGTCTTTATACTGGTTTAGAAGTCATTCGTCCATGACACAAAACGTAACGTCTTTATACTGGTTTAGAAGTCATTCGTCCATGACACAAAACTTAACGTCTTTATGCTGGTTTAGAAGTCATTCGTCCATGACACAAAACTTAACGTCTTTATACTGGTTTAGAAGTCATTCGCCCATGACACAAAACTTAACGTCTTTATGCTGGTTTAGAAGTCATTCGTCCATGACACAAAACTTAACGTCTTTATGCTGGTTTAGAAGTCATTCGTCCATGACACAAAACTTAACGTCTTTATGCTGGTTTAGAAGTCATTCGTCCATGACACAAAACTTAACGTCTTTATGCTGGTTTAGAAGTCATTCGTCCATGACACAAAACTATGCAATAGTGTCTCATCTGAAGCAGAAGTGTATATATTGAGGTCGGATTTAGATAAAATTCGAGAATGGTCTGTTAGCTGGCAAATGTAGTTTAATGTAGATAAATGTACAATTCATGTGGATACATGGGTAGATCCAATACGAACATAATTACAGAATGGGCGAGAACAATATAAGAAATAGAGAAATAAGGCAAATACAAATAAAGAAATTAAACAAATATGTATATATTTTAAAAATAAAAGTGGTCCCAAAACCGAGGGTGTTCAATTTGTGAAGAATGTTATTTTGTTTAAAAAGATAGTTCCGTTCTAATTCTAACACACAAGCATGAAGAAGCTGCAGGTGCATTTTATGTCGTGCCTTGGTTTTGACTGATGATACACACAAGAATGCCATCGCCGTTGATGTGTTGCTACCTACAATAACACGAGGGCATAGCTACAAGCTGACTAAAGAGAGGTCCAGATTAGATATTAGGAAATATTTGTTTAGTCAGAGAGTGGTGTCTGATTGGAATGCATTGCCAGGGGAGGTAGTGGAGGCAGGGACAGTTAATGCATTTAAAAATAAACTGGATGCGCATAGCTTTTAGAGCAAGGTGATGTAAATGTAACTGGTTGTATACAGACTCTGCAGGGTCTTCTAAACCAGTATAAAGACGTTAAGTTAAGTTAAGTTAAGTTAACTGAGACAATTAAGAGCTAAGTCATCAAACTTGTGAAATTAAAGATGTTGAAGTATTAGTACGCCAATCAACAAAATACTGTGTATCTACTGTCTGTAGATAGTCAATATTCTAAAAGTTTCCACTCACTAAAAGCCATTTTTATATGTTCTTCAATGATCCTGAGGTTGTGTTCAGCGTGGTATAAAAATGGGAGGTAAGAGAATTGGGCCCTTGAAATTTCATGAAAAATTATCGCTGGATTCAATTTGGAATATTTGTTTAATGTGCCTTTCGCTAATGGAAGTCTTCGTGTTATTTTGGTTTAGTGGGAGAAAGACTAACGTCTAGTTAGGAAACATACTGGTCAGACATGTTAGTTATGGTCAGATATAATATACTGATCAGACATGTTAGTTATGGTCAGATATAATATACTGGTCAGACATGTTAGTTATGGTCAGATAAAATATACTGGTCAGACATGTCAGTTATGGTCAGATAAAACATACTGGTCAGACATGTTAGTGATGGTCAGATAAAACATACTGATCAGACATGTCAGTTATGGTCAGATAAAACATACTGATCAGACATGTCAGTTATGGTCAGATAAAATATACTGGTCAGACATGTTAGTTATGGTCAGATAAAACATACTGGTCAGACATGTTAGTTATGGTCAGATAAAACATTCTGGTCAGACATGTTAGTTATGGTCAGATAAAACATACTGGTCAGACATGTTAGTTATGGTCAGATAAAACATACTGGTCAGACATGTTAGTTATGGTCAGATAAAACATACTGATCAGACATGTTAGTTATCGTCAGATAAAACATACTGATCAGACATGTTAGTTATGGTTAGATAAAACATACTGGTCAGACATGTTAGTTATGGTCAGATAAAACATACTGGTCAGACATGTTAGTTATGGTCAGATAAAACATTCTGGTCAGACATGTTAGTTATGGTCAGATAAAACATACTGCTCAGACATGTTAGTTATGGTCAGATAAAACACACTGGTCAGACATGTTAGTTATGGTCAGATAAAACATACTGGTCAGACATGTTAGTTATGGTCAGATAAAACATACTGGTCAGACATGTTAGTTATGGTCAGATAAAACATTCTGGTCAGACATGTTAGTTATGGTCAGATAAAACATACTGCTCAGACATGTTAGTTATGGTCAGATAAAACACACTGGTCGGACATGTTAGTTATGGTCAGATAAAACATAATGGTCAGACATGTTAGTTATGGTCAGATAAAACATACTGGTCAGACATGTTAGTGATGGTAAGATAAAACATACTGGTCAGACATGTCAGTTATGGTCAGATAAAACATACTGGTCAGACATGTTAGTTATGGTCAGATATAATATACTGGCCAAGACCATCACCTAGACTTCCTCGTGTCATCCCTTGAAAATGACTGTTTTTCTTGGCACTCTGGCTAACGAAGGGGGGAACGACGTGATCCACGTAGTAGTGAGCGATAGGTAGATCAGCATGCTCGGGATATCAAGAACGTTACAGCAACCACCACTAACTATTTCTTTCATGGTGCACAGAGGAGTAGACTTACTCATTGTAGGCATTAAACAACATTAATTTGGTTTACAGTTTTTTTAGCAAAGACATACATCTTTATTTGACTTTTTTGTATTTATAGATAAACGTCAGTACTGTTGTTAAATTTCAGGAGCTTAGTGCATTCTGTGATGAATGTAACACCGAAAAATCCACTTCATCTCCATATATTTATCGCCTTGTTCACATACATGTAATACAGTCTGTTCTAAAACAACAAATAATTGTGGCTACAATTCGGGGGGATCATATTTTGTACTTGAAAACGACTTTCGGTTTCTCAAACTCCTGTATAACAGGCGTTACAAATACGGAACAAAAAGTATTTATTCTAGTTTTAACCACCTTGTCTTGTGTTTTTATTCAATCTCTGCTTGGGTTAGGTCAGCAGAAGTAAAGTATCCCATTAGCTCTTCCCAGTTCATTAAAGTAGTACATATCCCCATTGTGCATACAATCCATACCTTGCCCTATTTGAAAAGAAATTCCTGATTTATGACAGGAAAATCCAATATTTGATGGTGGCTTAGATACTGCTGATTGAATACACAGTACTAGAACAAAGCCAATACATTTGAGCTGTGCCCAAACGGGCGAGTCATATTTCATTCTTGACCAAACAGTTATTACACCCTCACACATTTACTACTTCCAAGTGAAATTAAACAAATACAGTACCTAAGCCTAGTCAATCAACTTGGATGTTTTCACCTGGTAACTGTCCTACCACATTATTCCATTGCTGGGGTAATCGATGGGTTATTTAAGCGAAGGACTACATGCCGTTTCGACAATGTACATTGGCAGTGTCTCAGGTTGTGCACACAAATGATGAAGTGAATACAAGAATAACTAGGGGGAGGGGGGGGGGGGGGGGGTGCGGCATAGAACTTAAAAAAAAATATAAATAAAAGAAGGTCTACGTTTTATATGCATGTGAAACCTAGACCGTTCATAGTCGTCGTGTCGGTAGATTCAACCACTTACACATTCACGGTACAAGGGCCCTAATCCCGTGCGGTATTAACCATGATGACTGCTAGAGAGCAATCAGTGATCCTAGAAAACGGTACAAGGGCCCTAATCCAGTGCGTTATTAACCATGATGACTTCGAGAGAGCAAGCAATGGTCCCAGAAAACGGTACAAGGGCCCTAATCCCGTGCGGTATTAACCATGATGACTTCGAGAGAGCAAGCAATGGTCCCAGAAAACGGTACAAGGGCCCTAATCCCGTGCGGTATTAACCATGATGACTTCGAGAGAGCAAGCAATGGTCCCATAAAACGGTACAAGGGCCCTAATCCCGTGCGGTATTAACCATGATGACTTCGAGAGAGCAAGCAATGGTCCCAGAAAACGGTACAAGGTCCCTAATCCAGTGCGGTATTAACCATGATGACTGATAGAGAGCAAGCAATGGTCCCAGAAAACGGTACAAGGGCCCTAATCCAGTGCGGTATTAACCATGATGACTGGGAAAGCAGGAGGCCTCAACTTTGTGCGGACAGAAAAGAATTAAGTAAACGAATTAGTTATCTCACCCTTTAAAGACTGTTTATGGCCCTCAGCCATCGTATGCAGCCCCAATTCCGAATACTGATGACTCGGAACTGCTGACAGGCAAACCAATAAGTTTTAAACGCTGGGCGGAACACCTCCGTGCGGTCCTAAATGAACCGTCCTAGATCTCCGAAGAAGCGATAAAGTGCCTTCCTCAGACACCACTGAACAATGAACTGAACGTTCCTTCCAATATCAAGCAAGTCAGAACAGCGATAGACTAACTATGGAATCAGAAGCGGGCCTGATACCGGCTAAGATCTATCAAGTAGACAGCTGTGTCCTGAAATAGAGACTGACTGAGTTATACATCACAATATAAACCACTGAGACTGCCCCACAAGAACTGAAAGATGCCACATCCTCCACTTATACCAGGAAAAAGGAAACCGTCAATCCTGCGACAACCACAGAGGCATATTCCTCATATCGACTGCTGGCAAAATACCAGCACGAGTTCTCAACAGATTGATCGATTATATTGAACATGGCCTTCTTCCAGAGAGCCAATTTGGCTTCAGATCGGATCACGTAACTTTGTATATTATATTCGTGGCTCTACCACTGCAGGAGAAATTCTAATAATAGCAACTTGAGCTATACATCACTCGCGAATCTGACAAAGGCGTTTGACACCGTCAACAGAGATGGACCTTGGTAGGTCAAGGGCAAATTCGGCTGTTCAAGCAGGTTCACCAAGATCGTCAAACAACTCCACGAGGGTATGGATGCTCATGTGCTGAGTGACCGGAACACGACAAATGACGACATGCAGGGACGTGTTCTAGCCAAACCCTCTTCATTATACTGTTTGCAGCCACGATAAGTGATAGCTCTCAGGGATGTATCCAAAACGGAGTGGAAATGAAATCCAGGCCTGAGAAATGCAAGCACATACATGTTTTCTTTGGCAGGTATGTAATGGGTAAAGTCGTGCACGTGAGTGTTTTTTTCCGCCCAGAAATTACGCCAGTCGATGACAGTCAGAATTTCAGTATTTAGTGACCACTCTTCAGATTTTCATTCAACACCAAATGACAACAATAATTTAGCAGGGGTGGAGTATGAAATCTTGTCAAAAGCTAGACGATTCACAAGTGGAGACTATTCTGATTATGTAACAGACCCTCGGTGACGATACCTTGGGCATCACGCAAATTGAAGGAGACGTACAATCGCTTTAAATGGCCACATATCGATGAAGAGCGGTTAACAATTTGACAGGTCTCCATCAAATCGAAATGACAAAGTCATTGACTTCACACTGACCTCATTCTAACAGAACCGTCGTGTCGCCATTCTAAAACGTGCGGATGAGGTTGGGATACGTATTGGTTAGGTACACACTCCATTTTGAGCAAGGAAAAACAGGTTATAACGATGAATCAGAAGCAACTCCACCTGGAAGTCTCACAGGACTGCTGGACTGCGTAAACAGAAGTTACCGACTTCCTGAACACTGTAATCACTGGCGATGAATTGTCGGTTCATGGGTACGCCCCTGAAACCACGCTGGAGTCGTCACTGTGGAGTCATCATCCCAGTGGACGCAAAATAACGTAGCCAGTGCGCAACAATGTCAAAGTAACATTGACAGTTTTTTTTTACTCCCGTGGGGTTGAGCATCACCAGTCGCAACACAAGCTCAAAACATAACCAAACAGTACTACCTACAGGTCATCCGTGCTATTCCACGGCCGGACCGGTGGACAACGGGAACTTGGCAGATCAATAATAACAACACACCCTCCCATTGTTCTCATCTGATTCAGACTTTCTTTGCCAAACACACCCTTCTTCTGGTTCGCCAGATTCCCTATTCTCCCGACATGGCTCCTTGCGATTGTTGGCTGTTCCCCAAGCTGAACATCGTCTGATTTCAGGCCCGAGAACACATTATGCGCAAGGCCTCACCCAGCTTTACTCCATTCCCAACATAGGCCTTACAGAAATGGCAGGACCGTTGGGAGAAGTGTGTGGAGTCCCAGGGAGAAGTGTGTGGAGTCCCAGGGACCGTTGGGAGAAGTGTGTGGAGTCCCGGGGACCGTTGGGAGAAGTGTGTGGAGTCCCAGGGAGAAGTGTGTGGAGTCCCAGGGACCGTTTGGAGAAGTGTGTGGAGTCCCGGGGACCGTTGGGAGAAGTGTGTGGAGTCCCAGGGACCGTTGGGAGAAGTGTGTGGAGTCCCAGGGACCGTTGGGAGAAGTATATGGATTCACAGGGACCGCTGGGAGAAGTGTGGAGTCCCAGGGAGAAGTGTGTGGAGTCCCAGGGAGAAGTGTGTGGAGTCCCAGGGAGAAGTGTGTGGAGTCCCAGGGAGAAGTGTGTGGAGTCCCAGGGAGAAGTGTGTGGAGTCCCAGGGAGAAGTGTGTGGAGTCCCAGGGAGAAGTGTGTGGAGTCCCAGGGAGAAGTGTGTGGAGTCCCAAGGAGAAGTGTGTGGAGTCCCATGGAGAAGTGTGTGGAGTCCCAGGGAGAAGTGTGTGGAGTCCCAGCGACCGTTGGGAGAAGTGTGGATTCCCAGGGAGAAGTGTGTGGAGTCCCAGGGAGAAGTGTGTGGAGTCCCAGGGAGAAGTGTGTGGAGTCCCATGGAGAAGTGTGTGGAGTCCCAGGGAGAAATGTGTGGAGTTCCAAGGAGAGCACATTAAAGGAGATTAGGATTTCAAACCTCCAGGTGAGTAAATATAATGTTAACCTACATTATTTGTTAAAAATGTCATAGTGGCACCAGTCAGACAGGGAGTTAAGGTGCATTCTTGAGTTAAATTACAAACAAAGAACGGCCAGAGTCCAAGTACAAGGGCATATGAGCAAAAAGGTGACACTCGAACAGGGAGTACCCCAAGGGGGAGTATTGTCACCCACACTCTTCCTGGTATATATAAACGATATTACAGAGAATATACCAAGAAGAGTCCATAGCTCAATGTTTGCAGACGATCTAGCTATGTGGACCTCTGAAAAGAATCTCACCATAGCTAGAAATCGGATGCAGACGGCCCTAACATCGCTGGAAGAGTGGGCGAACTCATGGCTGGTCAAAATAAACGAGGAGAAAACCACATGCACAATATTCTCGCTTTCATTAAAACCCCAAAGTACCAAATTAAGTCTAAATGGCAAATTCCTGCAGCCAAACGACAACCCAACCTATCTGGGAGTCACATTTGATCGGCGCATGACATGGAAAAGTCAGATTGAGAGAAACCGAATGAAAGCCAGAGAAAGAATGGCAATCATGAGGAAACTTGCTGGCACAAGCTGGGGAGCAGACGAAGGCATACTAAAGAAACTGTATACTGGAAGACTGAGACCAGTTCTCGAGTATGGCATTGCGGCATGGACAACAGCAGCGAAGGCGAACTTCGACAAAGTTAACAAACTTCAAAACCAAGCCATGAGAATTATAACAGGTGGCATGAAGTCAACGCCAATTGTAGAACTTGAAAAGATTACAAAACTGCAATCCATGACCGATAGAAGAGACTGCAGAGCCCAGCTGCAGTCAGAAAAACTCCGAAGACTGACGGACCATCCAATGTACCAGAGACTAAACAATCTGGGAAATGGGAAACTAAAGCGGAGAAACTTTGCAGAAATAGCCAAAGCAAAGATGCACGAAGATCCCATAAACGCACTAACAACACCAAAACCCATCACTACTGTACGAAAACCTACCTGGAGGCAGGATATATTTCCAGAGGGGGTAGAAAATATACCAGGTATTGCAAACAAAAACTGCCAGACTGAAAAAGAAAGGAGAGACACTACCCTAAGCTTCATAACGAAAAGCTACCCAAGCATGGACTGGACCCATGCATACACCGACGGTTCTGTAACAAACACTACACAGAACGGAGGGGCAGGAGCATTCCTGAACCTACCAAATGGCAGAAAAATAACACTGTCATTCGCTACTGGTAAGTACACAAGCAATTTCAGAGCGGAGGCAGAGGCACTGAGGGCGGCAGTGGAAGAAATGGTAACACACAGTGAAAATGAGAGCCATATAGTCCTGCTTACAGATGCTCTCGCCGTAGTCACAGCGCTAAAAAGCCAGAAAAACACTGAGCTTAATGACTTAAGAGCAGCACTCTGCAAACTGTGCCAGCAGTCCGCACCAAAAAGGGTAGTGGTACATTGGGTTCCGTCACACTGCAACATCCAAGGCAACGAGGAGGCAGACAGACTGGCAAAAGAAGGTGCAAGACTACCACAAACAGATACCAGTATGACGTACGAAGAGTCAAAACGGCTTATCAAAGCCAGATACATGACCAAATGGGAAACCGAACATACTGGTTACACCAAAAACGATGCCTATTACCAGTTGAACCGAAGAGAGCAGGTCGTTGTCTTCAGGCTTCGCACTGGCCACAACAGACTGAGGTACCACCTATTCAACAAATTGAAGATAGGGTGTACCGACGAATGCCCGTGCGGTACTGGTAAAATGACCACTGAACATCTGCTGCAGAACTGCCCGACATACGAGGATCAGAGAGAGCAGATGTGGCCATCACCAGTGGAACTGCAAGACAAGCTCTATGGCAGTGGCGACAGCCTCAGGATGACCGCTGCTTTTTTCGAAAAAATAATGGTTACTGTCTGACTGTGTACGCAGAAGAAGAAGAAGAAGAGTTAAATTAGAACTCAATCAAGAGCTTAGCATGGGACAGAATAGCTCTTATTACGTAATGATGTTTTATTTGTGTCCGTTAGTCGAGAAGGATTAATTCACGGAATCTTCTTTTACTTTTTGATATTTCCAATACGTTCATTTTACCATTAACAAAATAAATAGTAAACGACGAACAATAACATAATAATACAAACAATAAAACATGTGTTATACAAAATTTGGTTCCATTCAAAAGGCCGCACTTAATGGTCTACGTGTCTGCATGTACCTCACCTCCGGTTTAGATTGTACATTAGTGTGTAGTGTATTTGTGTAGAAGATTAGCACGTAGGTCGTCACTGCGGGAAAGTCAGTTATTGCCGTCAAGAAATGTGACACTGTCAGCCTGACGTAAGGTGAGGTGTTGGGGCCAGGACACGGTTCTCGATATTGTTGCTGTGGGGTTCGCTAGAGTTTTATATCGCTGAAAGAATGAAGCAACGTTATGGTTGCCTGTGTCAGATTATGTCTGTAAATCACTGCGACACCCAGTAGAAGAGCATGGGCATAGATGATTGAGACCGTCACCTACCCATTCTCTCCTAAACCCAATAGAGAAGTATGGGCATAGCTGTTTGAGACCGTCACCTACCCATTCTCTCCTAAACCCAATAGAGAAGTATGGGCATAGCTGTTTGAGACCGTCACCTACCCATTCTTTCCTAAACCCAATAGAAGAGCATGGACTTAGATGATTGAGACCGTCACCTACCCATTCTCTCCTAAACCCAATAGAGAAGTATGGGCATAGCTGTTTGAGACCGTCACCTACCCATTCTCTCCTAAACCCAATAGAGAAGTATGGGCATAGCTGTTTGAGACCGTCACCTACCCATTCTTTCCTAAACCCAATAGAAGAGCATGGACTTAGATGATTGAGACCGTCACCTACCCATTCTCTCCTAAACCCAATAGAAGAGCATGGACTTAGATGATTGAGACCGTCACCTACCCATTCTCTCCTAAACCCAATAGAAGAGCATGGGCATAGATGATTGAGACCGTCACCTACCCATTCTCTCCTAAACCCAATAGAAGAGCATGGGCATAGATGATTGAGACCGTCACCTACCCATTCTCTCCTAAACCCAGTAGAAGAGCATGGGCTTAGATGATTGAGACCGTCACCTACCCATTCTCTCCTAAACCCAGTACAAGAGCATGGGCTTAGATGTTTGAGACCGTCACCTACCCATTCTCTCCTAAACCCAATAGAGAAGTATGGTCATAGCTGTTTGAGACCGTCACCTACCCATTCTCTCCTAAACCAAATTGAAAGCATGTATCATCATGTGTCAGACAGCTGGTCACTACTATCATCATGTGTCAAACAGCTGGTCACTACTATCATCATGTGTCAAACAGCTGGTCACTACTATCATCATGTGTCAAACAGCTGATCACTACTATCATCATGTGTCAGACAGTTGATCAGTACTATCTTGTGTCAGACAGCTGATCACTACTATCATGTTCCAGACAGATGTCACTACTATCATCTTGTGTCAGACACCCAGTCTCTACTATCATCATGCATCAGATAATTTTTCACTACTATCATCATGTGTCACAGAGTTGATGCCTATTATCTTGTGTCAGACAACTGATCACTACTATCATGTTCCAGACAGATGTCACTACTATCATCATGTGTCACAAAGTTGATGCCTATTATCTTGTGTCAGACAACTGATCACTACTATCATCATGTGTCAAACAGCTGGTCACTACTATCATCATGTGTCAAACAGCTGATCACTACTATCATCATGTGTCAGACAGTTGATCAGTACTATCATGTTCCAGACAGATGTCACTACTATCATCATGTGTCACAGAGTTGATGCCTATTATCTTGTGTCAGACAACTGATCACTACTATCATCATGTGTCAGACACCTGATCACTACTATCGCCATGTTTCAGACAGCTGTACACTACTATCATCATGTGTCAGACAGCCTTACACTACTATCATCATGTGTCTGACAACTGGTCACTACTATCTTGTGTCAGACAGCTGGTCACTACTATCATCATGTGTCAGACAGTTGATCAGTACTATCTTGTGTCAGACACCCAGTCTCTACTATCATCATGCATCAGATAACTTTTCACTACTATCATCATGTATCAGACTACTGGTCACTACTATCATGTTCCAGACAGTCGTTACTACTATCACCATGTGTCAAACAGCTGGTCTCCACTATCATCATGTGTCAGACAACGAGCTACTACTACCATCATGTGCTGTCAACTTTAGCGGAGATCATTGATCTTTGTATCTCAAGTCATAATCATCAACATATATTTTTTTAGGTGTATTTTTTTCTCCAGCCGTTTTATAGAATCACCACTACAGTTAGCTTCATTTATGACCATCTTTTTTGTTATAATGTTCAACTGGTCAGTCATTTCTCGTGTTAACACGATCTCTCATTCTTTACATCAATTTCAATCTGTCACTTTGTTGTTACAATGTGTTTGCGTAGCTATTATGTGTTTCATTTTTAAATTGGGCTTAAGAAGGTTGTGCATGGGGCTGCTAACCTGACCACATAAAACATAATACTGTAGCAATTACAGCTAGAAGGAAACATAATACTGTAGCAATCACTGCTAGAAGGAAACATAATACTGTAGCAATCACTGCTAGAAGGAAACATAATACTGTAGCAATCACTGCTAGAAGGAAACATAATACTGTAGCAATCACAGCAATCACTGCTACAAGGAAACATAATACTGTAGCAATCACTGCTAGAAGGAAACATAATACTGTAGCAATCACTGCTAGAAGGAAACATAATACTGTAGCAATCACTGCTAGAAGGAAACATAATACTGTAGCAATCACTGCTAGAAGGAAACATAATACTGTAGCAATCACTGCTAGAAGGACACATAATACTGTAGCAATCACTGCTAGAAGGAAACATAATACTGTAGCAATCACTGCTAGAAGGAAACATAATACTGTAGCAATCACTGCTAGAAGGAAACATAATACTGTAGCAATCACTGCTAGAAGGAAACATAATACTGTAGCAATCACTGCTAGAAGGAAACATAATACTGTAGCAATCACTGCTAGAAGGAAACATAATACTGTAGCAATCATTGCTGAAAGAAAACATAAATTCTAGCTTCCTTCAAGGTTATATAGTGACCCCCATGCTCCTATTGGAGTATGCATTGAGAGAAGAACAGCAGAGGAAGAAACCCCTGGATCTGAATGACAAGCAGTGGATGAAGAAACTACTTAAGCTGAATGAAAAGTAGTAGACGAAGAAATCACTGATGCTGGATTCTTCTTCTTCTTCTTCTTCTTCTTCTTCTTCTTCTTCGTACGCTGTCATTAAACCCCAAAACACCAAATTAAGTCTAAATGGCAAATTCCTGCAGCCAAACGATATATTTCCAGAGGTGGTAGAAAATATACCAGGTATTGGAAACAAAAACTGCCAGACTAAAAAAGAAAGAAGAGATACTACCCTAAGCTTTATATCGTAAAACTACCCAAGCATGGACTGGACCCATACATACACCGACGGTTCTGTAACAAACACTACACAGAATGGAGGGGCAGGAGCATTCCTGAACCTACCAAATGGCAGAAAAATAACACTGTCATTCGCTACTGGTAAGTACACAAGCAATTTCAGAGCGGAGGCAGAGGCACTGAGGGCGGCAGTGGAAGAAATGGTGACACATAAAGAAAATGAAAGCCATACAGTCCTGCTTACAGATGCTCTGGCCGTAGTCACAGCGCTAAAAAGCCAGAAAAACACTGAGCTTAATGACTTAAGAGCAGTACTCTGTCAACTATGCCAGCAGTCCGCACCAAAAAGGGTAGTGGTACAGTGGGTCCCATCACACTGCAACATCCAAGGTAAAGAGGAGGCAGACAGACTGGCAAAAGAAGGTGCAAGACTACCACAAACAGATACTAGTATGACGTACGAAGAGTCAAAACGGCTTATCAAAGCCAGATACATGACCAAATGGGAAACTGAACATACCAGCTACACCAAAAACGATGCCTATTACCAGTTGAACAGAAGAGAGCAGGTCGTTGTCTTCAGACTTCGCACTGGCCACAATAGACTCAGATACCACCTATTCAACAAATTGAAGATAGGTGGTACCGACGAATGCCCGTGTGGTACCGAGAAAAAGACCGCTGAGCATCAGCTGCAGAACTGCCCGACATACGAGGATCAGAGAGAGCAGATGTGGCCATCACCAGTGGAACCACAAGACAAGCTCTATGGCAGTGTCGACAGCCTCAGGATGACCGACGCTTTTTTCGAAAAAATAATGGCTACTGTCTGACTGCGTACGATGAAGAAGAAGAAGAAGTACGCTGTCAGACTTCAACCTGTATTTATTCGAAGAAAATGTACAATATTCTCGCTATCAATCAAACCCTAAAACACCAAATTAAGCCTAAATGGCACATACCTTCAGCCAAACGACAACCCAAACTATCTGGGAGTCACATTTGATCGGCGCATGACATGGAAAAGTCAGATCGAGAGAAACCGAATGAGAGCCAGAGAAAGAATGGCAATCATGAGGAAACCTGCTGGCACAAGCTGGGGAGCAGACGAAAGAATACTAAAGAAACTGTACACTGGAAGAGTGAGACCAGTTCTCGAGTATGGCATTGCGGCATGGACAACAGCAGCAAAGGCGAACTTCGATAAAGTTAGCAAACTTCAAAACCAAGCTATGAGAGTTATAACAGGAGGCATGAAGTCAACGCCAATTGTAGAACTTGAAAAGATTACAAAACTGCAATGCATGACCGATAGAAGAGACTGCAGAGCGCAGCTGCAGTCAGAGAAACTCCGAAGACTGACTGACCATCCAATGCAACAGAGACTAAACAATTTCGGAAATGGGAAGCTAAAGCGAAGAAACTTTGCAGAAATAGCCAAAGCAAAGATGCACGAAGACCCTATGAACGCATTAACCACACCAAAGCCCATCCCTACTGTACGAAAACCTACCTGGAGGCAGCATATATTTCCAGAGGTGGTAGAAATTATACCAAGTATTAGAAACAAAGACTGCCAGTCTGAAAAAGAAAGAAGAGATACTACCCTGAGTTTCATTACGGAAAACTACCCAAGCATGGACTGGACCCATGCATACACCGACGATTCCGTAACAAATACAACACAGAACGGAGGGGCAGGAGCATTCCTGAACCTACCAAATGGCAGAAAAATAACACTGTCATTCGCTACTGGTAAGTACACAAGCAATTTCAGAGCGGAGGCAGAGGCACTGAGGGCGGCAGTGGAAGAAATGGTGACAGGTAAAAGGAATGAAAGCCATATAGTGCTGCTTACAGATGCTTTGGCCGTAGTCCCAGCACTGAAAAGCCAGAAAAATACTGAACTTAACGATTTAAGAGCAGTACTCTGTCAACTATGCCAGCAGGCCGCGCCAAAAAAGAGTAGTGGTGCAGTGGGTTCCATCTCACTCGTTGTTTAGCCATCAGCCTTCCTGCCTTGAGTACATTTTCCAATGATGGCACAGCCCTAGTCGCGGCCTTCTGAGAGCCAGACGTCGGTTTGCTTCTCTAAGGCCACCTCACAGATATTGACTCGGGTTAGTAAGCCAGTCTCTACGAAGAAGGATAAGAGCTGCGTCGGGGCTCACCCCTTCTCAGCGAAGGTGCTTCCAGAACCAGGCTGGCACGACAGGGTGGCAGTTTTGCGTTCACTTGCCGTTCCTGGACCTTGGTGAAGCCCGTGCGATGTTTGGGGAAGAGGGCCATTGATGCTGACCCTTGTTACAGGGTAGTCGGGATGCCCAAACCTAATAAGCCACGGGGCGACCGCGCCCATGATTTGAAATCTAGAAGGGTAGCAAGCCTTCATGTCGATGCTGACGATGTCCTGAAGGCCGGAGTCTACAGAATTCCATAGCCCGCCGTGCCCATGTTCCACGCAAGCCTTTTGGATGTCAGCGAGAATGCTGGCTGGGCTCGGCTTTCACCCATTCTTTGTCCTTGCAACGATCCTGGCTGGGTGGTTCTCGCTGAAGACTTTTTTGGCTTGGGACTCATTGCCCAGGGCTTGACAGATCTTTTGGAGTTCTTTCTGTGCCTTCTGCGACCTGTATGTGCGACCGTCCTGGAGGACAAACTGGTTGAGGGTGAGCTGCCTTTCTTTGGAAGAATCTCCTCTTCCTAGCAGATGGCCATTGGCTTATCCCGGGTGGCTTTTATAATGGCTTCCCAGACGTCGCTGTTGTAGAAGTGAGCCTCTCTTTCTCTACTTAGTGGGAAGTGTAGGTCTTTTGACCAGGCGTGGCCGTTGTAGAAGTGAGCCTCTCTACTTAGTTGGAAGTGTAGGTCTTTTGACCAGACGTCGCCGTTGTAGAAGTGAGCCTCTCTACTTAGTGGGAAGTGTAGGTCTTTTGACCAGACGTCGCCGTTGAAGAAGTGAGCCTCTCTCTCTACTTAGTGGGAAGTGTAGGTTTTTTGACCAGACGTGGCCGTTGTAGAAGTGAGCCTCTCTCTCTACTTAGTGGGAAGTGTAGGTCTTTTGACCAGGCGTCGCCGTTGTAGAAGTGAGCCTCTCTACTTAGTGGGAAGTGTAGGTCATTTGACCAGACGTCGCCGTTGTAGAAGTGAGCCTCTCTACTTAGTGGGAAGTGTAGGTCTTTTGACCAGGCGTCGCCGTTATAGAAGTGAGCCTCTCTACTTAGTGGGAAGTGTAGGTTTTTTGACCAGACGTGGCCGTTGTAGAAGTGAGCCTCTCTCTCTACTTAGTGGGAAGTGTAGGTCTTTTGACCAGGCGTCGCCGTTGTAGAAGTGAGCCTCTCTACTTAGTGGGAAGTGTAGGTCTTTTGACCAGACGTCGCCGTTGTGGACTATGCATTCTAATGGTTTCCACTCACTGGCCTAGTATTTTCCACTGTCATAAAACACCGGCGATGTCCCGTAGAATTATGGACCGTTTCAGGATCCTCTCCAGATCCGCCACATCATCGACCTTTGCTCCAGTTCCATGGACCCGTTCTTCCCACTCCTGTATTTTCTGCCGTGGTTTTCTTGTGGCTGTTAGTGCCTGGCCTCTGAAGACACAATTGACGTGCTCTACCGCTCTCTGTGCGACACAGTTGAAGCTGCCATCACGCATTGAGGTCAGATTGGCAGAGTCCGGGTCTCTAATTGGCTAAAGACCAAAAACGACACCGGACACTGGGTAGTCTCTTTCGAACCACTCGCCCTCCTCATCACCCTCTCTCAGTCTCAGTCTGAGAAACTTGATTTTCAGGAGAAATACACCCTCCGAAAGGAATGTTAGGAGCCGTGGGGCCCTCTCGTCTGTCATGGTGGCCTCCAACTCTATCCCTTTCTCGTTTATCATCCACGTAGAGAAGACAGCACTCGTGCCATCACCTCCAAATTCTTATATGGCGTCGTCTAGAATCTCACCCAACGGCTCATCTGTTGGGATCTAGACAGGGTGAGGGACCTTCTCATCCAGGTCAAAAGTTGGCAGTTCATCTGCTCCCCTCGCTGTAGAGTAGGGACGAGATCTGTCGAGGACGAAGTCTGCGTCGGGCATTACGTTTAAGTGCTGGGTTCTTCTTCCGCTGCTTCTCGTAACCAGCGGCTCTCAGTGCAGCTTCTGTCTGCTCATCTAATCTGCGTACTTCTGCCTCCTCATCTGATTTGCGTACTTCTGCCTCCTCATCCAATCTGCGTACTTCTACCTCATAATACAATCTGCGTACTTCTGCCTCCTCATCCAATCTGCGTACTTCTGCCTCCTAATCCAATCTGCGTACTTCTGCCTCCTAATCCAATCTGCGTACTTCTACCTCCTAATCCAATCTGCGTACTTCTGCCTCCTAATCCAATCTGCGTACTTCTGCCTCCTAATCCAATCTGCGTACTTCTACCTCCTAATCCAATCTGCGTACTTCTGCCTCCTAATCCAATCTGCGTACTTCTGCCTCCTAATCCAATCTGCGTACTTCTACCTCCTAATCCAATCTGCGTACTTCTACCTCCTAATCCAATCTGCGTACTTCTGCCTCCTAATCCAATCTGCGTACTTCTACCTCCTAATCCAATCTGCGTACTTCTGCCTCCTCATCCAACCTGCGTACTTCTGCCCACTTGACATCATCCAGCAGTCCAAAATTGATTACATGGTGCAGTCCTTAGCTCCAATCCCCGACGTCCTCTTGTATTGAACTCTGTTGCGAGGTCTCTTGCAATTCTCTGTCTAGGAGAACAGCTTTTAAGTCCGACACGGGAAGGCCGTATCGCCTTCTTGTGGTTCTTAGCTCTACAACTGTTGGCATGTTACGTGGGTATAATCTACGCAACATGTACTCTAATAGGAATGTATACATTGTTTACGATACAGGAGTTCCACGCGCACAATAACAAATAGGTTTCGCGCTTGTCGTTCCACCCGAGCTTTTGATGGATTCGGTCTGCGTCACGCCCTCTGCAGAGGTGGCAACGGTCTGCGTCCCCACACCACATCCTCTGCATGGTTTTAGTGGAACGCCGCCCCTTTGGAGTTGGTAACGATGTTGCTTACAGTATTCGAACAAACACCTTCTCCCGCACACCGAGGTCCGACGCTGTATAACCAAAGGCAGTAGTTAGTTCCATGCCGACCCGTATTCTGTATGTAAACTGTATGTCATGTGCAAGGTACAATACCTAATTGAATTAACGACCCCGGCTGCGCCACTACAAGCTGGTCGAAAAATCAAGAGACCCAGGGACAGTGAGGGTGTGGGCCTACCCCCGGGGCTCGAGATGGACCCCCATCGAAATCGCACCTGTGCCACTCGGCCAACTGGTGCTCTGACCCCTCGGAACTAAGGCTGGGAGTCGCAGTGCCCTCAGAATGACGCATGCATACAGTGCGAACTTCGTTCACATCGGACCTCGTCTTGGCCCTCTGAAGTCCGGTACGTGTTAACCACTTTTCCAGAGGCGTCTTGGATGTTGTTGGTTGCAGCAAGGGAGTCTGACCAACGCATTTGAATTCTTTTCGGAGGTCTTCTATTTAATCTCGTGGGTACAATATTGCTGTCGCCGTGTTCCATCGCGTCGTCGCAAAATGTGACCAGCACACTTGTATTTTACCTGGTCTGCCTAGATTACCGCATTATTCACCCAGGACAATCGTATGCCAGGATGATGGTGATTTTGTTTACGTTGGTCCGGAGCGTAATTCCGACTATGAACCTCTCAAGAGAGACCTGGGTCACTCACAATTTGTCCTCCAGTGATTTTGTATACGTTGGACCGGAGCGTAATTCCGACTATGAACCTCTCAAGAGAGACCTGGGTCACTCACAATTTGTCCTCCAGTGATTTTGTATACGTTGGTCCGGAGCGTAATTCCGACTATGAACCTCTCAAGAGAGACCTGGGCCACTCACAATTTGTCCTCCAGTGATTTTGTATACGTTGGTCCGGAGCGTAATTCCGACTATGAACCTCTCAAGAGAGACCTGGGTCACTCACAATTTGTCCTCCAGTGATTTTGTATACGTTGGTCCGGAGCGTAATTCCGACTATGAACCTCTCAAGAGAGACCTGGGCCACTCACAATTTGTCCTCCAGTGATTTTGTATACGTTGGTCCGGAGCGTAATTCCGACTATGAACCTCTCAAGAGAGACCTGGGTCACTCACAATTTGTTCTCCAGTGATGGTGTTAGTGTCCATGTCTCCGAACTGCAGCACATTGCAGGGATCGCATTTAAATTTAGTAAAGAGGCATTAACGGTTCTTGACTTGGCAACAGTTCAAGACGAGAAGGAAGCCCAACCGGCTCGGTGACGTCTTGTCAGTTCAGGTTCCAGGTTGATTTCTATATTCAAGAGGCGCTCAAGACATGTGTACTTGTTGACATCTTCTAATAACTTAACGTCTTTATACTGGTTTAGAAGACGCTGCAGAGTCTGTATACAACCAGTTACCTTTACATCACCCTGCTTTAAAAGCTTTGCACATCCAGTTTTTTCTTAAATGCATTAACTGTTCCCGCCTCCACTACCTCCCCTGGCAATGCATTCCAAGCAGACACCACTCTCTGACTAAAAAAATATTTCCTAATATCTAATCTGGACCTCTCTTTAGTCAGCTTGTAGCTATTCTCTCGTGTTATTGTGGGTGGCTGTATTTTAAAAAAAATTGTTATAGTCTAATTTATCCATTCCTCTGATCATCTTATAAACCTGTATTAAGTCACCACGAATTCTTCGCTCTTCGAGACACTGTAGGCCGGTTTTTCTGAGTCGTTCCTCATAACTGTAATTCTGGAATCCCACTATCATCTTTGTCGCTCTTTTTTGTATTCTTTCCAGCATGTTTATATCCCCTCTATGATAAGGACTCCACACCTGTACACAGTACTCCAATCTAGGTCTAACTAAATCTTTATAGAGTTGGACTATCACTTCCTTGCTCCTATGTTTAATATTTCTTTTTATCATACCTAACATTGCATTTGCCTTTTTCACTGCTACCTTAACTTTCTCCCTCACCTTTCCTGTATGATCTATTATAACCCCTAGGTCCCTTTCCTTATCTATCTTTCTAATATTGTTTTCTCCCATTCTGTATTTATGTTCCATATTGGATCTACCCATGTGGATGACTGTACATTTATCCACATTAAACTCCATTTGCCAGCTTACAGACCATTCTCGAATTTTATCTAAATCCGACATCAATATATCCACTTCCGCTTTAAATGAGACACTACTGCATAGTTTTTCTGTCATCACCAAATTTGCAATCATGGATCCCATATCAATGTCCAAATCATTTATATATATCAAGAACAAAATTGGTCCCAAAACCGAGCCCTGTGGCACACCACTTTTCACTTCACACCACTCAGATTACTCCTTATTTATGCCCACCCTCTGCCTTCTTCCCGTTAACCAATGTTCAATCCATTTGGCAACTTCCCCACCTATTCCATGTGATTTTAACTTTCGAAATAATCTTTGATGAGGTACTTTGCAAAGTCTAGATAAATAACGTCCACTGGCTCCCCTTTATCTATGATTTTAGTAACCACCTTCATGAATTCTAATAGATTTGTTAAGCATGATCTCCCTCTAGTAAACCCATGCTGACTATTTCTAATTAGATTAAATTTGTCTACATGCAATACAATGTTTTCTTTGATTATTGACTCTAACAATTTACAAACTATGCTCGTTAAACTCACCGGTCTATAATTCGCTGGATCTGATTTTTTGCCTTTTTTGAATAAGGGGATCACTCCTGCATCTTTCCAATCCCGTGGAACAATCCCTTTTGTAAGTGATTGAGAACATAATATAGCCAATGGTTTTGCTAGTTGGTCTCTAATTTCATACAACAATTTTGGATGAATACCATCTTGACCTGGACATTTATTCACTTTCAACCCCTCCAATTTTTTAAAAACCATTTCCTCTAATATAGATTGATCTTAATCCCGCTGTCTCCATGTTTCTTTGAAAAATATATGTAGGCTCTGGGATCTTGGAGCAGTCCTCTTTTGTGTAGACTGTGCCAAAGTACTGATTGAGTAGATTAGCTGCCTCCCTATTCTCACTTATTATTTTCCCTGTACTGTCTATGAGAGGGCCTACTTTGTCTTTCGTTCTTCGTTTATTTCTAACATAAGAGAAGAAGCTTTTACTGTCTTGATCCTCTGAGCAAGTTTTTTTTCGAAGTATATTTTTGCTGTTTTATTCGCTTTCTGAGATATGTTCTGCTTGTCCAAATATTTTAAATATGTTTCTTTTGATTTACCTGCCTCTATATATTTGTTCCATGCTTTATTTGTCGCTCTTCTACATTTAACTACAAATCTAGTTATCCACTTTTTACGCTTTGGGTTTACCTCCCTACATGGAACACATTTCTCTTTTAGCGTTTCTAGAACTGTTTTAAGACTCTCCCACTCCTGTTCAACATCTGTTCCTACGACAATATCTTTCCAGATTATGTGGTTCGCTGCCTCTTTCATCCTCTTAACATCTGCCTTAGAGTAGTCGTATGTTCGCGTGTTTAAGTTTACTTCTTTCCCTGCAATAAGATCCCAACGGATGATTTGATGGTCACTTGAGCCAAACAGTTCCCCAACGGTAACGTTTTCAATCATATTTTCCTCTGTAGTAAAAACTAGGTCGAGTATGTTTTTGCCTCTGTTGGCTGCTTCTACACATTGAATTAAAAAATTGTCAGTTATGGACTTAACAAAAGGTTTTGACCTTACAAGTGCTTCTGCCATATCCCATTTTATTTCTGGAAAGTTGAAATCTCCCATTAATAATAATTTCCCTTCACTTGCCTTTGCTATGCTAATACTCAGCTCCTCATCTTCATAATTGCACCCCACTGGATCACATTTGATGGAGTGATTGAGCAGCACTTTGTTTTTTCCCCCCAATATTCATCTCCAGTCCCGCTTTCTATCGAGTCGCTGCATTATTTGGTTGATCCTGGAAGAATCCACGGGGAATGAAGAAAAGTGGACAACCGAGAAACTCATGGAAGAGTGTGACGGATGCCAATATCACGACAGCAGAAAAGATGTGGACAGATCTGGCTCTGATGGCTCATTGGAAGGCTTGACCTACATTCGTTGAACAATTATGTAACGTTGGGAGTGGTCACGTTTTTGATTGGTTGACCAAAAACAATGGCTACCATAAAGTGAAAGGACACAAGCTATTTTGTATAAAAATCATTTTCCTATTGTATGTTTTAATCATATATATAATATGTTTAAGTCTTTGTATGTATTACTTATTAAGACTGCAAAATATGCAAATTCTATTAGGAAATTACAGTTTCAAGAAGAAAGATATAGTACATTTTAGTCAAAGACAAAATGAGCCGTATATACATCAAACAATGAGCCTACTATTTCCTTGTATTATTTCCCAACTAATATTTCAGTTTACATTTTCATTTTATAAACAGAAAGAATCACTGGATTTTTATTTTACCTCTGCTGGCATTAACAACGCTAGCAACAATACTGGGCAATGCGGAAGTACTAAATTCATTTCTCCGGGGACGGCGTGGGCTAGTGGTTAAGTGACACGGCTCACAACCAGAAGGTGCAAAGTTCGATCCCCACCACAGTACCGGCCGTTACCCCAGGGAAGAAAATCCTTAGAAAATAAACGAGGAAGGAAAACCTTTCATAAAATGAATACTGAAATCGGATGCACAGGACCGTCAGGCGTAAAAATAAAAACCACAGTGCAACGCACACCACTTTGAGGATTGGAGAAATAAAGCGAACCCAAAATAAATAAATAAATGTCCCCTCTGCTGGCAGTAACAATATTAACAACAATACTGGAGATTGCTGAAGTACTATTCATTTCAAGACAAACAAATGATGTCCTTGAAGTCAACTATTTTATAATGAATAATGACTCAAATGCCTTTTATAACTACGCACATGGCAAGCGAGGGTAGGCTAAAAAAAAAAAAAGGAAAATGTTGGTTTGTGGCATAAAATTGTTATTTTTGATTATTCTGTACGTTCATATACTACGTGAAGATCTCTGAACAGATTAAGAACACATTTTTCCAGATGTGGGTCTTATCTTAAAAAGTAAGGATTTGCAGACAATGAATATTGCGAATCTGAAGCCATCTAGGACCAGGGTGACCTGATTATGTGTCAAATGATGCAGGAATCATGCGCAGCGCAATACCTTATGGTGGCAAATGAAAGCACTGAGAGTGGCTGGTTTTTAAGCGAAAACTATGTGAGGTTGCCGGACACGGAAAGTAAGTAAGTAACAATCTAGTGTAAACAGTACACTACAGTGTCAGTGTAGATTTGTATACAGTATTAAATATTGACATATTGTTATTATTACTCATACTAATAATATTAATTAATGATTAATATAATATATCATAATTTAAATTATACTAAACTGACATCTTGTCAAATATCTACTAGCAAATGTGCAAGAATCAGATTGAAGTAATTATGTTTGAGATATAATTTATGCACAAATGGAAAGAGTGCGATACATAATGAGAATGATTGAAGAGCTAATAATAATATCATGTCAGGGATCAAGATGCTGAGCAGCGCATGAGCTGCAGTGGACAGAGATCCATAGCTGACTGATAGGACGTCAGGGCCAGCGAACCAGAGCTGCCAAGATCTTTCTACACCTCAACGCGGTGATCCTGGATAACAGACTGCAACAGGGCAGACTGGCTAAGGAGAAGGGATCGAAGAGGCAATGCTAACCCGGTACTCAAAAAATGCTTGCTGAAGTCGGATGTATTTGACCGAAAGGTGCAAACATCGCAGTCAAGCTGTCAACTACGACACAACGCATTACGTTCTCTGAACTACGTTCTGCTACTTAAGCCGTTTCAGGGTTTGGTAGTGGGAGATTAAGAACGAACGGAGCCAAGCCAAACCATATCATGCCAAACATCACCGGCAAATCCAGAATTGATAGTAAATGAAACGGAAAAATCCGATATGACTGGGAAATCCTGATACTTCTATTTTTAGTTGCTAAATTTCACTTATAACACACCTGGAACAGGAAAGACAACTCCATTCTCGATTTATTGAACAAGATGGAAACTGTGATCCCACAGAACACTGAGATTGATAACAGCATCCGGCATCAACAAGAACTTGAGACATTGGGTATGTCATTGTTATTATAGGAGATTTGAAACTGAAACCGTTTCTTAATTAATATGATGTTTTTCGTGAATGCAGTGTGTACACTGTACAGTTCAGAACCATCGTCATCTCTACAATCAATCAATCAAGCCAATCAAGGTTCTGGTTAACTTCAACTTCAAGATACCTCCAACCAACATGTTTGTTTCTTATTACTTACTGGAATTTTCAAATGGACTCTACAGCATTACAAATACAACTGTTAGAAAGCCCTAGAAAAAAGCTTTCCAATGATATATCAACCATGGCTCTATGCCGACCCCCCAAGGAAGTTATAATTTTTTTTTGTACTAAATAAATCAGCAAAAGGGCTAAACAGGGATATAGAGAAACATATAAACTAGTGACTTTGGCAAAGTTGATTCCAAAAAGTAGATGGGAAGTGGACAATATATTGATTATCTCGGCTAGTCATGACTTAACACCTGTAAAACATTTTTATATTCGAGAGAAAAAATTACAACTGATGACGGAAATTGCAGGATTTTTCAAAAAGGCAGGAACTAATTAATATTCAAAATGGCGACCTCATTTGCATAATTCGCAATTAAAATAACGTTAAATGTTGCAATATGTTTTTCTTTATGTTACACCACATGTGATAAATCAGTTTGACTCTCTTTTTGAGAGGAGCATTAATACATTCATTGAATGCTGTTATGTCAATCAAATGCTCGCAGAATAAGTTTACAGAACAAATTATTACACAAATTATTAGATTGGAGACAATAACATAAATTATAGATAAGTTATCTCTGTTGTTGTCTAAAATCTAATAATTTCTATCCATCATTGGACCAACGATTGGTTGTTTCATTCCCAGTTACAGCATTATACATGAATTAATAATAGTACATTTGGACAGCTTAGCGCAGTGATTAGCGTACTGTCTTCACATCTAAGAGGTCCTGGGTATTATCCCCAGTTAAGGTAAAACTTTTTTTCAGACCGCAATGGCTCCCGGGTCAACCCTTCCTTAAATGAGTACCGGTTTAGCCCGGAAAGTATGGAAAGATGCAATACTGGTACCAGTACCAAAAATAGGAAAGGAAAAAACAGATCCAAATGGATACAGGCCCATAAGCCTACTGAGCTGTGTCGGCAAGCTGATGGAACGGATGATAAACACCAGACTGATGTGGCATCTGGAAGAAAAACGAATACTAATTCCACAGCAAGCCGGCTTTAGACAGCACAGATCCACTGAGGACCAGGTCATCCTCATAGCCCAGGAGATAGAAGATGCCTACCAGGCACAGAAACACACAGTAGCTGTTTGGGTGGATCTGGAAAAGGCATTTGACAAAGTCTGGAAGGACGGACTTAGAGTCAAGCTAAGAAGAAGTGATGTCTGTGGGAAGATGTACAAGTGGATCAACCACTACCTCAAACAAAGAACGGCCAGAGTCCAAGTACAAGGGCATATGAGCAAAAAGGTGACACTCGAGCAGGGAGTACCCCAAGGGGGAGTATTGTCACCCACACTCTTCCTGGTATATATAAACGATATTACAGAGAATATACCAAGAAGAGTCCATAGCTCAATGTTTGCAGACGATCTGGCTATGTGGATCTCTGAAAAGAATCTCACCATAGCAAGAAATCGGATGCAGACGGCCCTAACATCGCTGGAAGAGTGGGCGAACTCATGGCTGGTCAAAATAAACGAGGAGAAAACCACATGCACAATATTCTCGCTCTCACTAAAACCCCAAAGTACCAAACTAAGTCTAAATAGCAAATTCCTGCAGCCAAACGACAACCCAACCTATCTGGGAGTCACATTTGATCGGCGCATGACATGGAAAAGTCAGATTGAGAGAAACCGAATGAAAGCCAGAGAAAGAATGGCAATCATGAGGAAACTTGCTGGCACAAGCTGGGGAGCAGACGAAGGCATACTAAAGAAACTGTATACTGGAAGAGTGAGACCAGTTCTCGAGTATGGCATTGCGGCATGGACAACAGCAGCAAAGGCGAACTTCGACAAAGTTAACAAACTTCAAAACCAAGCCATGAGAATTATAACAGGTGGCATGAAGTCAACGCCAATTGTAGAACTTGAAAAGATTACAAAACTGCAATGCATGACCGATAGAAGAGACTGCAGAGCCCAGCTTCAGTCAGAGAAACTCCGAAGACTGACGGACCATCCAATGTACCAGAGACTAAACAATTTGGGAAATGGGAAACTAAAGCGGAGAAACTTTGCAGAAATAGCCAAAGCAAAGATGCACGAAGATCCCATAAACGCACTAACAACACCAAAACCCATCACTACTGTACGAAAACCTACCTGGAGGCAGGATATATTTCCAGAGGTGGTAGAAAATATACCAGGTATTGCAAACAAAAACTGCCAGACCGAAAAAGAAAGGAGAGACACTACTTTAAGCTTCATAACGAAAAGCTACCCAAGCATGGACTGGACCCATGCATACACCGACGGTTCTGTAACAAACACTACACAGAACGGAGGGGCAGGAGCATTCCTGAACCTACCAAATGGCAGAAAAATAACACTGTCATTCGCTACTGGTAAGTACACAAGCAATTTCAGAGCGGAGGCAGAAGCACTGAGGGCGGCAGTGGAAGAATTGGTGGCACACAGTGAAAACGAGAGCCATATAGTCCTGCTGACAGATGCTCTCGCCGTAGTCACAGCGCTAAAAAGCCAGAAAAACACTGAGCTTAATGACTTAAGAGCAGCACTCTGCAAACTGTGCCAGCAGGCCGCACCAAAAAGGGTAGTGGTACAGTGGGTTCCGTCACACTGCAACATCCAAGGCAACGAGGAGGCAGACAGACTGGCAAAAGAAGGTGCACGACTACCACAAACAGATACCAGTATGACGTACGAAGAGTCAAAACGGCTTATCAAAGCCAGATACATGACCAAATGGGAAACCGAACATACTGGTTACACCAAAAACGATGCCTATTACCAGTTGAACCGAAGAGAGCAGGTCGTTGTCTTCAGACTTCGCACTGGCCACAACAGACTGAGGTACCACCTATTCAACAAATTGAAGATAGGATGTACCGACGAATGCCCGTGCGGTACTGGTAAAATGACCACTGAACATCTGCTGCAGAACTGCCCGACATACGAGGATCAGAGAGAGCAGATGTGGCCATTACCAGTGGAACTGCAAGACAAGCTCTATGGCAGTGGCGACAGCCTCAGGATGACCGCCGCTTTTTTCGAAAAAATAATGGTTACTGTCTGACTGTGTACGCAGAAGAAGAAGAAGAATTAATATTCAAAATGGCGACCTCATTTGCATAATTCGCAATTAAAATAACGTTAAATGTTGCAATATGTTTTTCTTTATGTTTCACCACATGTGATATATCATTTTGACTCTCTTTTTGAGAGGAGTATTAATACATTCATTGTATGCTGTTATGTCAATCAAATGCTCGCAGAATAAGTTTACAGAACAAATTATTAGATTGGAGACAATAACATAAATTATAGATAAGTTATCTCTGTTGTAGTCTAAAATCTAATAATTTATATCCATCATTGGACCAACGATTGGTTGTTTCATTCCCAGTTACAGCATTATACATGAATTAATAATAGTACATTTGGACAGCTTAGCGCAGTGATTAGCGTACTGTCTTCACATCTAAGAGGTCCTGGGTATTATCCCCAGTTGAGGTAAAACTTTTTTTCAGACCTCAATGGCTCCCGGGTCAACCCTGTCTTAAATGGGTACCGGTTTAGCCCGGAAAGTAAAAACAGCGAGGGAGAGGAGATGACTACCGCCCTCATATAGCCGAGCCTTTGAAATGTGAGATCGCTGACAGTTCACACCCCTACGGCAGTAATGCTATGGGTTACTTTATATTTGCACACCATGTCCAGACAAATGAGATCTTTCTTACTAAACTAGAGGTACATATTTTCTAGCTGTAAATATGGTTGTCTTCTAAGTGTCATACTTCTATAATAGTGAAATGTTTATGTTAAATATCAATTACACTTTTATAGAAATCAAAATACAAGATTAAATCAACGCAAAGAAAAACATATACTACATATTTTTCATTGTCTGGATATGATCTTTTTCCTCCAAATTGTGTAGGATTTTTATATTTCTTTGCTCTTGTTTTTACGAATAGCTACCCTTCCATGACCTTAACGTCTAAAGGTAATAAATTATTTGATTCCAGAGAACAACTTGATGGACACTGTGCTCAAGGCAAGAAAAGAACGTGAGAAAAATGGTATGTTGTGACATGTGACAGTAATCCAAAACCTTTCTGTCACAAATGATGGTCATATTATAGAAGCTGTTGTCTTCTCCGTTTCTGCTGTTCACACATTGTTGTATTCGATGTGTACATGTTATATTATAGCAGAGGAGAGCCGACATGAGTACACACACATTGTTGTATTCGATGTGTACATGTTATATTATAGCAGAGGAGAGCCGACATGAGTACACACACATTGTTGTATTTGATGTGTACATGTTATATAATAGCAGAGGAGAGCCGACATGAGTACAGACACATTGTTGTATTTGATGTGTACATGTTGTATAATAGCAGAGGAGAGCCGACATGAGTACACACACATTGTTGTATTCGATGTGTACATGTTATATAATAGCAGAGGAGAGCCGACATGAGTACACACATATTGTTGTATTTGATGTGTACATGTTATATAATAGCAGAGGAGAGCCGACATGAGTACACACATATTCACATTATCATCGGTTTCAATATTGTATTGTGAGAGTGAAGACAGATGAGACTAAATGAAACCCCATGTCAAACACCTGGTCAATGCTGTGGAGATTTCTGGAAGGGAGTGTGTATTTCCAGTCATTTAATGGTACCTGCAATATATGTTCCATTTCCCATCTGCTGAAATCCACTTTACAACTGCATGATTGTCCAGAAAGCAGGAATGCCATGTTTTATTTAACTGTAAGAACTAAGAACTAACCCCATCAGTCTCACCTGCTTGAACCAAAACCTTTTTACATTTATAGATAACAGTCTAAACTTTAAACTAGCCAAACTTGTGTTTGTTTAAATGTATGCTTTTGGGGATTTTACAGGCGAAGGCATGCTACTTCCAACCGCATATCTTTGTCTTTTAGGTTCTACCATAATGTATTGACCAGTGAAAAGATGCATGTGTGTATCTCTATGTACCTATTATCTAATGTTTATGTAGAACTGAGGAATTGTTTTGATTCCGTTTCGTTTTGATGGAGGTTCTACATCTATTAGCCGATATTCCTTAATTTGATATTCCTCAAATGATGTAAACTCTTCAAAACCAAAACTTTTTGCAGGAATATTTATAATGTATTTAAGAACACTTGAAAAAAGATTAACTAGACATTTTTGGGACCTTTTTCTAACTATGAAAAATACATTTTATTTACTAAATGTAAACATAAATGTACTGAAACTCTTTTAAATGTCCTCATACAACTGTAACTTTGGACATTTGTTAAAGGCTTTCTATACATTGCTTATCCTTATATGTACATATATACTTACAGTAGTAGGGGACTAAGATTATTGGAATTTGGCGACTGAATCTGATCGCTGAACAAACAATTAGTTCTATATCAAACAGGATATACAATTCCACATGTTGGGTTTAACAAAATATTATTACACACAAACACAAAGTATAATTTGTAATTTCTTTTTCCGCCACTCACAACTGGATAAATTTGCAACAAATAAAACTCCTTTATAAATATTAATAGGGACAAGCTGTTCCTAATACCCCCATGTCCGTTTTTCAACCTGGCTACTATTTAATAGACAACTTCATCTCCTTATGTTCTCCATGCTTACACAATCTAAAAATATACATTCTAATCTATTTTGTGCATTAAATTGATTTTTGGATCGATTTGATAGAGGTTTCACAAATGGCATTTCTGTAAGAAAACTGAATTATTTAAGGATACAAAATCCTTGACGTCTATGATTTAAACCATGTATACTCAGTGAAAGTTGTCTATAATGATTTAACAAGACAGCTCTACAGCATTGTTTAATTTCACAATAAACAAACAGTTTTGAAGTTAATGGTGTGTTAATGTGTGCAAATATTAATTAATGTCAAATGTTGGGAAGTGTTAATTTCTTGGGACGAGGAAAACAAATTTGTTCACAGAAATCGTATAAACGTCTATATCTGGAGTAGACTCAGTAGCAAGATCAAGATACGTGACAGAACACAGAGGGACTCAAGGAAGCTGAATAACATAATATTTCACGAAATAACATTGCAGAATACAAATATAAATGTGTAAAGAAATAAAATAGAATGGGAATTGGCAGAAGCATGTGTGGAGTCAAAACTGTTAGGTGCATAACTGACAATTCTTTTATTCAACATGAAGAAGAATCTATCAGAGACTAACACAGAAAGGAAGTAAACATAAGTACACGAACATATGACTGCTCTACCACAGATGTTAAGAAGATGAATGAAGCAACTCGTCACATAATCTGGAAAGATATTGCCGGTGGAGCAGATGTGTGCGAGCACCATGCAATCTATTGGGTTTCATTATTATAACTTGATTCTAGTAACTACATTCAGATAGTTTTAGCAGGGAGTACCCCAAGGGGGAGTACTGTCACCCACACTCTTCCTGGTATATATAAACGATATTACAGAGAATATACCAAGAAGAGTCCATAGCTCAATGTTTGCAGACGATCTGGCTATGTGGACCTCTGAAAAGAATCTCACCATAGCAAGAAATCGGATGCAAACGGCCCTAACATCGCTGGAAGAGTGGGCGAACTCATGGCTGGTCAAAATAAACGAGGAGAAAACCACGTGCACAATATTCTCGCTCTCATTAAAACCCCAAAGTACCAAATTAAGCCTAAATGGCAAAATCCTGCAGCCAAACGACAACCCAACCTATCTGGGAGTCACATTTGATCGGCGCATGACATGGAAAAGTCAGATTGAGAGAAACCGAATGAAAGCCAGAGAAAGAATGGCGATCATGAGGAAACTTGCTGGCACAAGCTGGGGAGCAGACGAAGGCATACTAAAGAAACTGTACACTGGAAGAGTGAGACCAGTTCTCGAGTATGGCATCGCGGCATGGACAACCGCAGCGAAGGCGAACTTCGATAAAGTTAACAAACTTCAAAACCAAGCCATGAGAATCATAACAGGTGGCATGAAGTCAACGCCAATTGTAGAACTTGAAAAGATTACAAAACTGCAATCCATGACCGACAGAAGAGACTGCAGAGCCCAGCTGCAGTCAGAGAAACTCCGAAGACTGACGGACCATCCAATGTACCAGAGGCTAAACAATTTGGGAACTGGGAAACTAAAGCGGAGAAACTTTGCAGAAATAGCCAAAGCAAAGATGCACGAAGATCCCATAAACGCACTAACAACACCAAAACCCATCACTACTGTACGAAAACCTACTTGGAGGCAGGATATATTTCCAGAGGTGGTAGAAAATATACCAGGTATTGCAAACAAAAACTGCCAGACCGAAAAAGAAAGGAAAGACACTACCCTAAGCTTCATAACGAAAAGCTACCCAAGCATGGACTGGACCCATGCATACACCGACGGTTCTGTAACAAACACTACACAGAACGGAGGGGCAGGAGCATTCCTGAACCTACCAAATGGCAGAAAAATAACACTGTCATTCGCTACTGGTAAGTACACAAGCAATTTCAGAGCGGAGGCAGAGGCACTGAGGGCGGCAGTGGAAGAAATGGCAACACACAGTGAAAATGAGAGCCACATAGTCTTGCTGACAGATGCTCTCGCCGTAGTCACAGCGCTAAAAAGCCAGAAAAACACTGAGCTTAATGACTTAAGAGCAGCACTCTGCAAACTGTGCCAGCTGTCCGCACCAAAAAGGGTAGTGGTACAGTGGGTTCCGTCACACTGCAACATCCAAGGCAACGAGGAGGCAGACAGACTGGCAAAAGAAGGTGCAAGGCTACCACAAACTGATACCAGTATGACGTACGAAGAGTCAAAACGGCTTATCAAAGCCAGGTACATTACCAAATGGGAAACCGAACATACTGGTTACACCAAAAACGATGCCTATTACCAGTTGAACCGAAGAGTGCAGGTCGTTGTCTTCAGACTTCGCACTGGCCACAATAGACTGAGGTACCACCTATTCAACAAATTGAAGATAGGGTGTACCGACGAATGCCCGTGCGGTACTGGTAAAATGACCACTGAACATCTGCTGCAGAACTGCCCGACATACGAGGATCAGAGAGAGCAGATGTGGCCATTGCCAGTGGAACTGCAAGACAAGCTCTATGGTAGTGGCGAGAGTCTCAGGATGACCGCCGCTTTTTTCGAAAAAATAATGGTTACTGTCTGACTGTGTACGCAGAAGAAGAAGAAGATAGTTTTAGCAATGTTTTCTGTTTAGTTAGAGTTGAGAGGAGATCAACTCGCCAAGCAACCGTGCCATTACTAAGAGGTACATTTTTTGCAGCATTATTCAGAGCATTTCTATATGTTTCAGGTATACTCTCCACCAGAGTGGGCACTAAAGAAAAGATATACTCTGTCACAACTTCCCCACTTTAAAACACTATGCTTAAAACGAATGCACATGCGGTAGCGGGAAAATGACCGCTGAACATTTCCTGGAAAACAGCACAACATACGAGGGTCAGAGAAAGCAGGTGTGGCCATCACCAGTGGCAACACTAGACAAGCTCTATGGCAGTGTTGAAAGCCTCAGGATGACCGCTGCTTTTTTTGAAAAAATACAGGTTGACGTCTGACATAGTACGACGAAGAAGAAGAAGAAGCTATTTCAGCTCGTCTATTTCACATACTCTTGCGTCTGAAAACGTTGGGTACTCCTCACCGAACGCACTGTGATGTGTATTATAATGTCTTTGACAATTTCTTTTTCCAAACCCTGATGAAAAAGCATTGCACACAAGACAGGTCACTCCTGTATTGTCGTCAGTGTTTACGACCAGAAATTCCTTTTTCCAGTTATCTTGGCAAGAGTTGTGTTTCTATCTTCTTGGTTCACTATATACTGTTACGTTTCTTTCTTCTTGGCTCACTATATACTGTTATGTTTCTTTCTTCTTGTTTCACTATATACCGTTATGCTGGATCCGTCTTTTAACGAAAAAGCTACAGAATTATTAAAATATTCACAGCTGCGAGGTTGCACTAAAAATTTGTCCATACTGTATGTTTAAAGTTTTCATTGAAACCTAACAACAAACTCTGACCAGCAACAAATTCTGACCGCATTATTCCCATTGTATTTATTTACAACAAACACGACAGCCTTATTCAATGTATTAGATCCGAAGAAAGCAGAAAGTTCCTACGATGCAACACAATGCTGACCCTGACCAGTATAGGAAAAACCACAGAATGAAGTCAGCAGTAAGAAATTTGTCAGAACATTGAGCGGTAAATACGTTTACTGGCAGCAAACGCGCAAATTAGCTACTTTCAGATCAACTAAAATGAAATGGATGAATAACAATATTATTTGTTTGGGTTTGCATAACAAAGTTTGCATAACAAAGTTTGCATAACAAAGTTTGCATAGAAAAACTGGTCTCATGAGTATTGTTACCTGTAAGCACTTGTTTACTTGCATGCCACAAGACCCAAATGTCGTTAAAAGAGCACAGTGGCGCTCACGAGCACCAGGTCGAGAACGCCTGTTATGAAGCATTTGTTATATTTAGATTGGAGTACTTTGTGTAGGTGTAAAGTCATTATCGTAGATTGGATATGAACATGCTGGAAAGGATATACAGAAGAGTCATTAAACTGATAGTGGGTCTCCAAAATTACAGTTATGAAGAAAGACTAAGAAAAACTAAGCTGCAGTGACTAAAAAGGTGAACAATTCAAGGGGACTTAATACATATTTATATCAGCAACCCAGAGCTACCAAAGACCCTTCAATACCTCCACACAGTGATCCTGGAAAACAGACTGCAACAAAGCACACTGGCTAAGGAGAAGAACAGGGAAGGCTAACAATGTGCTAAAAAATTCCTCCTGAAGTCGGATGTGTCAAACCGAAAGGTACAAATATCGCAATCAAGCTATAAACTACGACACAATGCATTCTATTCTCTGGACTACATTTTGCTACTTGCAAAGCCTTTTTCTGGGCTTAGTGGAGGAAGATTGAGAACGATTGAAGAAGAAGAAGTGAAACAACAACAACAAATTGTAGAATGGATCTCTCCGCTTATTATAGGATCTGTGGACTAGGAAAAAGCCTTTGACAACTTGGACAGGTCATCACAATGGACATTGCTCAGACACTATGGATCTCAAAGACATTGTATAAACCAGAAAACATTTGAAACTACAAGATGTCGAGTGTTACATGGAGGTCAGCTTTCTGAACCCTTTGAAATCTGAACGGGGGTTCGGCAGAGCTGTCTGCTTTTGCTCTTCCTGCTGGTCATTGCCTGGATTATGAAGTCAATATTATCGTCAAGCAACAAAAGCATTAAATGGGCATTGACAAGACAACTTAACGATGATATGGCTCTCCTATCCTGTACCAACAACCAGATACAGAATAAGATACTTAAACTTGAAGAGAGGTCACTGCATTTGGGGCTAAAAATACACAGAGATAGAACAAAGGTTTTGAAAATAAATACAAAAATGATAGAATTGGGTTGGAGTCACCCACCTTCAGATTGTTAAGTCATTCACAGACTTTTGCAGCAATATAGACATATTAGGAGCTGCAGAAAACGTTCAGTTAAGAATACAGAAGGCGAGAAGAGCTTTCATTGCATTGAGGACTTTGTGGAAGTCAAAAGATATTAAAACCATCAATCAAATAAAAATGTTGAACTTCAACTTAAAATCTGATTGATTATATGTCCCTGAAACATTGAGGAAAAAGATACAGACTTTTGTAAATGGATGTGTGTGTAAAATACAATGGTGGAAATGGTGCAACAAAATCATCAACGTGGTACTGAAGGGAAAAACAGGACAAATACCAGTGGAGTATCGGATACAGAGGAAGCGATGGAAAGGCCACACATTTCCTAAAACAGTGGATAGCATTACCAGACAAGCTCTGTTCTGGAATCTACAAGGTAAGAGAAATAGAGGAAGCCTGAGACACTAATGGCAGAGGGAGCTGGAAGCAAATGTCAACGGAGCGGGCATGATGTGAACAGAATTGGCTCATGATCAGAAGACTTGGGGAGTATTTGTTGAGGGCCTATGCTCTACAGGGACCTGGCAGGTTTTTGATTGATTGATTGTTGACGATGTTATTTCTATCTCGATAGGCTCTGATGGCAAACCAAACTTGTACTCGATTTACAACGCTGTACATGGTTGCCAGATGAAAATTTGGACGAAAAATAAGCCATAAAAAGAATAAAAGCATGCCAATTCTGTTAAAAATTTATCATTATTATATCACATAAAAAGCTCCAGATACGGTTCATTAATGTTATCCCCATAACAACCAAGGGAACCGACGACATACTCTTTGTCTGATGAAATGTCTTGTAGCATGCCTGACGATGGATTAACATTTTTAGCAGTTCTTTTTGGAAAGAATAATTCCACCCTGATTCTAACCATAGCAGCGTGAAGATGCAGGTGCATTTTATTTCATTCTTTCGTTTTGACTGAGGATACAAGAGATAATATCCTCTCCAATATTACATTGTTTGTTCCAATTTAATATTGTATTTGGCATTTTTATTATTTGGCGGTTTTAATTTGTTTAACTACAGGGTCATAGATGAAAATCAATTATTTCTAAACAGAAAAATGTGGAAAACTGAGCGCTAAAATGATTAGGAAGGAATTTTGTCAGAGGTTTGGTTTCATTTATAAATATCACGTTATAAAAAAACCTCGATCCACAAATCACTTCTAAGAAAATTGTCATCGTTTTGGTTTCATTTATAAATATCACGATATAAGAACACTTCGATCCTTCTTCTTATTTCTTCTTCATCGTACGCAGTCAGACAGTAACCATTACGTTTTCGAAAAAAGCAGCCGTCATCCTGAGGCTGTCGACACTGACATGGAGCTTGTCTAGTGTTGCCACAGGTGATGGCCACATCTGCTTTCTCTGATCTGCAAACATCCATCTAATTGTATATCCATCCACCCATCCACCCATCCATTCATCCATCCATCCATCCATCCACCCATTCATCCATCCATCCACCCATCCATCCACCCATTCATCCACCCATCCATTCATCCACCCATCCATCCACCCATCCACTCATCCATCCACCCATCCATTCATCCATCCATTCATCCACCCATCCAACCACCCACCCATCCATACATCCATCCATCCCCCCATTCATCAATCCATTCATATTCATCCAACTTGTTTTGGTAGTTGTAGTGGAGAGGTGTTACCTCCATTGTTTCAAATTTTTTTTGCAAACGAAAATCTGACGAAGACTTGATAGATCAATTTCATTATTTGTTACAATCGTTAGTATTGTACCCACATGGAATATACGATCGCGTATTTTTGGGACTAGTGATGGTGGAAGCCTAAATTATAGCACGAAAGACCCCCAACTTGTCATTCGTCGTATATGCTGCTCCGCTAACCACATAACCAAGATCTGATGTGATAGCCACATGAACCCCTTTTTGTGACATATTAAATGTGATGCGAGAATCCCTAGAATAATTTGAGTAGATTTGCAACTTGAATTTTACCCGGGCCTACTCTTTTTGATTACCAAATGCCAAGAGATTTTTAATGTGCGCATCACTGCATACAGCTGTCTGTTCTCACTATTCAGAGATCAGGAGACATTTTTATCGGATGATCCACTTGAACAATCTCAGTCACCACAAATGATTACAAATGTTACCGTTGGTGAACTATTTGGCTCGAGCAACCATCAGATTGTCCGTTGAGATCTTGTAGCTATGATAGATGATATAAAGTGTTCACTAACATACGATTACTCTAGAACATATGTACAGAAGAGGATAGAATGAGCGAGCCACGTAATCTGGACAGATATTTTCACTTGCGGAAATTGTGAAGAGGTGAAGTTTAAATCTATTCTGGAGCACCTGAAACAGGGATGCTGCTTATCAACTCAATCAGTACTTTGGCACAGTCTATACAAAAGAAGACTGCTCCAGGATCTCAGAGCCATTATATATTTTCCAACGGGACATGCACAAAGAAGGATTACTATCATTCTGCATTACAGAGAAAATGGTTTGACAAAAATTGGATAGGTCTCGCAGAAGACACAAAATTATGCGGCAGAGTCTCTTCTCTGGAAGAACTGGATCTATTGAGGTCAGATTTGGAGAGGATTACAAAATTGTCCGAGAGCTGGCATATGGAGTTTAATTTAAAAAATGTACAATCCTCCACATGGGAAGATCCAATAATTAATATAATTACAGGATGGGAGAGAACAATATTAGGACAATAAAAACGAAAAGAGTTATAATAGATCATACAGGAAAGGTGGGGGAGCAAGTCAAGAAAAAGGCTATTATCAAGAACATTTACATTTGGCTTTAAAAATTACAATAAGGCAGCCACCTTCCTATACCTCGCGCTTGTCATGTGATCTGCTATAGTTTTTCCGCTGACCTTAAACTTCGCATTAAAATTATAAAATTCAAACTTTCATCGTTCCGACTTTAACCTTTAAAGATAAAATGGGAATATTTGTGTTTAAAACTTATACTAAAGTGTTGATTTTGTTCAAGAGATGCTGCATATATTGTTCTAAGTCTGCGTATATTTTAGCATTGTTGTTATTCTAATCAGAATCGTTGAATTGTGTAAAAGTAAGTGGTGCGTTCCGGTATGTCCTAATTTTTAAGAAACCTGTGGTCTGGAACATCATTTGCAGACTTAGCCGTTAGTTGAACGCGGCTCGTGATTGTGAGTAAGTTCGTTTTGAATGAAATGATTTGTGTAGAGACAAAATGTCTGTAACGTTATTGATGAATAATCCATTCCTGGCCGTGAACAGAGAAATCGTAACAGGGAAGTGGATAGACGATTGAAAGATGTGGATGACGGGTTGAGTGAGGTGGTAGTGTAAGGAGTGAGCAAATGATGGATAGAATTGTGATGGACGAGACATAAAAAGATCAGGAAATATTGAGTGTTATGATAAAGAGGGAAACACTTTGATAGGATTATTTGAGTGATTATTATAATCATTATAGAGATAGTATTTTCTTGGTTGTATATGTCTCTATCTACTAGGACCTTGGGAAGCCGAGATCAGTTATGGAGGAGAGGTAGATCTTCACAGACATCTCGACGGTTGTGAGAAGAATCCAGGCCACCTGAAATTTGTTCCTGTAGACCTGTTTGATATGGACCGTCTTCCCTCTGGCTGTCAGGACAACCGTCTGGTGCAGATGACCCGAGCGCTGTCAGATGTAACTGTCCGTGTGTCAGTCAAGTATGTCAGTGAGGGGAGACCTGAAACTTTTCCTGGAAGTGGCAAGCCTTACCCATCCTACAAGAACAGGGGGAGGGGCATGATGAGGGTAGGGACTGGGTGGGTGGTGAGGGTTAACATATTCCCAGACAAAGACAAAGACGACAACCCGACCTGTGGGTGTAAGGAATGTCTGGACTCTCCTACACCAAAAACACAGTTTGCTCGCATTGTTATACGTACAGCGGCCCATGTTGTCTGGGACGGCCTGGAGGGGGCAGACACGACGTGTCATCTCTTCTTTGATAGAGGTGGTACACCTGGTGCCTGTGAGGGTGTCGTCGCTCTCAGTGGGATGTCACGGGTGAGGAGTGATGTTGATGGTGACTGGTGTTGGATGGTACATGAGACCCATGACCTGGATCTGGCACGTAGGCTCCACACGATGGTGGCTCATCGATATATCTTGGTGAGGGAAGTGGAGGCAAGATGTGGGCCCAGAGACTCCCTCCCTCCCAGATATGACAAACAGGAGACAGGATCTGAACCTGATTCTATAGAGGAGCTGGCCATTATAGTGTCCCACCCTCACGGATGTAGTAAACAGGTCAGCGTTGGGTGTTGGGTCGGTAGAGATGGCAGGTGGGAGGGGAGGGGGGGGGTGGCCAGGTGACATACACTACAGCCACTTGTCCTGGGTCTAGTGGGGCTCTCGTGTGGGGGGAGGGGGAGGGGGAGGAGGGGTACATTTATCCTGTCCATGTCCACAGCGGGAGTTGTGAGGGGAATAAAGATCTGAATTATGGGTTTTGGGCATGGACCTCCAACTAATGGTGTACTTATATTTAACATGGGATAAGTTGTACACAAGATGTACAGGATGGATTTTTGTTGGGTGTACATGAAGAGTTGTACAGCTGGTCACTACTATCATCATGTGTCAGACAGCTGGTCACTACTATCATCATGTGTCCTACAGCTTGCTACTACTATCATCATGTGTGAGCTGGTCACTACTATCATCATGTGTCAGACAACGAGATTTCAACATCATGTACTAATGTCAAGTGTTTTGAATCATCCTCATTTTAAAATTTGAACTGTTTCTCTCCAGCCACATTAAAGAATCACCACGACAGTTCGCTCTATTTGGGAAGCCTGGTTCAAATCTTGTGTGGGCTCTTGCAGCAACAGTTTGTTTTATGCAATGATTTTGCTAACCTCATGCACACCTCTCTTTCATCGTCTTTTACAGTTTTCACGGAGGTACAGTGCCCTTGTCTTTCTTTCTCAGTAAAGGGCCCAGTGATCCACTTGGAGACCTGCCCATTGTGCTGCTTAATAATTCTACTGTTGACCATCTTCTGTGCTAGAATGTTAAACTGTTCAGTCTTTCCTATTGTTATCATGTGCCATTCTTTATATTATTATGGTTTGTTGTTACAGTGTTAATGTTGTTGTCTGTAATTTTTGTTAATGAGTTCATGAGGGTTGCCCATGTTGCTATTAACCCGACCACGTCAAACATATTGCTACAGCAATCACTGCTGGAAGAAAACATCAATGATGGGACACTTCAATGTTAGCTGATGTAGTGATCCCATGCTCCTTTTGGAGCATATCTTTAGGGAAGATCATTAGAAGAAGAAGCCACAGGAGGTGAAGGAAGATCATTAGAAGAAGAAGCCACAGCAGGTGAAGGAAGATCATTAGAAGAAGCCACAGCAGGTGAAGGAAGATCATTAGAAGAAGAAGCCACAGCAGGTGAAGGAAGATCATTAGAAGAAGCCACAGCAGGTGAAGGAAGATCATTAGAAGAAGAAGCCACAGCAGGTGAAGGAAGATCATTAGAAGAAGCCACAGCAGGTGAAGGAAGATCATTAGAAGAAGAAGCCACAGCAGGTGGAGGAAGATCATTAGAAGAAGCCACAGCAGGTGAAGGAAGATCATTAGAAGAAGCCACAGCAGGTGGAGGAAGTTCATTAGAAGAAGAAGCCACAACAGCTGAAGGAAGATCATTAGAAGAAGAAGCCACAGCAGGTGGAGGAAGATCATTAGAAGAAGCCACAGCAGGTGGAGGAAGTTCATTAGAAGAAGAAGCCACAACAGCTGAAGGAAGATCATTAGAAGAAGAAGCCACAGCAGGTGGAGGAAGATCATTAGAAGAAGAAGCCACAGCAGGTGAGGGAAGATCATTAGAAGAAGCCACAGCAGGTGAAGGAAGATCATTAGAAGAAGAAGCCACAGCAGGTGGAGGAAGATCATTAGAAGAAGCCACAGCAGGTGAAGGAAGATCATTAGAAGAAGAAGCCACAGCAGGTGAAGGCAGAATATTGGAACAAGACTCTGCTGAAGCTCAGAAAGATGGCACGCAAATAAATCATTAAGGGTAGAAGACTCCCCATCTCATTGTTACCTCATTATTCTCGCAGACCAAAAAACTTCTGAAAGACATGGTGTATTCTGGGTTTTGGACTAATTACTCATATGTGATGTCAGAATGAAAGATGTTTAAACAATATTTTCTTTGTATCAGTAAAAGAAGAAGAAGAAGTAAATAACATGAATAGTGAAATGATGGAGATTGCCTGTTGCTAGTCTCCTCTATTTTCCTACAAAACAGAAAGGGAAAAGTGAGTGAAGTTAGGTCCTTATATTAAGATATGTATTTTGAATGAAAGGTCAGTTAAAGACTATCTCAGAATAAAACAAATAAAATGTGAAGATTTAATGGCATGTTTGTATGTTATTATTATTGATAATGTATTATGTTCCAGTGGGAGCATAGGGTTGCCTCTAAAAACACTTCATAAAACAATGAGTTTTTGTAGTGATTGTTTCTGTAATCTATAAATCCCAGTATTCAATCAGCCGCGTGTGTCTGATACCAGGTAGGCAAATGTTGAGTAAACTCATTTAGCTCTTTTGCCTTGGTGTACCATTTTGGACCCAGGGCTTCCATTACCCCATCTCTCCACCTCAGCCTTGGTCGCTCACGAGGGCGGCTATATTTGTAAAGTCACCACGATGTCCCTCTACGTGTCCATCTGTTGTATGGGAACCACATGGCCTACCCTTCTGTATTTTCACAAATCACTGCAGCATCTTTAATGTCAGAGAAGGAAGTTCGACGTCTGATCTCTGGATTTGGTTTCGAATGGAGATCTTCAATGTTCTTCTCTCCATCACTAGTTGGACAATGCAGAGTCTATCTGCATCAGCTTTCCGTAAGATCCACACCTAGCAGCCTAATACAATGGCTGGAATAACCAAACTGTTGAATGTGCGAAAACTAGCGTTGTCGTCTTGAATCTTTTGCAGTATGGGTTTTATACAGTTCAACCTGAACCAGCCCACTGTTATCCTTAGTGAGATCTCCTGATTTATTCAATGGGAGTCCGTGATCTCTTGCCCAAGTAGTTATACGAATTTACGTTTTCGATGGGTCAATCTCCAAGGCACACATCTCCTTTTAGGCAGAACGGGTTGACCATGAACTGGGTTTTTTTTCTATTGATTTGTAGTCCAATTGTAACGCTTGCTCTGCTGACCTCATTCAGGCTTTGTTCCACTTCTTTGACACCGTGGCTGAGGATGACTATGTCATCAGCAAACCTCAGATGAGTAAGAATTTCCCTGTCTATGTTCAAGCCTCTGTCCTTAAATTCTAGGTTTTGTAACACTTTGTTTTTAACATTATGAGGTTGTCAGTCCCAAAATATCCCTCCATGGTCACCTTTTGTGACATGCATAATTAGGTGCAGTGAGCTTGTTCCTTCCTCCAAAAAAAAAATGTTTCCGACGATCCAAATGTTAAGTGTAATTCAAGATTGAAGAGATTATGTGTAATTTCTTGTGATACAATCCTGTTTTAACATTTACTATTTCCTTTATTATAATTCAAAATTACATCTTACCAATTGTGTTTAGTGTTTTCATTGTTAACACTTTTCAATAAATGATATTCAACTACACAATTTTCTTTCATTATTTTGTATTTGTATGTCTTTCTTCTAGTGTTCTGATATTCTTTACACGCAGCCTGTGATGAATCACTTGGTGCACATTTCTTGCACATGTAGCAACTTACTTTATTGCCTGTGGCTGCTAGCCCATGCACAACCCTCTTTATTCACCTTTTACAACAGGCATAGAGCATTAGTGTTTCTTTTCTTCCCTTCCCCACATTAAAAGGCCTCCAAGATTCCCACAGGAGTAGTGAACTATAAATGTTTGTCAAATGTCAACAAATGTCAACACATTTGTGTTTATATGAATAATTTGGTCATGGATTTAATACAAACTACACTCTCACATTCTATATCTGATTGTTGTAAACTTGAGGTGGAGTTTTGTTTCCAGTTTACAAACATCCGTTTAAATTTTTGTTATTTTTACCTTCCTCTTTTTCTTCTTTTTCCTCTTTCAGTAGTTGTTGTTCTTCTTCTTCATTTCCCATCTTGTTAAAGGTTTATGTGTCCGTCTTGTCTTATGTACATGAGTCGAGTACAATGACCATGAAGGACAAATTCCATCTTGTTAAAGGTTTATGTGTCCGTCTTGTCTTATGTACATGAGTCGAGTACAATGACCATGAAGGACAAATTCCATCTTGTTAAAGGTTTATGTGTCCGTCTTGTCTTATGTATATGAGTCGAGTACAATGACCATGAAGGACAAATTCCATCTTGACAACTTAGAAATGAGATACTTGAGAAAGATGGTCCAATTAACAAGACGGCACTAGGTCCACAATCAGATTATCCGTCACAATCGTCAAATCCAGACCGTTCAGAGTGGAACAATCTCGACAATGGTGGTTTTGTCATGTCTGCAGAATGAAGAGGTGGAACAACCTCAGATAAACTGAAAGGAAGAGAGAGCGGAATGAGAAGGGAAGAGAGAGAGGAATGAGAAGGGAAGAGAGAGAGGAATGAGAAGGGAAGAGAGAGAGGAATGAGAAGGGAAGAGAGAGAGGAATGAGAAGGGAAGAGAGAGAGGAATGAGAAGGGAAGAGAGAGAGGAATGAGAAGGGAAGAGAGAGAGGAATGAGAAGGGAAGAGAGAGAGGAATGAGAGGGACGTCTACATAAACCTGATGTAATGTATTCAAATAATGACGTTTGTGAGGACCCTAAACAAAAATAACAGATTTTTAAGTTCATATCTTTGTCATATAATAAACACAGGGACACAAATGGGGACACGACGATAGTCCAGGTCAGAAACAACAAACACTCGCTTGCAACAGTTAATATACACACACCAAGCACCCACAGAGACCAATCACTTTTGTTTAATGGAACTAAACACATCCTACTTACACACTCCTACCAAAGTTGCCAGGAACCTACCTGATAATTGTACTATTCTTCTTCTTATTCTGCGTTCAGGCTTTTTAGTCATGCAAGATGTGTAGTCCCGTCGCTAGGACGGAGTTCACAGTCCTCCCCTGATTAGGGTGGCCGCCCCACAGTCCTCTCCAGATTAAGGTGGCAAACCTACAGTCCTCTCCTGATCAGGGTGGTAAACCTACAGTCCTCTCCTGATCAGGGTGGTAAACCCACAGTCCTCTCCTGATCAGGGTGGCAAACCCACAGTCCTCTCCTGATCAGGGTGGTAAATCTACAGTCCTCTCCTGATCAGGGTGGTAAACCCACAGTCCTCTCCTGATCAGGGTGGCAAACCCACAGTCCTCTCCTGATCAGGGTGGTAAACCCACAGTCCTCTCCTGATCAGGGTGGCAACCCCACAGTCCTCTCCTGATCAGGGTGGTAAACCCACAGTCCTCTCCTGATCAGGGTGGCAAGCCCACAGTCCTCTCCTGATCAGAGTGGTAAGCCCACAGTCCTCCCCTGATTAGGGTGGCAAACCCACAGTCCTCTCCTGATCAGGGTGGCAACCCCACAGTCCTCCCCTGATCAGGGTGGCAAACCCACAGTCCTCTTCTGGTCCATGTTGCAGCCCCACAGTCCTCCCCTGATCAGGGTGGCAGCCCCACAGCTTCTGCGTCACCTCAGCTCCCTCTGGCCATGTTTGCCATCGTAGGTCTCTGTATATTGGGCAGTTCTGTAGGATGTGTTCAAGGGTCTGGACTCCAGTTCTACGTGGGCAGTCACTTGTGTGGGATATCTTGAGCCGATGTAGGTAACCCAATAGTCTGCAGTGGCCTGTTCTCGGACAGAAGGTGGTGGTTTGTTGGTGTCTGTGGAGCTGGTTGATTGGGTCAAGTCTATTGCTCACGTCCATGTCTTTCTCTAATTTTGAGTTGTACTGATTGTGTATGATGGTTTGTGCCTCTCGGTAGGACACTGCATAGACATGTTGCTCCATCTTGCCACCTTCTTTGGACAGGGCATCATCGCTCTCATTCCCTGTGTTTCCACAATGGAAGTGTATCCACTGAAGATAAAAGTTGAGGTAATTTGGATTTTATTGAGCTCTGATCTGTTTTCCCAAAGCATTTGTTCACCTCTGGTGTTTTGTATTGGTGCCAGTAGTGATCCGCAATCTGTAAAGAACACAATCTGAGTTGGCGGGTGTTCGTCTGGTCTGCTGGACATTCCTAGTGCCTGTAGAAGTGCCATAGACTCTGACCTAAGGCTGGAAGAAATCTTATTATGAAAACCACTGTTATCTCTTTATTCGAGTTTTTGTCAGATTTTGCAGTTTGGCTTGGATAGGATGATTTGGAATGTTTCAGCTTCTGGCTGTGAAAACAAAAAATGCTGGCTCTGTCTGCTCTCGAGCGAGCTGGATTTTGATGGTTCTCATCCCCCCCCCCCCCTGTAATTAGTCTGATACCTGGATTTCGATGGTTCTCATCCCCCCCCCCCCCCTGTCATTAGTCTGAGACCTGGATTTTGATGGTTCTCATCCCCCCCCCCTCTGTAATTAGTCTGAGACCTGGATTTCGATGGTTCTCATCCCTCCCCCCCCCCCTTGTAATTAGTCTGATACCTGGATTTCGATGGTGCTCATCCCCCCCCCCCCCTCCCTGTCATTAGTCTGAGACCTGGATTTTGAACTTTTGTTAAAAGCATTCTGTGTTAGTTTTGGACGTAATAGCCCAGACTGACAAACCATATTCCAATACCGGCCTGAATGTGCGTGAGTGGACATTTTTTTTAAATGCTGCTGTTACCTTCCCATCATGTTCCAGCCAGCTTCTTCACGAGAGAGAGTTCCCTGGTGGCTTTTTGCTCAATTTTATTAAGGTGTAACCATGTAAGTAGCTTGTCTAGCTAGGCCCAGAAGAATATAAGATTTTCCCCAACCAAATGCCAGTTCACTTTCTTGCAATTGTAGCTTAACCATTTCCTTTTGGTTTGAAAGCGAGAAGCAGGTTGCTACGGTTTTTTAGGGGCTGATTAGAACATCCCAATCAGATGCCCATTTGCCAATTATGTTTAGCGCTGTCTGCTTTCTGTGTTTTGCCGTAGGCATAAGTTCTGCATCACTCCAAACTGCAAGGTCATTGGTATGGACAGCTCTGGAGATGTGCTTGGGATGTGACTCTTCAATATCATTGATGAATATTATGAAGATGGTGGGTGAGATGATGACTCCTTGTTGCACACCTTGCTGGATTCACATACATTGACATAAACATGTCCTAATACTCACAGACACTAACATAAACATGTCCTAATACTCACATACACTAACGTAAACATGTCTTTATACTCACAGACACTAACATAAACATGTCTTTATACTCACATACACTAACGTAAACATGTCTTTATACTCACATACACTAACGTAAACATGTCTTTATACTCACATACACTAACGTAAACATGTCTTTATACTCACATACACTAACGTAAACATGTCTTTATACTCACAGACACTAACATAAACATGTCTTTATACTCACATACACTAACGTAAACATGTCTTTATACTCACATACACTAACGTAAACATGTCTTTATACTCACAGACACTAACATAACCATGTCCTAATACTCACATACACTAACATAAACATGTCTTTATACTCACATACACTAACGTAAACATGTCTTTATACTCACAGACACTAACATAACCATGTCCTAATACTCACATACACTAACATAAACATGTCTTTATACTCACATACACTAACGTAAACATGTCTTTATACTCACAGACACTAACATAACCATGTCCTAATACTCATAGACAGTAATATGGACATATCCTTTACTCACATACACTAACATAAACATGTATTTATACTCACAGACACTAACATAAAAATGTCTTTATACTCACGTACACTAACATAAACATGTCTTTATACTCACAGACACTAACATAAAAATGTCTTTATACTCACGTACACTAACATAAACATGTCTTTATACTTACATACATTATCATGGACATGTCTTTATACTTACATACACTTACATGAACATCTCATTTAATGGTAACTGATAATTAACTTTTACATATTGGTGATGTGAATTTCCGGTCTATTCCTCCAAACCTTCACATGGAAGAATGCAAAAAGTGAAGTGAACTCGGTGGTCATGTCTATATAATGAAAGGTTTTGTCATGTTTATATAATGAAAGGTTTTGTCTTGTCTATATAATGAAAGGTTTTGTCATGTCTATATAAAGAAAGGTTTTGTCATGTCTACATAATGAAAGGTTTTGTCATGTCTACATAATGAAAGGTTTTGTCATGTCTACATAATGAAAGGTTTTGTCATGTCTACATAATGAAAGGTTTTGTCATGTCTACATAATGAAAGGATTTGTTATGTCTATATAATGAAAGGCTTTGTTATGTCTATATAATGAAAGGATTTGTCATGTTTATATAATGAAAGGTTTTATCATGTCTATATAATGAAATGTTTTGTCATGTTTATATAATGAAAGGTTTTGTCATGTCTATTTAATGAAATTGTTTGCCATGTCTATATAATGAAAGGTTTAGTCATATCTATATAATGAAAGGTTTTGTCATGTCTATTTAATGAACGGTTTTGTCATGTCTGCAGAATGAAAGATGTGCGCCAAGACCGACTAGGACGACACTCACAGAAGACAAGAGCTTGTGAGGATTCAGAACATCTCAGCGACTCAAAGTTCGCAGGCAGGACAACATAAGACATTCTTGGACAGACAGTGGAATAGACTGTAGTCAGGCCAGGAGACAGACAGCAGATAGACTTAATCTTAGGGTGACGTCGACATCTAGGGTATAAGTGGAACGATTTAGTCAATTAGAGCTATAATGAAAGACTTCATTATTTCAATGGCCCATCCATGCTGTCATAGCTTGGGGCGGAGTTAAGAACATGATCTCTAGCCCCAGTTATATCTTCCTAGGACGTGTGTCTCATATAGCCTCTGACAGCAAATGTCCAACACATTGCATTCCTATAGGACACCTTTTCATACCGACAGAAGAAGGGGCCACGGACGAGTCTGTGGCAGCACAATACTAGAGATATGCTTCGGGTAGATGAGGCTCGCAAGTCTAGGACGGGAAATCGTCTAGGAGAAGGAGAAATTCTTGATTTCCAAACAGCCTGCTGTCTTGCTGGTTTATATTTGTCTGTCGGAGACTTTCTGGATAGCTTGATATGCAGCGTATCTATAAAATGGAAGACTCCAAACAGCCTGCTGTCTTGCTGGTTTATATTTGTCTGTCGGAGACTTTCTGGGTAGCTTGATATGCAGCGTATCTATAAAATGGAAGACTTTTGGGAGTGTCTTCATGTGTGTCCCAACGACCTGTTGGGTTACGGAATGAACTGCACTGAACTGATATATAGAGTTGAATATAGAGTAGAATATATAGAGTAGAAAATATAGAATAGAATATATGAAGTAGAATATATGGATTAGAAAATATAGAAGTATAGATCGTAAGAAGTGTGACATTTTATTGACTGGGTATTTGTTTTTCTAATAGGAATGAGAGATATTAGAGTGAGTAGACTGTGAGATGCATAAGCAGAACTATTTTTACAAAGGGGGAAGGACACATTTGAGGTAAGAAAGTGAGTACAATTATAGTAGGAGGTAGATGAATGTCCTGTCACAGTGTGTTTGGTTGTATTTGGAGCATGACCTGTCACAGTGTGTTTGGTTGTATTTGGAGCATGTCTTGTCACAGTGTGTTTGATTGTATTTGGAGCATGTCTTGTCACAGTGTGTTTGGTTGTATTTGGAGCATGTCCTGTCACAGTGTGTTTGGTGATCTGTCGATCATGTCCTCACACAGTGGGTTTGGTGGTCTTTGGATAAGTCCTCACACGGTGGGTTTGGTGATCTGTCGATCATGTCCTCACACAGTGGGTTTGGTAGTCTTTGAATCACGTCCTCACACAGTGAGTTTGGTGGTCTTTGAATCACGTCATCACACAGTGAGTTTGGTGATCTTTGAATCACGTCATCACACAGCGAGTTTGGTGGTCTTTGAATCACGTCATCACACAGTGAGTTTGGTGGTCTTTGGAGCCTGTTTTCACGCATGTGGGGCTTCTGCATTATCCCCTTTGAACTCCAGTCTGCACTTGCCAATTAATCAATTTGGTAACTTGATCCATGGCCTGGAAAAGAATTCATGAATGAAACATCATCTTCCACATGATAGTGGGGTCTTAGCATCCCATCTTTGTAGTCTCACGTCCTCTGAGATCCTCTGCTAATTTGGTTTAATCCGATGGCGTCTTTTATCAGTGGTGTGCGCAGAGAAAGTATGGCAGATGTCATTTTCTGAATTTCGTAAAAGCCAACTGCGCCATGTCGCTGAATGGCAAACTGGTGTCCTCATTGGCTAAGTTACAAGTGATGTCTTTACTTCCCTCCATGACAGCGGGTATCACTCTTCATGCCACAAAATAACACTCACAATAATGAAAGTAAGAGATGAGCGTGGGAATGGTTTGCATACTCATATTCACATCAACCACGTAACAAATTATGTGACACCTAAAGAATGCCAATTAGGAAACTGTGACCCTGACAGAACAAGAACAGGGGACATTGGGTATGTCATTGATATAGATGATGTAACACTGAAAACGCTTTTTGGTTATCTTCTTCTTCTTCTTCTTCTTCTTCGTACGCTGTCAGACGTTAACCTGTATTTTTTTCGAAAAAAGCAGCCGTCATCCTGAGGCTGTCGACACTGCCATAGAGCTTGTCTAGTGTTTCCACTGGGGATGGCCACATCTGCTTTCTCTGATCCTCGTATGTTGGGTGTTGGTCTGTTGACATGGAGACAGCAGGAAGCCGTTATGACATTCATTCTTGGTGTCTGTCTGTTTAAAAAAGGAAGGTAAGACACTGTATAGGACATTAAAGCTTGGTATTTGCCTGTTAACATTTGGGTTTGAACAGGATATGTAGGACAGCAAAGCTCACTGTTGATATGTTAACGTGCGGATAGTAAAATACTATGTAGGGCATCATCGCTCATTTTTTGTCTGTTTACCTGGGGATGATAATATACTATGTAGGATACCTATTCATGCTGTTGGTCTGTTTTCATGTGGATAGTGAGATAACATATACAGAATTATATCTCAGCTGCTGTATGATATCATTTGGACATTAAGAAAATATGTAGGACATGAAAACTCACTGTCGGTGTGTTAATAAGTGGATAGTATGATGCTATGTAGCAAAGTAAAACTCACTGTCGGTGTGTTAACAAGTGGATAGTATGATGCTATGTAGCAAAGTAAAACTTGCTGTCGTTCTGTTAACGATGACATTATATCTAAGTGGTGGTCTGTTAACTTGGGGACAGGTGATATTATATCTCGGTGCTGGTCTGTTAACATGGGAACAGATGACATTATATCTCGGTGCTAGTCCATTAACATGGGGACATATGACTTTATATCTAAGTGCTGGTCTGTTAACATGGGAACATATGACATTATATCTTTGTGCTGGTCTGTTAACATTGGGACAGAAGACATTATATCTTGGTGCTGGTCTGTTAACATGGGGACAGATGCCATTATATCTCGGTGCTTATCTGTTAACATGGGGACAGATGACATTATATCTCGATGCTAGTCGGTTAACATGGGGACAGATGACATTATATCTTGTGCTGGTCTGTTAACTTGGGGAAAGATGACATTATAACTTGGTGTTGGTTTGTTAACATTGTGAAATATGCCATATCTCGGAGCTGGTCTGTTAAAATGGGGATAGATGACATTATATCTCGGTGGTGGTCTGGTAACCTTGGGACAGATGACATTATATCTCGGTGGTGGTCTGGTAACATGGGGACAGATGACATACTATCTTTGTGCTGGTCTGTTAACATGGGGACCGATGACATTATATCTCGGTGCTAGTCCATTAACATGGGGACATATGACGTTATTTCTCGGTGCTGGTCTGTTAACATGGGGACAGATGACATTATTTCTAAGTGCTGGTCTGTTAACATGGGGACAGATGACATTATTTCTAAGTGCTGGTCTGTTAACATGGGGACAGATGACATTATTTCTAAATGCTGGTCTGTTAACATGGGGACAGATGACATTATTTGGAAGTGCTGGAAAAAAAAATATGTCGGTGGAGAAGGCTGAGGAGGAGAAGAAAAATGTGGAGGAGGAGGTGGAGAGTTAGAGAAAAAGAAGATGATGAGGAGGAGGTGTGGTAGGAAGTGAAGGAGAAGAAGAAAGAAGAAGAAGAAGAGAGAAGAAGAAGAAGTAGAAAAAGAAGTAGAAAAAGAAGAAGAAGTAGAAAAAGAAGAAGAAGAAGTCGTAGAAGTAGAAGAAGAAGAAGTCGCTCACATACTAAATGACCCGAACAAACCATCCAAACGTAACAAAGAAATCACTTTATTAGCTTTCATCAGAACACAACTAATCCTTACCAAATATGGAAAATCAAACATGGAAATAAATGGGATCAATCCATATTCTGCGTCAAAGTTTCAGAACATGTTCCAAATGACCAACTTTGAACGGGTTGTATAAAAGGGCTTACCGTACGTCTACCTCCAAACATGGTGGTCTGTCTCAGACGTCTGTGAGCACCGTGCAGTTTGTTCTAAAGATGGATGAGCGCCGTGCTCTCATTCTGCCCCACTCAAAGATACCCCAGTCTTCAGAACATGTTCTCTGTCATACCATCATCATACAAGTCAGTAAATTTGTCACAATTGGCAATTAAAATAACATAACTTAGATACGAGTTTGAAAAACATTTATTGTGCACTGACATTGTCCCATATATCTTAACATAATTCCCACCAATATTAATGCATTTATTCCAGTGCTTAATCAGTGCAAAAAAAAAATGTATCATTTGCGTTCGCCAGTCAATAGCCTGGGTACTATGAAAACTGCTTATGAGAGCTGTTTCAAGACACGAGAAGAGATTAAACAGTTTTCATATGCGATGTCTTCGAAGTATAATGAGCATAAAATGGCAGGGCAAGGTGACCAACTCGGAAATACTGAAACGTGCCATGATACCTTCCCTTTGCTCGACTCTGAGCAACAAGAGACTGAGATGGCTGGCTCACGTGAAACGAATGTCAAATACCCGCATTCCGAAGCAGTTATTCCTGTGTGAACTTATATCAGGTACCAGATCCCAATGATGGTCTAAATTAAGATACAAGAACATTTGCAAAAGATATATGAACGATTTTACGATCAATCCAAATATCTGGGACGAGATTGTAGAGGATATAGCTACACGAAGAGCGACCTTGAGAGCAGGCATCGAGTCATCAGAGCTAGTTCTGGCGACAAAGATGGAAGACAAGCGACGCAAAAAAGGAGTCTTCATCACACCAATCGAACTTTTTCTGTTTACACTTCTGTCATTCCTGTCAATCGAGAATCTGTCAAATCAGAAACGAAAGTCGATGTCCCTCTAGGAAAGAAGCTGCCACCGCCATCTCTACAACAAACCAGCTAACTGACCATTTGTCAAGGCGCAAACAGCCATAGTCTGGGTACCCATGATGAGTGCACTTTCGAGAAATTCAATCGATCATGCATTATGCTGTAGACTAAACCACGCGAACACAACAGAAAGCATTTCCTCATAAATTATTTGAAGTACATTTTCCCTCGCCCTTCACACCCGCTTAAATAAACCCCACTACCCAACAGCTGTTTTTTATGTACTCTCTGTGAGTAAGAACGCCATATTTAATCTCGGCTACGCACGTGCATGCGACACCTAGCGTCTGCTAAATAAGTAATCACAAAGCTGGATGTTGCTGCTACCTTTTGACACCTTTAGAAACTATCAGCTACGTCGTTCAGCTATTCCACATCGATGTGTGATCTTATTTACTGACTTACTTCCTATATATCGTATAATCAAAAACATAGAATGAAAAACTAGAGAAAACAATATAAGATTGATATTGTATTATACAGTAGGCCGCAGGAAGTTCTAAGAAACCTATTACACAACCCAAGCGTTCGGTTACCTAGCAACACTAATGCATGTTCGGCTTGGCTTCGTTCGTTCGTTCTCAATCTCCCGCTATCAAACCCTGACAGGGGCCTAAGTAGCAGAATGAAGTCCAGAGAACGGAATGCGTTGTGTCGTAGTTTACAGCTTGGCTGCGATATTTGCACCTTTCGGTGCAACACATCCGATTTCAGCAACCATTTTTTGAGTACCGGTTTAGCATTCCCTCTTCGATCCCTTCTCCTTAGCCAGTCTGCCCTGCTGCGGCCTGTTATCCAGGACCACCGTGTGGAGGTCAAGAAGGATCTTTGCCGCTCTGGTTCGCTGGCCTAGACACTAGTAGTCAGCTACGAGTCACTGACCCTGACGCCAGCAGTCAGCTACGAGTCACTGACCCTGACACTAGTAGTCAGCTACGAGTCACTGACCCTGACACTAGTAGTCAGCTACGAGTCACTGACACTAGTAGCCAGCTACGAGTCACTGACCCTGACGATAGCAGTCAGCTACGAGTCACTGGCCCTAATACTAGCAGTCAGCTACGAGTCACTGGCCCGGACACTAGAAGTCAGCTAGGAGTCACTGACCCTGACACTAGTAGTCAGCTACGAGTCACTGACCCTGACACGAGCAGTCAGCTACGAGTCACTGACCATGACACTAGTAAACAGCTACGAGTCACTGATCCTGACATGGCAGTCATCTACGAGTCACTGACTCTGACACTAGCAGTCAGCTACGAGTCACTGACCCTGACACTACCAGTCAGCTACGAGTCACTGACCCTGACACTAGCAGTCAGCTTCGATTCACTGACCCTGACACTAGTAGTCAGCTACAAGTCACTGACCACTGCAGCGCATGCTCTGCTCAGCTCTGGTTCGCTGGACCTGACGCTAGCAGTCAGCTACGAGTCACTGACCCTGACGCTAGCAGTCAGCTACGAGTCACTGACCCTGACACGTGCAGTCAGCTACGAGTCACTGACCCTGACACTAGCAGTCATATACGAGTCACTGACCCTGACACTAGTAGTCAGCTACGAGTCACTGACCCTGACGCTAGCAGTCAGCTACGAGTCACTGACCCTGACGCTAGCAGTCAGCTACAAATCACTGAACCTGACGCTAGCAGTCAGTTACGAGTCACTGACTCTGACACTAGTAGTCAGCTACGAATCACTGGCCCTGACACTAATAGTCAACTACGAGTCACTGACCTTGATGCTAGTAGTCAGCTACGAGTCACTGACCCTGATGCTAGCAGTCAGCTACAAGTCACTGACCCTGATGCTAGCAGTCAGCTACAAGTCACTTACCCTAACGCTAGCAGCCAGCTACGAATCACTGAACCTGACGCTAGCAGTCAGTTACGAGTCACTGACCCTGACACTAATAGTCAGTTACGAGTCACTGACCACTACAGCGCATGCGCTGCTCAGCATTTTAATCACCTAAACATGTATGTTTGTATACAAGTATTCTAAGTATTTCAAGTATTCCAAGTACATATCGACGTCACACATTTTGTTTACATCGTTCACTGTGTTTCCTAAGACGAAGTACTAAGTGTTTTGCACCTTACATTCTGGTGAATCCACATTCAGTACGAACTTTAAATGGACTCACATCCCATATGTTTCCTTCCCTGCAGGTTCAGGAATCTGAACACAGACATGGTCTCTGCTTGTGAGCCAGTGCAGCCACATCGTGATTTTGAGCACTTTGAGAAAGTTACATACATGCACTTCAAATTCATATCTTTTCTATCGTTGTCGCTACATGTTTCACACCTACCAATAAGACTACCTCCCCCAGTGAATCCCGGGGCCCCTTACTGGAAATGACAGGATATCAGGTCAGGTCAGGTCATCCCGTAACCAATGAGGTCGTTGGGGGACACGTGAAGACATCCTCACAAATTCACGCCCCCCCTTCTCTGTCGGCGGATGCTGCCTGTACCTGTTCTGGTCTAATCTTTATGTTGTCCTCCCACCTGATTTTGGGCCGACCTCTTCGTCGTCTGCCTTGCACCTTCCCGTTGTGGATCGTATTTGCAAGACCATTTGATTTCGATATGTGACCGTACCAAGCGAGTTTCCATTTTAAATATCTGGTTTCGATTGTCAGTGACGAAGGATCAAAATGTGAGGAGTTGGCCAGAATAGCACAGACAATAGGGGCGCTTGCACGGCTTAACACAATCTGGCAAGATAAACGGTTAGCACTATGCACGAAAATCAGAGCGTACACTGGTCCTGTCAATGTTCCTCTATGCTTGTGAGACATGAACAGTTACAGCTGACCTTCAGCGAAGGATACAGTCCTTGTAGATGAGATGTTTCCGAAGACTTTTAAACGTCACGTACATAGATCGAGTTACAAATGAGGAAATACGAGATAGAATTACAACAGCAATATGGCCTTTTGAAGACCTCTTGGCAACTGGAAGGATATAACCGCTGCCAAATATTGCCACTGACAGTCCAGGACAAAATATGTAACGGTGGGCGATGCATTTATTTCTCCTGATTGGTGAAGAAAATAGGATAAATTATTTAATGCCTTGTATATTGTAAGATGCGACTAAGGGTTGTACATGGATGTGGCAAAATAACAATGTAAAAATTATTTCTACCGTATTGCAAATGAAAAGAATCATGTTTTCTAAAAGCTCGTTATGTTAAATAAAATACAAGGCTGGGCATGTGATTCAAGAAATGACGGGACGTGATTTTGATTTGATTCCATCAACTCCATGCAGGCATTAAAAGGGACGACTAAAGTGAGTTGTGCATTATATTAGCAGCCTCATCATGCTAGACAATAATTACAGAATCGACTACTGCAAGAGCATGCAACGTTCTTTGTCGCAGGTTTCTTGATAGAAGTCGACTGTGCTGGTATCACTGTGCTTCGGCTGGCGTGATAAAAGACAAGAAAGAGGACCAGCTATAGTTAGTGCCTCCTTCTTCAAGTCAAGCCATGCGATCCGTATATCCAACCAGTGCCTTTCGCGTTGATCGTCCACGACAACGAGCCCTGGGCATCGTGTAGGATAAGTGGTAGTAGATGCGAAATGTCTCAACACAGTGTTGCACAGGAGAATCCGGTGACGACTCAATTAGTGGTCCTGTTTTTCGTATGGTGTAAACAATGCACAACCTGCAATAAAGGAAATATTTTTTATAAGATTTTGTGTTTACTGTAGTACACCGACCATACAGTGAGTTAGAGGTAAGTTTAGTGTTTACTGTAGTACACCGACCATACAGTGAGTTAGAGGTAAGATTTAGTGTTTACTGTAGTACACCGACCATACAGTGGGTTAGAGGTAAGATTTAGTGTTTACTGTAGTACACCGACCATACAGTGGGTTGGAAGTAAGATTTAGTGTTTACTGTAGTACACCGACCATACAGTGAGTTAGAGGTAAGATTTAGTGTTTACTGTAGTACACCGACCATACAGTGAGTTAGAGGTAAGATTTAGTGTTTACTGTAGTACACCGACCATACAGTGGGTTAGAAGTAAGATTTAGTGTTTACTGTAGTACACCGACCATACAGTGAGTTAGAGGTAAGATTTAGTGTTTACTGTAGTACACCGACCATACAGTGAGTTAGAGGTAAGATTTAGTGTTTACTGTAGTACACCGACCATACAGTGAGTTAGAAGTAAGATTTAGTGTTTACTGTAGTACACCGACCATACAGTGAGTTAGAGGTAAGATTTAGTGTTTACTGTAGTAAACCGAGCATACAGTGGGTTAGAAGTAAGATTTAGTGTTTACTGTAGTACACCGACCATACAGTGGGTTAGAAGTAAGATTTAGTGTTTACTGTAGTACACCGGCCATATAGTGGGTTAGAAGTAAGATTTAGTGTTAACTGTAGTACACCGACCATACAGTGAGTTAGAAGTAAGATTTAGTGTTTACTGTAGTACACCGGCCATATAGTGGGTTAGAAGTAAGATTTAGTGTTTACTGTAGTAAACCGACCATACAGTGGGTTAGAAGTAAGATTTAGTGTTTACTGTAGTACACCGACCATACAGTGGGTTAGAGGTAAGATTTAGTGTTTACTGTAGTACTACGATATTTGTAAGTTCATCGTAATCGACGAGGACCACTTTGTCAGCATTCACTGTAAACTGTTCACATGAGTTCCAAGATGGCTAAATAAGCCAATCTGAGCCTTGAACTGTCTGTTGCACTTTGTACAGGGAAATAAGAAACCTCCTTCCACCGGGGTTGAAGAAGGGCCGGTGTGAGTTGACTTGCAGAGCGAGCGTCTCTGGATGGCCTCATCTATTCTTGATGACTCTTGTCTCTGGATGGCCTCATCTATTCTTGATGACTCTTGTCTCTGGATGGCCTCATCTATTCTTGATGACTCTTGTCTCTGGATGGCCTCATCTATTCTTGATGACTCTTGTCTCTGGATGGCCTCATCTATTCTTGAGGACTCTTGTCTCTGGATGGCCTCATCTATTCTTGATGACTCTTGTCTCTGGATGGCCTCATCTATTCTTGAGGACTCTTGTCTCTGGATGGCCTCATCTATTCTTGATGACACTTGTCTCTGGATGGCCTCATCTATTCTTGATGACACTTGTCTCTGGATGGCCTCATCTATTATTGATGACTCTTGTCTCTGGATGGCCTCATCTATTCTTGATGACCCTTGTCTCTGGATGGCCTCATCTATTCTTGACGACACTTGTCTCTGGATGGCCTCATTTATTATTTATGACACTTGTCTATGGATGGTTTCATCTTTTCTGGATGACACTTGTCTCTGGATGGCCTCATCTATTCTTGATGACACTTGTCTCTGGATGGCCTCATCTATTATTGATGACTCTTGTCTCTAGATGGCCTCATCTATTCTTGATGACTCTTGTCTCTGGATGGCCTCATCTATTCTTGATGACTCTTGTCTCTGGATGGCCTCATCTATTCTTGATGACTCTTGTCTCTGGATGGCCTCATCTATTCTTGATGACTCTTGTCTCTGGATGGCCTCATCTATTCTTGATGACACTTGTCTCTGGATGGCCTCATCTATTCTTGATGACTCTTGTCTCTGGATGGCCTCATCTATTCTTGATGACTCTTGTCTCTGGATGGCCTCATCTATTCTTGAAGACTCTTGTCTCTGGATGGCCTCATCCATTCTTGATGACTCTTGTCTCTGGATGGCCTCATCTATTCTTGATGACACTTGTCTCTGGATTGCCTCATCTATTCTTGATGACACTTGTCTCTGGATGGCCTCATCTATTATTGATGACTCTTGTCTCTGGATGGCCTCATCTATTCTTGATGACCCTTGTCTCTGGATGGCCTCATCTATTCTTGACGACACTTGTCTCTGGATGGCCTCATTTATTATTTATGACTCTTGTCTCTGGATGGCCTCATCTATTCTGGATGACACTTGTCTCTGGATGGCCTCATCTATTCTTGATGACACTTGTCTCTGGATGGCCTCATCTATTATTGATGACTCTTGTCTCTGGATGGCCTCATCTATTCTTGATGACCCTTGTCTCTGGATGGCCTCATCTATTCTTGATGACTCTTGTCTCTGGATGGCCTCATCTATTCTTGAGGACTCTTGTCTCTGGATGGCCTCATCTATTCTTGATGACACTTGTCTCTGGATGGCCTCATCTATTATTGATGACTCTTGTCTCTGGATGGCCTCATCTATTCTTGATGACCCTTGTCTCTGGATGGCCTCATCTATTCTTGACGACACTTGTCTCTGGATGGCCTCATTTATTATTTATGACACTTGTCTATGGATGGCCTCATCTATTCTGGATGACACTTGTCTCTGGATGGCCTCATCTATTCTTGATGACACTTGTCTCTGGATGGCCTCATCTATTATTGATGACTCTTGTCTCTAGATGGCCTCATCTATTCTTGATGACTCTTGTCTCTGGATGGCCTCATCTATTCTTGATGACTCTTGTCTCTGGATGGCCTCATCTATTCTTGATGACTCTTGTCTCTGGATGGCCTCATCTATTCTTGATGACTCTTGTCTCTGGATGGCCTCATCTATTCTTGATGACACTTGTCTCTGGATGGCCTCATCTATTCTTGATGACTCTTGTCTCTGGATGGCCTCATCTATTCTTGATGACTCTTGTCTCTGGATGGCCTCATCTATTCTTGAAGACTCTTGTCTCTGGATGGCCTCATCCATTCTTGATGACTCTTGTCTCTGGATGGCCTCATCTATTCTTGATGACACTTGTCTCTGGATTGCCTCATCTATTCTTGATGACACTTGTCTCTGGATGGCCTCATCTATTATTGATGACTCTTGTCTCTGGATGGCCTCATCTATTCTTGATGACCCTTGTCTCTGGATGGCCTCATCTATTCTTGACGACACTTGTCTCTGGATGGCCTCATTTATTATTTATGACTCTTGTCTCTGGATGGCCTCATCTATTCTGGATGACACTTGTCTCTGGATGGCCTCATCTATTCTTGATGACACTTGTCTCTGGATGGCCTCATCTATTATTGATGACTCTTGTCTCTGGATGGCCTCATCTATTCTTGATGACCCTTGTCTCTGGATGGCCTCATCTATTATTGATGACTCTTGTCTCTGGATGGCCTCATCTATTCTTGATACTCTTGTCTCTGGATGGCCTCATCTATTCTTGATGACTCTTGTCTCTGGATGGCCTCATCTATTCTTGATGACTCTTGTCTCTGGATGGCCTCATCTACTCTTTATGACTCTTGTCTCTGAACACCCTCAGCAATAGTGCTGCGCCAGTCTGTGATTGGTGGTGATTCTTTCCTATCGATTATATGATGCCATAGAGGTAAGATTTTGTGTTTACTGTAGTACACCGATTATATGATGCCATAGAGGTAAGATTTTGTGTTTACTGTAGTACACCGATTATATGATGACATAGAGGTAAGATTTTGTGTTTACTGTAGAACAGCGATTATATGGTGATAGAGGTAAGATTTTGTGTTTACTGTAGAACAGCGATTATATGGTGAGATAGAGGTAAGATTTTGTATTTACTGTAGTAAACCGATTATATGGTGACATAGAGGTAAGATTTTGTATGTACTGTAGTACACCGATTATATGGTGACAAAGAGGTAAGATTTTGTGTTTACTGTAGTATACCGAATAAATGATGAGATAGAGGTAATATTTTGTGTTTACTGTAGTACACCGATTAAATGGTTGATTTCGAGGTAAGATTCCACTTATACAGAGAATCATAGTTGTTTTTACTTATGAATGCACAAGCCGACAAAGTGACATGTTGCTACTCAGATATTAAGCTCGCAATATCACTAGACTTATAAAATAATAATGCGAATCAAAACTTAACATGCAATCCCCTAGTTGTGGATCCGATATGAAGTGTCGTCTGCCTCATTTGGAAGTAGGCCTGTTTCTTACAATTTGTTGTTGTTTTACTTTTATTTGACCCGACCCTGACTAACATGTCCGATCAGTATGTTTTGCCTGACCAGACTTTGTTATGGTTCCAGAAGCATCGATGCTCATACCCTTTTGCCCAATGCCATATACTGGTGTCTGGGCGTGTTAGTTGTTGTCTAGTGCATACATAGTGTTCCATTTATCTGGCCTCATAGGAAGAAGCATTCTCCTAGCATCGTTGAGCGCCGATCAATCAAAGAGATAATGACCAACTGTGGCAAATGGGTGTGTACACAGCTGGCACTGTGGTGTGTGTTGTGGTTGGATTATGTTCAGGTGCTTGTTACGTGGAATGTGTTTGGTTCTCAGCCAGAAAATGGTACAATGATTCTGTCTATGTGAGTTGATTGTTGCTGTAATTTAGATTGGGGCTTGCCGTTTGTGATCTCCATTCCCGTGTTTCCCATGGTCCATCAGTTCAGACAAGTCTCTTTGTTTGCTGGTATGAGCTGCTTGGCTGTTGTAGGGCTGTCGCAGCCTGTGGCAGTTCTTGTCTTTATCCCTTCTTTGCTAGTCTGTCCACCTTGTCGTTGTCATGTGTGGTAGTGTTCATAGATCCACTGTATGATAAATGAAAATGTGGTCTGCGTTTAGAGATACTTGGATAAGATTAGGTCTACATCTAGAGATACTTGGATAAGATCAGGTATACGTCTAGAAATTATTGGATAAGATTAGGTCTACGTCTAGAAACATTTGGATAAGATTAGGTCAACATTTAGAGATAGTTGGATAAGATTAGGTCTACGTCTAGAGATACTTGGAAAGGAGCAGGTCTACGTCTAGAGATACTTGGAAAGGAGCAGGTCTACGTCTAGAGATACTTGGATAGGATTAGATCTACGTCTACAGATACTCGGATAATATTAGGTTAACAACTAGAGATACTTGGATAAGATATAAAATCCCTTTGTGACCACCAAAGAAAAGCCGTCAAATGCGGGTAAACTGGATGCGGTTAAAGCTAGCTAACTTAACACATCTGCTCACTGACACGTAAAGTCTACTTTCTTACTTTTTGAGTAGCTAGACCGTGGCTCGGGGTCATTAGTCGGTCAGAACTCGCCGTCACATTTTTCACTGCTACAGATTTTTGTTTGTAATAGACGCTCGAATCAGCTACGTCTGTACAGTCATTCTTAACCAGGCCATATACTGGGAGTGGTCGCAATTGTTGGTATCTCAAGTAAGTTTTTTTGTTTATGGGCACTATTGTGAGTTTGAATGTTCCAGATTGATTTATGTGGACTATTGTGAAAGTTTGAAGGCTCTAGCTTGATTTATGTGGACTACTGTGAACGTTTGAAGGTTCTAATTTGATTTCTGTGGACTACTGTGAACGTTTGAATGTCCTATATAGCTTGATTTCTATGAACTGCTGCGAAGGTTTGAATGTTCTAGCTTGATTTATGTGTACAACAGTGAGAATTTTGAGGTTCTAGCTTGATTTATGTGTGCAGCTGTGAGAGTTTGAATGTTCCAATTTGACTTCTGTGGATTACTGTGAACATTTTAAGGCTCTAGCTTAATTTATGTGGACAGCTGTGAGAGGTTGAAAGTGTTTATTTTAGTTTCTGTGGACATGACAATGTTTGAAGGTTCTAGCTTAATTTGTTTGCGTGCTATTGCTGTTTTAGTAGACCAGTAGTACTAATAAGATAAAATATACGACAATTTGTCTCACTTGTGTTCTAAAAGTTATAATTCTGCCAACACAAACAACAATAAACAAATTAAATCATATAATTATTCCACCACACACATATCTCTGCCAAAACAACCAAGTCTGGGCCACACAGTTATTACACTGAGATCTCTGCCAAACCATCAAGTTTCGGCCTTAACGTTGCTACATACATAACTGTCTTTCAAAATAATCATCTCTCGGCCTACTGTTACTACACTGTTATAAAAGACCAGTTTTATGTAAAAGTGAATTTGTTAACGCGAATTTTGATATATTTATAGTCAATTAGTTTTGTGTGAAAGTGGATTTATCTTTTTAGGTTCTAGGATGTCATCATGCAAACGAGCCCTATTAGCTTCCTGCAGAAGTAGCTATATCATAATACTGTCACATTCTCCAAAGACATGAATGTGCTCTTCAAACTCATCATTTAATAATGAAATAGATTCTTTCCATTTGTTTGACAGGAAAACGAAATATTTATTGAATCGCCACTGAAATATGACAACATCGAATTCACATTGGGAAAGGAGACCTACGCCCGGTCAGGTAAAACATACCCATCAGACAATGTTAGTTAAGGTCAGGTAAAACATACCCATCAAACAATGTTAGTTAAGGTCAGGTAAAACATACCCATCAAACAATGTTAGTTAAGGTCAGGTAAAACATACCCATCAGACAATGTTAGTTAAGATCAGGTAAAACATACCCATCAGACAATGTTAGTTAAGGTCAGGTAAAACATACCAATCAGACAATGTTAGTTAAGATCAGGTAAAACATACCAATCAGACAATGTTAGTTAAGGTCAGGTAAAACATACCCATCAGACAATGTTAGTTAAGGTCAGGTAAAACATACCCATCAGACAATGTTAGTTAAGGTCAGGTAAAACATACCCATCAGACAATGTTAGTTAAGGTCAGGTAAAACATACCCATCAGACAATGTTAGTTAAGATCAGGTAAAACATACCAATCAGACAATGTTAGCCGGGGTCAGGTAAATCATATTGATCAGACAATGTTAATTAGGGTCAGGTAAACACACTGACGAAGGACCTCTCCCTCCCCCCCCACCCCTCCCACTTCCATGCAGTTCTCCTCGAAAACAGGCTGTCTCCAACTGGCTAACGAGGTAGTAAGCAACGTGATCGCCGAAGCAGTGAGCGTAATATTCTGGAGGATCACGATCCACCTTCATCAGCACACTCGGTAAGTAAAGAAAGATATTGCAAAACGCCACCTAACGACCGTCAGGCTCACCAAATAGTAGCGTAATTCATCACGGGCATCCAACAATACATTACACATCATTCACCAATCAGTGCGGAGCGGTCCAGTTGACTTATTTTTAGCATGAAATACCCGTTTACAAGCTTGTAACTGAATTACAGCTTTGAGACAGGAGTACTTTTTGAACAAATCACGGAAATGTGCGACTGGATGTTGTTGCTTGTTTACAGATGCCCTGTCCGTGGTTACAGCACTAAAAAGCCAGAAAAATACAGAACATAATGACGTAAGAGTAGTACTTTGTCAACTATGCCAGCAGTCTACACCCAAAAGAGTAGTGGTACAGTGGGTTCCATCCCACTGTAACATCCAAGGCAACGAGGAGGCAGACAAACTGGCAAAAGAAGGTGCAAGACTACCACAACCAGATTCTAGTGTGACTTACGAAGAGTCCGAAAGGCTTATTAGGGCCAGATACATGGACAAGTGGGAAACAGAGCATGCTGGCTACACAAACAACGATGCCTACTACCAGTTGAATAGAAGAGAGCAGGTAGTGGTCTTCAAACTCCGCACAGGCCACAACAGACTAAGGTACCATCTATTCAATAAACTAAAGATAGGTGCTACTGATGAATGCACTTGTGGTACAGGGAAAATAACTCTTGAACATCTGCTGCAAAATCGCCCGACATACGAGGACCAGAGAAAGCACATGTGGCCATCACCAGTGGCAACACTAGACAAGCTCTATGGCAGTGTCGACATCCTCAGGATGGCCGCTACTTTCTTAGATCAAATTCAAGTTGACGTCTGACAGCGTACGATGAAGAAGAAGGAGGATGTTGTTGTCCAATGCTCACAGTGAGTAAGTTTACTCTTTTGTGCGCCCTGAAAAGAGTGTTAAGTGGCAGGTTGTGGTAGCTTTCGTCCCATCCCTGTCATGCCGATGAAGGTGGCCTTCCTGGCGGTTTTTCATCTGCGTTGCGCTCACTATTACGGAGATCACACCTCGTCAGCCAGACTGCCTAAAAACGGCCTGTCTCCATGAAACGCAACATGGAAGAGAGATTGTGGTCTTGATCAGTGTATTGTGCCTGACCCTGACACGACGTCCTGGTCAGTATGCTGTGCCTGGCTAGACTAGCGTCTCAGTTCCCCGTATGCAGCGCATGAGCTGCAGCGGTCAGCGACCCATAGCTGACTGCTAGCGCCAGGGCCAGCGAACCAGAGCTGTCAAGACCCGTCTACACCTCCACACGATGATCCTGGATAACAGGCTGGAACAGAGCAGACTGGCTAAGGAGAAGGGATCGAAGGGGGAATGCTAACCCGGTACTCAAAAAATGGTTGCTTAAGGCGGATGTGTTGGACTGAAAGGTGCAAATATTGCAGTCAAGCTGTAAACTACGACACAACGCATTCCTTTCTCTGGACTACATTCTGCTGCATAATCCCTTTGAGGGTTTAGTAGCGGGAGATTGAGAACGAACGAAGCGAAACCAAGCCAAGTTCCCCGTATGGCAGGATAACTTCTAAATGTCCATCCTTGTAGCGTCACATATTTTTTTATTAAGCCTAAATAAGCAAAATCCACAGAACAGCTTTGAATTTTGGTTAAAAAATAGCTCATCCTCGTTATGGGCCATGAACATGGCTTTAACACTTTTAGAGTGGCTCCCCGGTCCTGCAATTTAGGTTAACGATTTTTTAACAACGCACTAATTCACCGCTATTTCTACATAACAATGCCTACCAAACCAAAATATATTGTATTACTTAAACAGTATTAGCCTTTTTCTTAATAAGAAAAAATGTATTGCTATTAGAGGCATGGCGTTCGTGTCCTAAACATGTTTGGTAGTTTTAGCACTGAAGTAGCATTTATCTATGGCTTTAGTAGGTTTAACTTGTGGCAGTGGAGCTCCATTGAGATGCACCATCAAAAGATGCACATGACCTAGATAGTATTTCACTATCCACATGACCTAGATAGTATTTCACTATCCACATGACCTAGACAGTATTTCACTATCCACATGACCTAGATAGTATTTCACTATCCACATGACCTAGATATTATTTCACTATCCACATGACCTAGATAGTATTTCACTATCCACATGACCTAGATAATATTTCACTATCCACATGTCCTAGATAGTATTTCACTCTCCACGTGTCCTAGATAGTATTTCACTATCCACATGTCCTAGATAGTATTTCGCTATCCACATGACCTAGATAGTATTTCGCTATCCACATGTCCTAGATAGTATTTCACTATCCACATGTCCTAAGATGTAGACCAAAACTGAACTTTACTTTCCTACCTATTATCTTATTATCAACATGTTAACAGACGGAACCTGAGCCTTAATATTCTGTGTAGGGCTTTTTGAAGAGCTCTTGGCAACTGTCAAAAGAAGGAAACTCGTTTGGGCACGGTCACATATCAAGATCAAATGGTCTTGCAAATACAATCCTGCACGGAAAGGTGCAAGATAGACGACAAAGAGGTCATCCCAAAAAGAGGTGGGAGGACATAAAAGAATGGACCAATCTCCGACCAGAAGAGGCACAGGCAGCAGCCGCTGACAGAGAAGTGTGGCGTAAGGTTGCGAGGAAGTCTTCATGTGTGCCCCATCGACCTCACCGGTTACGGTATGACCTGACCTAATAGTACTTTATTATCCACACGTTAGTAGACCTACCATGAGAAATATTGTCCAACATTTTCAATCTTTCGATTCATATTTTAACAGATCAATATCGATCTTTACTGTCCTACATAGTGTCTCCATTCAGTTCATCCTGTGATCTCTTGAGATTGTTGGGGCACTCCTGCTGACACCTACACAATCCTGCGCCATCCCTCTCTGTCTGTGGTTGCTTTTTTTGCCTCCTTGAGTCGTAGGCTAGTTTATTCATAGATGCTATCTTCCCATAATTTTCTCGGACATTCTCGTCTTCGCTTGCTCTAAACTGTGCCCTGTAGTATGGTATCTGCAAGTCCCTTTGACCTTGAGACATGCTCATAATATCTTACTATCCAAATTTCTAACAGATGAATGTTGAATTTTAATGTCCTACATCTTCCACTGATGGCTTACAATGCTGGTAGATCTGGCTACAGAACAAAGGGGAGGCCGCAAGGTAGGTGGATAGATGAAAGAGTGATTGTGCAATGACAAGGGCTCACATTGACCGACGCAAAACTCTTGGCGCAGGATAGACGACTCAAGCGCCCTACGACGCTAAACGGCACAAGTGGAAAGAAAACTAACTAGCTAACATATCTTACTATCCAAATTTCTGAGATACCAATGTTGAATTTGAATGTCCTACATAATATCTTACTATCCAAATTTCTAACAGATGAATGTTGAATTTTAATGTCCTACATAATATCTTGCTATCCAAATTTCTAACAGACCAATGTTGAATTTGAATGTCCTACATAATATCTTACTATCCAAATTTCTAACAGACCAATGTTGAATTTGAATGTCCTATATAATATCTTACTTTCCACATTTATAACAGAGTGACACCGTTTGTTAGTGAACTCATGTTATCTTGATGCCTACATGTTAACAGACTGACAACAATCTTTAATATCCTAAGTAATATACTATACACATGTTTATAAGACCTACACAGAGACTTACTGTTAAAAATAGAATCTTACATTTTGCATATAAAAAGACTGACAATAACCTTTAACATCCTACATAGAATCTTACTTTCTACCGGGCAACATATTAACATCATATTAACAGACCTTACTAAGCTTTTATGTCCTACATAGCATTTTACTGTATCCATGTTAGCAGACTAACATCTATCTTTATTGTCCTACATAGCATTTTACTGTATCCATGTTAGCAGACTAACATCTATCTTTATTGTCCTACATAGCATTTTACTGTATCCATGTTAGCAGACTAACATCTATCTTTATTGTCCTACATAGCATCATCATAGTATCTGTATGTCAACAGATTTGATCCAACACTGGGATTTAATATCCTACATAGTATCTACTATCACCATGTTAACAGACTAACTCTGAGATTTAATATCCTACATAGTATCTACTATCACCATGTTAACAGACTAACTCTGAGATTTAATATCCTACATAGTATCTACTATCACCATGTTAACAGACTAACGCTGAGATTTAATATCCTACATAGTATCTACTATCACCATGTTAACAGACTAACTCTGAGATTTAATATCCTACATAGTATCTACTATCACCATGTTAACAGACTAACTCTGAGATTTAATATCCTACATAGTGTCTACTATCACCATGTTAACAGACTAACTCTGAGATTTAATATCCTACATAGTATCTACTATCACCATGTTAACAGACTAACGCTGAGATTTAATATCCTACATAGTATCTACTATCCAAGTGTTGAGAGCAGCAAAGATGGCACTAAAACTGGCTACGGTTCTACATTGCTCTTCTGTTTTAGTTCATTATAAATGCCGCCAGACCATGGATTTGCCAGGAATTCACACTGGTTGACGACTTACGCTTGTGTTCTAGGAAATGTGTTGTTGTTTTCCATTTGGACTGGTTAATTTGATTGCTTTGTATTTTCTTCCTGGAATTGGACATCGGCTATATGAATAGCACTACGCTTAAACATGTGTCATATTTCATGGTCTAGTTCACACGACTGAACTTTACGAGATGGGCGCCCTTCGCCCTAGCTGAAGATAGCGTCAGCTCTGTTGTATGAAATTTAGACACAACTATAATGAGCTGCCACCTAGAGAGAGATGGGCTCCCTCAGGTGTGTAGCAGCCCAAGACACACCGTTGTTGTATGGTGAGAGCTGGTACTACAAACTGCAATAACGGTGCCGCAAGGACCTTCTAGGTTATGGAACTGATGATGATGATGTTAACAGACGAACACTGAGATTTAATATCCTACATAGTATTTACTATCTACATGTTAACAGACTAACTCTGAGATTTCATATCCAACATAGTATTTCAATGAGTTCAAGTATGTAGGCAGTATTTTTTCCACAGACGGCAAGATCAGCAAGGAAATTGAGACTAGGTGTCAGAAAGAATCTGCGGTAACTTATCAGCTGTCACCACGGCTTAGGCACACGAGCATTAGTTTGGCAAAAAAGGAACAACTGACAAACAGTATATTTATGCAGACTCTGTGCTACCAGTGTAAAACATGGTCTCTGTCTAGGGCATGTGGAAGCAGATTTTCCACTTGTGAATGGAAGGTCATCAGTGTTATCAAGAAAGACGAAATGCGGATGAACGACAGTCGTAGTATGGTCGGCACTACGTCTTGTGCCGTTGACACTTCTAGGCAGAAAATAAGTTGGTTTGGTCATCTCATGAGAATGCACCCTCATCAAATTCCACTGATGGCTTACAGTGCTGGCAGATCTGGCTATAGTACAAGGGGGCGGCTGTGAGGTAGGTGGATAGATGATAGAGTGATTGTGCAGCGACACGGGCTCACATTGACTGACACAACACACTTGGGGCAGGATAGACGAATTAAGTATCCCATAACGTTCAATGACACAAGTGGAAATAAACTGACTAAACTAACTAACTAGCATAGTACTCTTCTTTCCATATGGACAAAGACTGATACTGAGCTTTAACGTCTTACAAAGTGTCTAACTGTCCCCTATTTTAACAGACAAGCACCGGGATATAATGTCATCTGTCCCCATCTTAACAGACCAGCACCAAGATATAATGTCATCTGTCCCCTTGTTAACAGACCAGCACCAAGATATGTCATCTGTCCCCATGTTAACAGACCAGCACCAAGATATAATGTCATCTGTCCCCATGTTAACAGACCCGCACCAAGATATAATGTCATCTGTCCCCATGTTAACAGACCCGCACCAAGATATAATGTCATCTGTCCCCATGTTAACAGACCAGCACGATGATATAATGGTCACACCTACAAACTTTCTATGCACATGCTCATAGACTGACACCAATCTTTGTTGTTCTGCGGTTTCTTTGTATCCACATTTCAACAAATCTAGACTGATGAAGAATTTTACGATCCTAAGTGGGGACGGTGAGAGCTAGTGGTTAAGTGACACGGCTCACAAACCGAAGGTGTTGGGTCGATCTACATCACAGCACTGGCCGTTACCCTGATGAAGCAAACCCTTAGAAAATGCAGGAGGAAGCAGACCATAAGATAAAATGCATGCCAAAGTCGGATGCACTGGGCCGACAGGCACAAAATAAAAACCAAAGTGCAACGCGAACCACCTTGTGGTATAGAGAAATAAAGTGAACGCCAAAAAAACAAACAAACAAACTGTCCTACGCAGTATCTTATCGACCACGTGTTAACATACTGGTTACTTAATACAAGTGTATAAATTCATTTTGTTTTTTCTCTAATCACAGACCGGCCCCTATGGTCGTCCCAGCCACAGAAATTGGGTACCAGAAAAATCTGGGACGTAAAGGCTGGCGTAATGCTGACCACATCATCCACTATATGCTGTTGGTTACAAAATAATATGGGCCTAATACAATATTTCCTATGTGCCGTATAGCGTGACGGGATCTTTTATAATTAATTAATGAAAAGGATAAATTAGACTATACCAAGTTTTTCAAAGCACGGCCGACTACAAGAACAAGAGAGCACAGTTATAAATTGTTTAAAAATAGGTCCATATTAGATATTAGGAAATATGTTTTTAAGTGAGAGAGAGGTGAATTCTTGGAATGCATTGCCGTTGGATGTAGTAGAAGTAGAGTCAGTTAATGCATTCACAAATATAATTAAACTGGTTGTATACAGACTCTGAAGAGCCTTCTAAACCAGTACAATGAAGTTAAGTTAAAGCCAATCATGAACATTAGTGTCCCCATAGTATCATACAGTCACCATGTTAACAGATTCACTCCGAGCTTTAAGGTCCTATATAGTATCTTCCTATTCACATGTTAGCAGACTAAATGTGACCTCTACAGTCCTGCATATCATGTATTTTATGTTTTATATAATATCTTGCCTTCAACATATTAACAGACAGACACCGACAATGAATGTCCTAAACAGTTTCCTGCTGTCCCCATGTTAACAGACCAACAATGAGCTTTCATGTAATACAAAATTTTTTCTATCAACATATTAACAGACCTACACTGATCCTTACTGATAAAAACAGTATCTTACTTTCTACATGTAAAGAGAAAGGCACTGAGCTTTAATGGTCTAAATATTATCTTAATATTTGCATGACAAAAGATGTACACTGACAACGAGCTTTACTGACTCAGATAGTATCTTACTATCCACATGTTAACAGACTGACCCTGTTAATTAATGTCCCACACTAAGATCCCACAGCAGACCTTTACCGAGCTTTGATGTCCTACATTTTATTCTTAGAATCCACTTGCCAGCAGAAGAACACTGAGTGTTAGTCATGCGTATTATCTTTCAATCGACATGTTAACAGACTGTGAACAAGCTCTAGTGTAAAAAATAATGTCTAACTATCCGCATGTTGACAGGACAACAATACATTTAATGTCCTACACGCTATTTGCTGTCCCCATGTCAACAGTCCGGCACCAAGCTTTACTGTCCTACATAATATCTTACTATCCACAGCTTATCAGACTGACAGAAAGCTTGATTTTCCTAGATTATATTGTACTAGCCACTTATTGGCACAGCAAACTTTCACGTCCTACATATTTTCTAAATATCCATATTAGTAGACCAACACCAAGCTATAATGTCTTAAATAGCATCTTTCTATCTACATGTTAACATACTGACGCCAAAATTTAATGTCTTACATAGTAGCTAACTATCTACATGTCAACAGATGGAGCCCAAGCATTACTATACTGTAGAGTATTTCATGATTCACATGTTAGTAGACCCACCCTGAGAAGTAATATTCAACATTTTATCTTAGTATCCATAGTTTAACAGATCAACATCAAACTTAGCTGTGCTAAATAATATCTTGCTATCCACATATTAACAGCTGTATGTCAACTTGAATGTCCTATATAATCTCTTACTATCCATGTTTTAATAGATCAATGCCCAGATTTAGTGTGGTACATAGTATCTTAAGATCTACATGTAAACAGATTGACACCAATCTTTAATGTCTTACATAAAATATTTTACTACCCTCATGTTAAGAAACCGATGTTGGACATTAATGTCCTACATTTTATTTTATTTTCTACATGTTAGCAGACCAGCCCTGTAAAGTAAATCTCACATTTAACTTACTATCCACATGTAAACAGACTGATACCGAGCTTAACTGTGCTACGTACTATCTTACTACTGACATAGAGACATCAAAACATCAGCAGATACAATTAAATACACCAATGGAGAGAATCCACTAACTCAAAAGAAACCAACAAATTACCTTATTTCACTTGAAAACTGGACACTGAAGAATACTAGAAAATCTAAACTGACTCAAGATCTCATACACTGATGAGTGCCCATGTGGAACAGGGGAACATAATTCTGAAAATATTTTACAGGAATACTTGGTTTGTAGTGAAGTGAGATGTCAGACGTAATCAGAGAGTGCGGAGCTGAGGCAATAGTTGCTGTGCAGCAACTCTGATCTGGTGAAGACTACACACATCATCATGAAAACTGGTATGTAGATATAACATGACCAAAAAATCCTGAAAGCAAAGTAGAAAGAAGACTTTAAACATGTTAGTCGACCAAAATTGAGCGTTAATGTCCTACATATGATCACTTTAACCACACGTCAACAGGACAGCACTACATTTTAAGAGTCTACATATTATCTTACTATCCACATGTTAGCAGACTGATACCAAGTTTTAATCTGCTACATATTATCTCACTATCCACATGTTAGCAGACTGACACCAAGTTTTAATCTGCTACATATTATCTTACTATCCACATCTTAGCAGACTGACACCAAGTTTTAATCTGCTACATATTATCTCACTATCCACATGTTAGCAGACTGACACCAAGTTTTAATCTGCTACATATTATCTCACTATCCACATCTTAGCAGACTGACACCAAGTTTTAATCTGCTACATATTATCTCACTATCCACATGTTAGCAGACTGATACCAAGTTTTAATCTGCTACATATTATCTCACTATCCACATGTTAGCAGACTGACACCAAGTTTTAATCTGCTACATAGTATCTTACTATCCACATCTTAACAGACTGATACCAAGTTTTAATCTACTACATATTATCTTACTATCCACATGTTAGCAGACTGACACCAAGTTTTAATCTACTACATAGTATTTTACTATTCACATGTTAGCAGGCTGACACCAAGTTTTAATCTACTACATAGTATTTTACTATTCACAAGTTAGCAGACTGACACCAAGTTTTAATCTACTACATAGTATTTTACTATTCACATGTTAGCAGGCTGACACCAAGTTTTAATCTACTACATAGTATTTTACTATTCACAAGTTAGCAGACTGACGCCAAGTTTTAATCTACTACATAGTATCTTACTATTCACAAGTTAACACATCAACACCAGTCTTTATGTTCCTGCATTTTATCTTGCTGTGAACATGTTAACCTCAATAGCATTGACAACTCTCAAAGCCTAAAGTTTGGACATTCCAACACTTAAAAATAAACCAACCTCCAACTGAGTTTGAAGTAGCTAAATGTTGCATCAACAACCAAACAAAGTGGTTCTGCAAGCAATTCTAAATCTGCATTGTTTTTTTAAACCATCAGGAACAGTATGTAAAATGTATTATCATGTTTATTAAAATTCGTCTATAATGTAGAGCTTACACACACACACACACACAAAGAAATATGTGTATGTGCAAATTAGTTAGTTATTTTTCTTTCCACTTGTGCGGTTTAGCGTTGTGAGGCGCTTAAGTTGTTTATCCTGCGCTAAGTGCTTTGCGTCGGTCAATATGAGCCCTTGTCATTGCAAAATCACTGTAATGTTATATATCCACCTACCTCGCGGCCATCCCCTTACCCTGTAGCCAGATCTACCAGCACTGTAAGCTACAAGTGGAAGATGATGAGGGTGCATTCTCATGAGATGACCAAACCAATCTATTTTCTGCCTCGAAATGTATTCAGCACAAGACATAGTGCCGACCATATGTGCAAATATATGTCTGATATAATAGGGCATGTATTACTACCAGGGCTTTGCCTTTTTTGTGTCTGTTAATAGGGCCATTATTCGGATATACCAAATGTGTGCAACATGCAATTTCATCAATACACAGGACAGCATGAATGTGTACTTTAGCAGCTGTTTGTTTACATTCTTAAAGATGCCAACTTATGCATGTTGTGATCTAAAAAATTAACAATGAAAATTCACACACTGGAATAAGATTCAGTTTGATTTTTACGTATTTCAAATGACATATTATGAATATTACATTTACATTTATTCAGCCAGCTGTGAACATGCACGATTCTATATCACTGGTGTTATTATAATGATAGTAATGGGTGTGCTGTTGTTGAAAAAGTACAGTTTACATTTTGGATATGCACAGGGAGATTAACAATCTTCGAGAAATTTATAACAAGAAAGTTTACATACCCTTGCTTACATATACTCAACATATCCAACGCTGAACCATTTATGAAATAGCACACACGCAATATAAGCACGCTTAACCATACCTAACTCTCAGCACAGAATCTTCGGTTAGCTAGATAATAGTTTCACGGCCTAGTAGTGAACTGTATTTACATGGACAATGTTTACTTCGTCACAATGGTTTTGTATTCAAAAGAAAGGGAAGTAATAAATGCATCACAATAATATACATAATTTAATAATTACACGCAAATAAGCAAACCATTCTAATAGTTTGTGTGTGTTTAATGCAGCATTTTAGACAACTTCTACTCTTGGGTAATTTATAACATTTAATTAAATTTTAATGTATATTATTAGATACATTTTAAAAACAATATGCAAGACGTTGTTACCACAACAGAGCTAGTTCAAACAGGCATCAGCATATATGTTAACTGTAACATTACTATTAACAGCTACAGGAGCAGCCAGTGTTGTCTTCTGCCAGTTACTTGTCTAGTTCGCTCCATGACTTCGACGCCGGTCAAGGTTCAAGGTTCAGTTCTTGTGATAAGCACGGCTTTGCTGTCACAATCGTCGCCGACGAGCGCCCGGGGTCGCGAGCTGTTCCTCCCCATATGTCGTGCACGAGGACGACAACAAGCGTGAGAAATTTGGTCGGGTGGATAATTAACACCTATCGCCTTCAGTGTACAGATGCCAATGTACACGTCCATGTGGTTCTGGTGTAGGGCCATAGCTCACTCGTTCTAGGTTGTACCTGGATAAAGAGGGGAGACGCCCAAGCCAGAACCTCTCACGCGAATTTTTTATGATGGGATAACTCTAAATATGACTTATTTTTACATTTTATGGGTTACATCCCTTGCATAGTTCTTGGTCGACATTCTTCTACAGGAGCAGATGCCCCCGCACAGATCCCAGCTCGGTATGAGCGGGATGTAGCCGTCAGAAGGGTTTCCTTCTTAGCAGGCTAGGCGCAAACAGCTGTGCTGCTTTGGGACAAGCGCTTACGGAGGGTGGTTAAGCGATGTGCGAGTCCATCGACTAGAGCAAAGTAGCGCCGCAGCCTGTTATGCGCTATCTATGGTGCTCTAAACAAACCATCAAACCATGGCCGGTGTTATACCATGTCACACAGTTAGTCGCTTCTTACGACATGCTTTCAGTGAGGCAGTGGCCCTATTCGTGTCCGTATCATATACAAAGACCCCGGCAGACCACCCGGTATGTTGTAATATATGCTATGTTGTAATATTAATCAAATATCCTTGTCAGTGTCAGAATAAGGTCAGTCCTAACATTATTGACTTGCAGATCTTTGAACATTCTGGCACAAAGGAACAATTATTTCATGAGATATGCAGAAGAAAAAGTGGGAATTCCATGGAAACATTGTAAGGAAAGGATTATAAGACAGTATAGAACGTTGGATGTAACGTTGTTAGAGTGGGTGCTTCTCTCGCTGAGGTACACGGTTTACTCTCCGGTTGCAACATGTTCCAGCCAACCCAGCTGTAACTGAGAACCTGATTTACTGTTAGAAAAAAATTGACATAGGGACAAGAAGTGGTTCTAACAAAAGCTGACGTTTTTGGTTCGAATTAAGGTTTGTCTTTCTGGATTCTATTGGCAAAGGCTCGCCTTTTCCCACCCCAGACAGTAGTCTTTAAGGCGGTGTCAGGACGTATTGTTCAGTGTATGGATTCGTGTGTGCATCCGAACTATGAAGTCTCTAGTACCTCATACTTGACAGTAATTACTGATATGGAACTAAATTTACCTATCTTTAATATGTAATTAAGTCAAGACAGCGAGGAAGGGCTACCCTCATTTCACAAAAGCTGAGATCTCTCGTATAGTAAAGTTTCTACCACTTCATCCCCGACTGCAGTGTTTGTATTATTTGATACATCCATGAGTATGAACAGCGAGTTGGCAATGTATTTTTACATTCTTTACTTGACATAACCAATAGTTTGTTGTTGGGATAGCCGTTACGGTTGATAGATTTTCAAGGCTAGTTTTTGTTCGTGAGCTTTACTTCCTTGTGAAATTTATGTTGCGCCTAGCAGTGGGCAGCGAACATTGGAATTTCTTATATGATCACAAGAGTTCATTTATGTCACACATTAGTTGGTAGTCAAATTTGTTTATTGATAGTACAGAGAAACAAGAAACCAAAGTAGGGGGAGAGAGAGAGAGAGAGAGAGAGAGAGAGAGAGAGAGAGAGAGAGAGAGAGAGAGAGAGAGAACAAAAAGAGAGATGTGCTTTGTTATATGACTGCTAATGGATGAAGGTGTTAAAAAAGATGCAAGGTAAATGATTGTTTAGAGATAAGGCAATCCAATAGCACTCACTGCTGTCAATGATGCAGTGTCAGAGACTTGTACTAGCCCTGTACAAGACCTCAGCTTTTTATCAGGTGTGGTGGCCAACTCCTGTACTCCCCACATTTCCATCAATGACACTAAGCGAGGTTTCGGTACAGTCATCCTTTGATAGAGTTGAGAGTGTGATCACACGATCAGACAGGTGAATCAGTCTATACGGCTACCATTGTGGACATAACATGAAATTGGTTAGAGTCAGTGTGTTCCTTGATCCATGCCGTGATAGCATTGCTTGTAATCATTGCTGCTGTCATATCTCACCGGGACGAAGGCTTGACCACTCAGTGATGTTGTCCACCCACCTCTTCCCTGGACGTTCTCGCCCTTTCATTCCCGGCACGGAACCAAAGAGTACCGAGTTGGTAATTCCGTTGGACCCCGCGACGTACCCGCACCAGGCCATTTTTCATCTTTTGATTGTTGCGAACAGATCTTCAAAAAGACCAAAAGCGTTTTCAACTCTCTGTCGTATTTCTACGTTCGTGACACGATCTTTATATGTACGCATTAGTCTAACTTTTATGCCGATGGCAAGCCGCTTGTCTTGCCAAATAGGTTTCAGCCGAGTAAGCGTCGCTGTTGTTTGTGCTATTCTTGTAATTACCTCTGGATGCGATCCCTCTTAACTGTATAGTTTATAGCAATGAATGAACAGACAACCTAGCTTCACAAGCCACAGTAGCATGTTAGAATAACCCCCTGAGTTTGAAAGATTAGTTGGCAGGGGCAAGAACTTGAACATAACGATACACATACGTACCTGGGAAATACAGTGGATCACACACACGAACGACACTGTAAGCCGGTGAAACGAAACTTAACCTAACGTCTTTATACTGGTTTTTAAGACCCTGCTACTATTAGAGACAATACCGAAAACAAACAACGAACCACTGTCATCAGAGATTAGATCAGAACTGATAAAACTCCAGGGATACTCAACAATAGCCCTCCAGTGGCTACCCTCCAAATACGAAATGACGGGAAACGAGAGAGCTGACACTCTGGCAAAAGATGGCAGCAAAATGGCACAATTTAGTCGAGTACAATACAGAGAAATCAAGAACAACATCGGAAATCAGTATACACACCAACGGAGCGAAGACAGGAACATAGACAGTACACCAGACTCAATTCACCAACTCAAAAGAAATCAACAAACTACCTTATTTCGCCTGAGGACTAGACACTGCAGACTAATAGAACATGTGTACCGACTGAAGATCTCACACACCGATGAGTGCCCATGTGGAACAGGAGGCCAGAACCCTGAACATATTCTACAGGAATGCCCAATCTATAGGGAAATGAGATGCCAGACCTAGCCAGAGGATGCAGAGCTGAGACAAAAGCTGTGGGGCAGCCGCTCCGACCTCCTGAAGACTACAGACTTCATCATGGCGACTGGCCTGCAGATATAGCATGACCAAAAGATTCTGAATGCTAAGAAGAAGACCCTGCAGAGTTTGTCAATAACCAGTTTCATTTAAATTACTTTTCTCTAAAAGCTATGCGCATCCAATTTATTCTTAAATCCATTAACTGTCCCCGCCTCCACTACCTCCTCCCGTGGTAATGCATTCCAAGCAGACACCACTCTCTGACTAAAAAAATATTTCCTAATATCTAATCTGGACCTCTCTTTAGTTAATTTGTAGATATGCCTTCTTGCTCTTGAGGGTGGCTGTATTTTGAAAAAAAACTTGTTACGGTCTAATTTATCCATTACTCTGATCTTCTTATAAACCTGTATTGTCACCTCGAATTCTTCTCTCTTCTAGAGACTGATGGCCGGTTTTTCTTAGTCTTTCCTCATAACTGTAGATGTTCCCTCAACCATCAGAGTCAATGCCGCAGTTTTTCAGTGAAGCTTCCAGAGTTTTTTTGTAACGTTTTATTTTGCCACCACGAGCTCGCTTGCCTGACTCAAGCTTACCATATCATATTTTCTTTTGGAGCTGCTTATCTGACACGTGGACAAAAAAACTTCTGCGTATGTAATCCTGTCTTGCCATTTTGTGTTCAGCAGTTTCCTTAGCTGCTAGATGGAGTGTCTAAAAGGTTTCCAAGGAAGCGATGTCGCGGTGGATCAGTGTGTCTTATGATCTCTGATCACTCTTATCAACATATTGATCTTACAACGGAATTAGTGGCGATGTGGTTTTACAGAAGAATGCTGCACATACAAGGGATTGCAGAGAAGACGAATGATACATTTACAGAAGAGTCATAAATACAACAAATTCAGGGATTGCAGAGAAGACGAATGATACATTTACAGAAGAGTCATAAATACAACAAATTCAGGGATTGCAGAGAAGACGAATGATACATTTACAGAAGAGCCATAAATACAACAAATTCAGGGATTGCAGAGAAGACGAATGATACATTTACAGAAGAGCTACAAATACAACAAATTCAGGGATTGCAGAGAAGACGAATGATACATTTACAGAAGAGCCACAAAAACAACAAATTGCAAAGAGCAGAACAAGGCAGTCATTCTTTTTCGGGCATATTGTGAGAAGAGGCGGCTTGGAGCACGCTGTGACAACGGGAAAGATGGCAGAGAAGAGAGACAGAGGAAGGCAGAGAAAAAAGATGTTGGACAGCCTGAGAGAATGGCAGGGGCGACAATCCACAACAGAGTTGGTAAACGACACACGTGATAGTAGTGGATGGAGGTCCATGATCGCCAACGTCAACCGGCAAGGCACCTGATGATAATCATCTTACAAGTCCCATAGTTGAAACTGCCTTCGAAGATGAAGTGTTTTCAGACTTCATTGTGTTAAGTCCCAGTCTTGTGTTAGGTATAGTGGACTGTTCCCTTTCTCGATGCCTTTCTTTCCTTAACCGTAGGACGAATACACATTTGAAAACGTTCCGCCTATACAGCTGACGGGAGCCGGTAGCGGGATATGAGCCTCTACCCTTCTCTTGAAAGGCGAGTGCACTATTACTACACTAATCAGACGCTCTACGATAGTCGCTCCAAGGTTAAAACGAATAACACCTCTATAACCTTCCAAGAAACTGTTCTGTATCCTCTAAGGACGAGAAGCAGAAACAGACCAAAATGCAACGGGAGATTAGATTTAAAGTTAGAGACAAACACAGGAAAAAAGGAAGAGATGGATAGATATGAAACGAATGGTTCAAGATAAAATAATTGGACGTGAATTGGTTGAATACATGTTCCGTACATGGAACAAAAATCTTTGGCCTTCATTTGATTGGACCAACTAAACATGTCATCAAATGCAATTAAAGAAAGTTGTCTTCTAGAATAGCACCCTTATCATGATTAGAGCATATTTTTAAAAACTGTCACTGCACATATTTGGAAAACGAGTTTTTGTTACTATCCCAGCTTTAATGATGAGCGTTTGATTTACTTGGAGTGGAAAAAACAATAAATAAATCAATCAATCTTTCGCTGTTCTAGGAAAATGAAACACCAGGATGAAAACTGAAATTGATGATCCGTATGGGGAGCCGTACTTTAAGTGTAATGACGATATGAAGTCTTATACACATCTTTATCTATATGTTGTCTTATACATATCTTTATCTATATGTTGTTTTATACATATCTTTATCTATATGTTGTCTTATACATATCTTTATCTTTATGTTGTTTTATACATATCTTTATCTATATGTTGTTTTATACATATCTTTATCTATATGTTGTTTTATACATATCTTTATCTTGATGTTATTTTGCCCCAATTATTGAAACACAGACCGGGTACTATTCAATCCCCTGTCCTTCTTCATCGTACGATGAAGAATATGAAGAAGAAGAAGAATCCCCTGTCCTGACCACCTTATAAGGAAACATGCACTTAATCAATCATAATGCTAGTTTCGAAGGACATGAGTTTATTTGAAGGGGTAGCCACTTAGAGGGTAACCGAAAGACATGTGTTTATTTGAAGGGGTAGCCACTTAGAGTGTAACCGAAGGACGTGTTTATTTGAAGGGGTAGCCACTTAGAGGGTAACCGAAAGACATGTGTTTATTTGAAGGGGTAGCCACTTAGAGTGTAACCGAAGGACGTGTTTATTTGAAGGGGAAGCCACTTAGAGGGTAACCGAAAGACATGTGTTTATTTGAAGGGGTAGCCACTTAGAGTGTAACCGAAAGACATGTGTTTATTTGAAGGGGTAGCCACTTAGAGTGTAACCGAAAGACATGTTTGTATTTGAAGGGGTAGCCACTTAGAGTGTAACCGAAAGACATGTGTGTATTTGAAGGGGTAGCCACTTAGAAGGGTAACCGAAGGACATTTGTTTATTTGAAGGGGTAGCCACTTAGAGGGTAACCGAAGGACATTTGTTTATTTGAAGGGGTAGCCACTTAGAGGGTAACCGAAGGACATTTGTTTATTTGAAGGGGTAGCCACTTAGAGTGTAACCGAAAGACATGTGTGTATTTGAAGGGGTAGCCACTTAGAGGGTAACCGAAGGACATTTGTTTATTTGAAGGGGTAGCCACTTAGAGTGTAACCGAAAGACATGTGTGTATTTGAAGGGGTAGCCACTTAGAGGGTAACCGAAGGACATTTGTTTATTTGAAGGGGTAGCCACTTAGAGTGTAACCGAAAGACATGTGTGTATTTGAAGGGGTAGCCACTTAGAGTGTAACCGAAAGCCATGTGTGTATTTGAAGGGGTAGCCACTTAGAGTGTAACCGAAAGCCATGTGTGTATTTGAAGGGGTAGCCACTTAGAGTGTAACCGAAAGACATGTGTGTATTTGAAGGGGTAGCCACTTAGAGGGTAACCCAGATTTAGCGGAATTTTCCCGGCAAATTGGAAAATGTCCCATAGACATCTCCTGTTAATATCTTTAAGCTTTAAATATAAACAGAGCATCACTATCTTTTATCCACTTGTATGTTTAGACGTCGTGGGGAGGTGTAGTTATCTGTCACGTGCCAGCTTTGTCGTCGATGTTGTTGTCATTCCGTGTTTCTTCAGCGTCTCACTGACACCATCCATCCATGTTTTTCGTGGTCTCCCTCCTGCTCTGCAACCCTTGTGTCTGTTTTTGTAGATACGAGCAGCTGGTAACTTTGGTTTCATTCTTGTCCTGTGTTCGAACTATTTTGTTTCTCTGATCTCCTATGTAATCCATGCACAGTGTTGCACCCACTCTCTGTCTGATTTTTCGGGTTTCTTTTGCGCTCGCCTTATTGTCTATTCCTCAAGGCGTTGTGCGTTGCTCTGTGGTTTTAATTTTGCGCCTGTCGGCCCAGTGCATCCGACTTCAGCATTCATTTTATGTAAGGGTCTTCTTCCTCCTGCATTGTCTAAGGGTTTGTTTTCCCGGAGTAACGGCCGGTGCTGTGGTAGGGATCGAACCCAGCACCTTCAGCTTATGAGCCGTATCACTTAACCACCAGCCCACGCGGTCCCCTGTGTGTCTGCCTGTCTCTGTATCCATACTACTGTCGGATTTGACATCATTGTTAGTGCATATGATTCTACCTTGTGTTCCAGGCCTGAAGCCAATATACTTTTTATAAGAATATGTATTAGTCAATGGTCGCTTTCTTTGTTTGCATTGAAGGTTTCATGTAAAATTCACGTAAATGTGAGCCCCATTGCGACAAGAGGTAGGTTACGTTTGGTGCTAGCCCTCTTCAGGTAATAGTACATATCATATCTGGCTACGTACAACTTTGACAACGATTCAAGTGTCTGCACCAACAGCAGACAAAGACAAACAAGAGCATGCCGATTTATATGACAACCTTCAGGAAGTCCTCCGGCGATGCCACAGTTATTAGTTATTACAAAATCATTACCGGCTACTTTAATGCCAGAATAGGGCCTTGCCAACATGGTGAAACTTATTTTGGACCACAATCTGGAGAATCAAGGAACGACGCAAGTCACAGACTGACCACCTTTTGTGAATCTTCTTCTTCTTCTTCTTCGTACGCAGTCAGACAGTAACCATTATTTTTTCGAAAAAAGAGGCGGTCATCCTGAGGCTGTCGCCACTGCCATAGAGCTTGTCTTGCAGTTCCACTTGTGATGGCCACATCTGCTCTCTCTGATCCTCATATGTCGGGCAGTTCTGCAGCAGATGTTCAGCGGTCATTTTACCGGTACCGCACGGGCATTCGTCGGTACATCCTATCTTCAATTAGTTGAATAGGTGGTACCTCAGTCTATTGTGGCCAGTGCGAAGTCTGAAGACAACGACCTGCTCTCTTCTGTTCAACTGGTAATAGGCATCGTTTTTGGTGTAACCAGTATGTTCGGTTTCCCATTTGGTCATGTATCTGGCTTTGATAAGCCGTTTTGACTCTTCGTACGTCATACTAGTATCTGTTTGTGGTAGTCTTGCACCTTCTTTTGCCAGTCTGTCTGCCTCCTCGTTGCCTTGGATGTTGCAGTGTGATGGGACCCACTGTACCACTACCCTTTTTGGTGCGGACTGCTGGCACAGTTTGCAGAGTGCTGCTCTTAAGTCATTAAGCTCAGTGTTTTTCTGGCTTTTTAGCGCTGTGACTACGGCGATAGCATCTGTAAGCAGGACTAAATGGCTTTCATTTTCTTTATGTGTTACTATTTCTTCCACTGCCGCCCTCAGTGCCTCTGCCTCCGCTCTGAAATTGCTTGTGTACTTACCAGTAGCGAATGACAGTGTTATTTTTCTGCCATTTGGTAGGTTCAGGAATGCTCCTGCTCCTCGGTTCTGTGTAGTGTTTGTTACAGAACCGTCGGTGTATGCATGGGTCTAGTCCATGCTTGGGTAGTTTTTCGATAGAAAGCTTAGGGAAGTATCTCTCCTTTCTTTTTCAGTCTGGCAGTTTTTGTTTCCAATACCTGGTATATTTTCTACCACCTCTGGAAATATATCCTGCCTCCAGGTAGGTTTTCGTACAGTAGTGATGGGTTTTGGTGTTGTTAGTGCGTTTATGGGATCTTCGTGCATCTTTGCTTTGGATACTTCTGCAAAGTTTCTCCGCTTTAGTTTCCCATTTCCCAAATTGTTTAGTCTCTGGTGCATTGGATGGTCGGTCAGTCTTCGGAGTTTCTCTGACTGCAGCTGGGCTCTGCAGTCTCTTCTATCGGTCATGGATTGCAGTTTTGTCCTATTTTCAAGTTCTACAATTGGCGTTGACTTCATGCCTTCTGTTATAACTCTCATGGCTTGGTTTTGAAGTTTGCTAACTTTATCGAAGTTCGCCTTTGCTGCTGTTGTCCATGCCGCAATGCCATACTCGAGAACTGGTCTCACTCTTCCAGTGTACAGTTTCTTTAGTATGCTTTCGTCTGCTCCCCAGCTTGTGCCAGCAAGTTTCCTCATGATTGCCATTCTTTCTCTGGCTCTCATTCGGTTTCTCTCGATCTGACTTTTCCATGTCATGCGCCGATCAAATGTGACTCCCAGATAGTTTGGGTTGTCGTTTGGCTGCAAGAATTTGCCATTTATACTTAACTTGGTATTTTGGGGTTTGATTGAAAGCGATAATATTGTGCATGTGGTTTTCTCCTCGTTTATTTTGACCAGCCATGAGTTCGCCCACTCTTCCAGCGATGTTAGGGCCTGCTGCATCCGATTTCTTGCTATGGTGAGATTATTTTCAGAGGTCCACATAGCCAGATCGTCTGCAAACATTGAGCTATGGACTCTTCTTGGTATATTCTCTGTAATGTCGTTTATATACACCAGGAAGAGTGTAGGTGATAGTACTCCCCCTTGGAGTACTCCCTGCTCGAGTGTCACCTTTCTGCTCATCTGCCCTTGTACTTGGACTCTGGCCGTTCTGTTTTTCAGGTAGTGGTTGATCCACTTGTACATTCTCCCACAGACATCATTTGTTCTTAGCTTGACTCTAAGTCCATCTTTCCAGACCTTTGTGAATCAAATTGACTGTTTCCCTGTAACAGCTTTTTCCAGAAGTCCATCCACAAGAGGTACACAAATAGGACCCAGTGGATTTAATCGCATGAAGTTGACCATGTCTTGTCCAATCGTAGTTCGGCAACTGATGTCTCAGTGATTGGTTCCTTCTGCACTAGAAGCGACCATCGCCTCTTCCGTGCTCGTTTCCACTTTGCTCTAAAATGTATAGTTTCATCAGCAGCGATCATACCGTGGTCCAGAGACGCTCATAGATCTCTCGATTGCTACCACCCTCGCAGCTAGTGTGCAACTAGGAGCTTCTATCGACACCGACATCGATGCTGACTATGCAAATCTGATTGCAACAATCATATCGATTTCAAAGGTAGCCAGTCTTTCAGCATCCACTCACACCACAAATCGTATTTCACCTGCCACTCGAGCTTCGGTAGAGAAGCGGCGTAAGATGCCTCGTTCTCAAAACAACCACACAAGCCTTTGGCAAAAGCTCAAAGAAGATTATGGAAACTTTGCGAGTGAATATCTACTCAAAGCTGCTGAATATCGGCGCAGCATTAATTTAGCTACTTGTAGCCTTCCTGAACACCGCCAAATCATTCCTTGTCTGAAAGCTTCCAATGGATCTCGCAGAACATCACTGCTAGGCAAGGAGTTAAAAATGAAAGCATACTATACAAAACTGTTCAGATCATCAGAAACCCCTTCAATTGCCCTCCCATTCCACTTTACCCCCTCTTCCAGACTTCTTACCCTTAGAAATTCGCCGGGCTGTCGAGTCAATGCTACCTGGAAAATCCCCAGGTGAAGATGGCATCACTGCGAAGGTCATCCGGGCTGCGGTCTACCCCTTTACCAAGAACTAGCGCAACATTTTACACGCTATCTTCATTCGGGAGGAACATCTGCTGCCTGACACAACTCGAGGACAACACTCTTGCACAAGAAAGGAGACACAGATGATCTAGTAAACTATCGCCCAATTACTCTCTTTTCGGTTCCTTACAAGCTGTTTACAAAATGCATCTTTGCCAGAGTCCGCACCACTCTCGAAGAATCGCAACCAGTGGAACATACAAGCTTTCAGCGTTCGTACAGCACAATGGACCTTGACTTATGTCTTGCCGTATTCTAGTTGTGGTCGAGCTCTAAGCCTATCGTCCCCTATTTCCAACAACGCGTGAGCCCAAAATCGCTAGGCCGTGTGAGAAAATGCACACGTACTCAGGAGGCACCTTGCTGACACTTAGACCGGAGGTGTATAGGCATAACTGGTTACCACTGGAGGTGACAAGACGTCTTGCCTACCTCGGAGTCCTTGTCAGTGAGAGACCCAAACAAACGTACGGAAAGAAAAAGGGCAGGAGAGGTGGTCAAAGAAAAAGTAGGAAGCCAAGAACAGGGAAAGCTTTTTTTAGAATTGCCCTGCCCTGCTCAAGCCTAGCCAGCTAAGCAGGCAACTCGTCATCAGGCTACCCCGACAGCAAATGTGCTGATCGGTGTGGACCGCACAGAACACGGCCAGGCACTTGAGCAGCCGTGGTCATCCACTGCACCCGAGCTCATATCCAGTCGTCCTGACTTGTCTTGCCACTGGTTAAAGTTGGACTCGAGCGAGAGAGTGAGGTCGACAAACTGCGCAACCCTTTCTCACTTAAAGGAAATTCATCGCGAAAGTCATTCTCCTTTCGTGTATCCAGTACTAACACAGTCGAGTCATGTGACGACGCGCGAGCAGAGAGCGTAGGTCCGCTAACAAGCTAAACTACAGTCAAAAAGCTGCGTCAGTTGCGGGACACCTTGCTGAGCAGCAAAGCGGATGAGGTACATGGATTGTCTGACAATCATGATCACCGTCTCGCGAAGCAAACTTTCTCTGCTTTCACTGACTGCGAATATGCAGTTCCCAAATCGGACTCGTCAGCCATCTTCCCACCCATCCACAACCCGGATTTACAGAATTCTCGACTGGATGGACTGGCTGGGTGCAAAAAGTAAAGGTTCGTGATGGACGAACAACATTGTGATTGACCCTGACGCAACGTCCTGGACAATATGTTGTGCTTGACGGGACTCAGTTACCCACAGATATTATCTTAAATATCACTAACCTCCAGCTGATTGCTAGCATAACCGGCACTTCTGAAAATATGCAATGATGTTTATAAATGAAAATAGCATTTGCTAGATCCACGTCAAGAATAAAGTCACATATATTTTTGTATAACATAACAAGCATTATTACATAGCACGAAAAATCGCTCAATTTCATCATCATCATCATCATCATCATCATGATGTTGCATGTCATTTGCAGAAAATCACTTTCACAACATCCGATCTGTAACTCGATCTCTAGCCAGAAGTCCCGCCTCTATCGTTGTCATCGTCAGGACCTCCGTGATGTCTTGTGTCCATCTTTTCCTTGGTCTGCTTCAGCCCCACTTTCCAAGCACCAAACCCTCCTGTATCGTTCTTTCTAGGTCAGTATGGCGTTTGATGTGGTCAAACTATTTTACAGCAAAGCAAGTGGTCATTTTCACAGACGCCCTAGCAGTGTAATAGCCCTCAAGAGCCAGAACAAAAATAAACTCGGTGCTATGGCAGACTCACTAGAACGCATGTCCCAGTGCTTCAAAAAAAAGCAGTCCAATGGATACCAGCCCACTGCGACATTCCAGGCAAGGGGGAGGTGGACAGGCTCGCCAGAGAGCGAGGAATGCTGCAGCAGAGTGATACAGAAATCACATACAATGAAACTAAGGCATTCATCAGGACAACGTACAGTGCAAAATGAAAAATAGGATCACCCTGGCCACATAGAAAACGATGCCTACCATCAACTCTCCAGGCGAGACCAGGTGATCATTTTCCGGCTACGCACAGGTCACAACAGACTCAGATGCCATCTATACAACAAGTTCAAGATTTGCACTACAGACATTTGTGCCTGCGGCACAGCCCTCATGAAGGCATAATATATTTTGCAGTCCTGTCCGCTGTATACCGACAGAAGAAGTAACAATTGGCAACAGCCAGTGTCCTTCCACGAGAAGCTGTACGGAAGCGCACAGAGCCTTGAGTCGACTTCTGCCTTCGTTAAAATCATTGAAGTTGAGGTCTGAAGACGAATGAAGAAGTAGAAGAAACTATTTTAGCTTTCGAGACAAGATGTTGTTTACTAACCTATTTTGCTTGATATTAAGTAGGATCTATAGTATATATATATCTATATCTCAAGCAGATGTGGGTATATTGAGATCGAATTTAGATAAAATTCGAGAGTCGTCTGTAAGTTCGCAAATGGAGTTTAATGTAGATAAATGTACAGGCACCCACATGGGTAGATCCAATATGAAACATAATTACAGAATGGGAGAGAACAATATTAGAAAGATAGATAAGGAAAAGGACTTAGAAGTTATACTAGATCATACAGGTAAAGTGAGTGAGTAAGTGTAGGTAGCAGTGAAAAAGGCAAATGCAATGTTAGGTATGATGAAAAGAAATATTAAACATAGGAGCAAGGAAGTGATAGTCAAACTGTATAAAGCATTAGTTATACCTAGATTGGAGTTATGTGTACAGGCGTGGAGTCCTTATCATAGAGGGGATACAAACATGCTGGAAAGAATACAAAAAGGAGCGACAACGCTGATAGTGGGATTCCAGAATTACAGTTATGAGGAAAAACCGGCCTACAGTGTCTGGAAGAGAGAAGAATTCGTGGTGACCTAATACAGGTTTATAAGATGATCAGAGGAATGGATAAATTAGACTATAACAAGTTTAACAAAAAAAATACATCCACCAACTAGAACAAGAGGACATAGTTACACATTAACTAAAGAGAGGTCCAGATTCGATATTGGGAAATAGTTGTTTAATTAGAGAGTGGTGAATGCTTGGAATGCATTGCCAGGGGAGGTAGTGGATGGAGGTACAGTTAATGCATTTAAGAATAAATTGGATGCTCATAGCTTTTAGAGCAAGGTTATGAAATGAAACTGTATGTATACAGATTCTGCAGAGTCTTCTAAACCAGTTTAAGGACGTTAAGTTAAGTTAAGGATATCTGCATTTTTCCTTTTTGCTATCCATTGTATTTTGAGCACTTTTCTGTAGTCCTTTAGTTCAAAAGATGCAATCCTTATCTTAAGTGTTTGTGTGGTGGTCCACGTTTCACATCCGTATGTCTTCATCATTATAATGCAGGTTCATAGAATAGTTATTTTCATTTTATTAATGTTCTGTCATCAGTTTCTCATTTTATTGAACCTCTGCATCGGTGGTTAACACAGCTTTTTCATCAGGCGTGGCTCGAAAGGATGGTACCTAGAAACAGACAGAGAGCGGTTGGGGTGCCTAATTGTAAGAACAGAGGAAGCAATACAGAATGCGGCTCATATAGAGACATATCGCTTCTAAGCCTCGTTGGACAAATGTTTGTTAGGGTCCTCGAACAGAGAGTTCGGGCAATGGTTGAACCGCTGCTTAGTGCTTCACAATCCGGTTTTAGAAAAGGCCGAGATTGTACGGATGCCATATTCACGCTTCGGCAGTTGGGCGAAAAAAACCCATCAAATACAATAAAGAACCACGTGGTCTTCATAGAGCAGGAAAAGACCTTCGAGAGGGTAAATAGGAGTAAGCTATGGAAGGTAGTTGCGGAATATGGTATTAAAGGTCAGTTACTTGATGACATTCGTGCTGTGTATGCTGACAGTGAGGGTGCTGTACGAATAAGTGCCAGGTCGACTAACGGGTTATCTGTGAAGAGTGGTGTGTATGCTGACAGTGAGGGTGCTGTACGAACAAGTGCCGGTTCGACTAACGGGTTATCTGTGAAGAGTGGTGTGTGTGCTGACAGTGAGGGTGCTGTGCGAATAAGTGCCAGGTCGACTAACGGGTTATCTGTGAAGAGTGGTGTGTGTGCTGACAGTGAGGGTGCTGTACGAACAAGTGCCGGTTCGACTAACGGGTTATCTGTGAAGAGTGGTGTGTGTGCTGACAGTGAGGGTGCTGTACGAATAAGTGCCGGTTCGACTAACGGGTTATCTGTGAAGAGTGGTGTGTGTGCTGACAGTGAGGGTGCTGTACGAATAAGTGCCGGTTCGACTAACGGGTTATCTGTGAAGAGTGGTGTGTGTGCTGACAGTGAGGGTGCTGTACGAATAAGTGCCGGTTCGACTAACGGGTTATCTGTGAAGAGTGGTGTGTGTGCTGACAGTGAGGGTGCTGTACGAATAAGTGCCGGTTCGACTAACGGGTTATCTGTGAAGAGTGGTGTGTGTGCTGACAGTGAGGGTGCTGTACGAATAAGTGCCGGTTCGACTAACGGGTTATCTGTGAAGAGTGGTGTGTATGCTGACAGTGAGGGTGCTGTACGAACAAGTGCCGGTTCGACTAACGGGTTATCTGTGAAGAGTGGTGTGTGTGCTGACAGTGAGGGTGCTGTGCGAATAAGTGCCAGGTCGACTAACGGGTTATCTGTGAAGAGTGGTGTGTGTGCTGACAGTGAGGGTGCTGTACGAACAAGTGCCGGTTCGACTAACGGGTTATCTGTGAAGAGTGGTGTGTGTGCTGACAGTGAGGGTGCTGTACGAATAAGTGCCGGTTCGACTAACGGGTTATCTGTGAAGAGTGGTGTGTGTGCTGACAGTGAGGGTGCTGTACGAATAAGTGCCGGTTCGACTAACGGGTTATCTGTGAAGAGTGGTGTGTGTGCTGACAGTGAGGGTGCTGTACGAATAAGTGCCGGTTCGACTAACGGGTTATCTGTGAAGAGTGGTGTGTGTGCTGACAGTGAGGGTGCTGTACGAATAAGTGCCGGTTCGACTAACGGGTTATCTGTGAAGAGTGGTGTGTGTGCTGACAGTGAGGGTGCTGTACGAATAAGTGCCGGTTCGACTAACTGGTTATCTGTGAAGAGTGGTGTGTGTGCTGACAGTGAGGGTGCTGTACGAATAAGTGCCGGTTCGACTAACTGCTTATCTGTGAAGAGTGGTGTGTGTGCTGACAGTGAGGGTGCTGTACGAATAAGTGCCGGTTCGACTAACGGGTTATCTGTGAAGAGTGGTGTGTGTGCTGACAGTGAGGGTGCTGTACGAATAAGTGCCGGTTCGACTAACGGGTTATCTGTGAAGAGTGGTGTGTGTGCTGACAGTGAGGGTGCTGTACGAATAAGTGCCGGTTCGACTAACGGGTTATCTGTGAAGAGTGGTGTGTGTGCTGACAGTGAGGGTGCTGTACGAATAAGTGCCGGTTCGACTAACTGGTTATCTGTGAAGAGTGGTGTGTGTGCTGACAGTGAGGGTGCTGTACGAATAAGTGCCGGTTCGACTAACGGGTTATCTGTGAAGAGTGGTTTGTGTGCTGACAGTGAGGGTGCTGTACGAATAAGTGCCGGTTCGACTAACGGGTTATCTGTGAAGAGTGGTGTGTGTGCTGACAGTGAGGGTGCTGTACGAATAAGTGCCGGTTCGACTAACGGGTTATCTGTGAAGAGTGGTGTGTGTGCTGACAGTGAGGGTGCTGTACGAATAAGTGCCGGTTCGACTAACGGGTTATCTGTGAAGAGTGGTGTGTGTGCTGACAGTGAGGGTGCTGTACGAATAAGTGCCGGTTCGACTAACGGGTTATCTGTGAAGAGTGGTGTGTGTGTTGACAGTGAGGGTGCTGTACGAATAAGTGCCGGTTCGACTAACGGGTTATCTGTGAAGAGTGGTGTGTGTGCTGACAGTGAGGGTGCTGTACGAATAAGTGCCGGTTCGACTAACTGGTTATCTGTGAAGAGTGGTGTGTGCTGACAGTGAGGGTGCTGTACGGATAAGTGCCGGTTCGACTAACGGGTTATCTGTGAAGAGTGGTGTGTGTGCTGACAGTGAGGGTGCTGTACGAATAAGTGCCGGTTCGACTAACGGATTATCTGTGAAGAGTGGTGTGTGTGCTGACATTGAGGGTGCTGTACGGATAAGTGCCGGTTCGACTAACGGGTTATCTGTGAAGAGTGGTGTGTGTGCTGACAGTGAGGGTGCTGTACGGATAAGTGCCGGTTCGACTAACGGGTTATCTGTGAAGAGTGGTGTGTGTGCTGACAGTGAGGGTGCTGTACGAATAAGTGCCGGTTCGACTAACGGGTTATCTGTGAAGAGTGGTGTGTGTGCTGACAGTGAGGGTGCTGTACGAATAAGTGCCGGTTCGACTAACGGGTTATCTGTGAAGAGTGGTGTGTGTGCTGACAGTGAGGGTGCTGTACGAACAAGTGCCGGTTCGACTAACGGTTTATCTGTGAAGAGTGGTGTGTGTGCTGACAGTGAAGGTGCTGTACGAATAAGTGCCGGTTCGACTAACTGATTATCTGTGAAGAGTGGTGTGTGTGCTGACAGTGAGGGTGCTGTTCGAATAAGTGCCGGTTCGACTAACTGGTTATCTGTGAAGAGTGGTGTGTGTGCTGACAGTGAGGGTGCTGTACGAATAAGTGCCGGTTCGACTAACTGGTTATCTGTGAAGAGTGGTGTGTGTGCTGACAGTGAGGGTGCTGTACGAATAAGTGCCGGTTCGACTAACGGGTTATCTGTGAAGAGTGGTGTGTGTGCTGACAGTGAGGGTGCTGTACGAATAGGTGCCGTTCGACTAACGGGTTATCTGTGAAGAGTGGTGTGTGTGCTGACAGTGAGGGTGCTGTACGAATAAGTGCCGGTTCGACTAACGGGTTATCTGTGAAGAGTAGTGTGTGTGCTGACAGTGAGGGTGCTGTACGAATAAGTGCCGGTTCGACTAACGGGTTATCTGTGAAGAGTGGTGTGTGTGCTGACAGTGAGGGTGCTGTACGAATAAGTGCCGGTTCGACTAACGGGTTATCTGTGAAGAGTGGTGTGTGTGCTGACAGTGAGGGTGCTGTACGAATAAGTGCCGGTTCGACTAACGGGTTATCTGTGAAGAGTAGTGTGTGTGCTGACAGTGAGGGTGCTGTACGAATAAGTGCCGGTTCGACTAACGGGTTATCTGTGAAGAGTGGTGTGTGTGCTGACAGTGAGGGTGCTGTACGAATAAGTGCCGGTTCGACTAACGGGTTATCTGTGAAGAGTGGTGTGTGTGCTGACAGTGAGGGTGCTGTACGAATAAGTGCCGGTTCGACTAACGGGTTATCTGTGAAGAGTGGTGTGTGTGCTGACAGTGAGGGTGCTGTACGGATAAGTGCCGGTTCGACTAACGGGTTATCTGTGAAGAGTGGTGTGTGTGCTGACAGTGAGGGTGCTGTACGAATAAGTGCCGGTTCGACTAACGGGTTATCTGTGAAGAGTGGTGTGTGTGCTGACAGTGAGGGTGCTGTACGAATAAGTGCCGGTTCGACTAACGGGTTATCTATGAAGAGTGGTGTGTGTGCTGACAGTGAGGGTGCTGTACGAATAAGTGCCGGTTCGACTAACGGGTTATCTGTGAAGAGTGGTGTGTGTGCTGACAGTGAGGGTGCTGTACGAATAAGTGCCGGTTCGACTAACGGGTTATCTGTGAAGAGTGGTGTGTGTGCTGACAGTGAGGGTGCTGTACGAATAAGTGCCGGTTCGACTAACGGGTTATCTGTGAAGAGTGGTGTGTGTGCTGACAGTGAGGGTGCTGTACGAATAAGTGCCGGTTCGACTAACGGGTTATCTGTGAAGAGTGGTGTGTGTGCTGACAGTGAGGGTGCTGTACGAATAAGTGCCGGTTCGACTAACGGGTTATCTGTGAAGAGTGGTGTGTGCTGACAGTGAGGGTGCTGTACGGATAAGTGCCGGTTCGACTAACGGGTTATCTGTGAAGAGTGGTGTGTGCTGACAGTGAGGGTGCTGTACGGATAAGTGCCGGTTCGACTAACGGGTTATCTGTGAAGAGTGGTGTGTGTGCTGACAGTGAGGGTGCTGTACGAATAAGTGCCGGTTCGACTAACGGATTATCTGTGAAGAGTGGTGTGTGTGCTGACATTGAGGGTGCTGTACGGATAAGTGCCGGTTCGACTAACGGGTTATCTGTGAAGAGTGGTGTGTGTGCTGACAGTGAGGGTGCTGTACGGATAAGTGCCGGTTCGACTAACGGGTTATCTGTGAAGAGTGGTGTGTGTGCTGACAGTGAGGGTGCTGTACGAATAAGTGCCGGTTCGACTAACGGGTTATCTGTGAAGAGTGGTGTGTGTGCTGACAGTGAGGGTGCTGTACGAATAAGTGCCGGTTCGACTAACGGGTTATCTGTGAAGAGTGGTGTGTGTGCTGACAGTGAGGGTGCTGTACGAACAAGTGCCGGTTCGACTAACGGTTTATCTGTGAAGAGTGGTGTGTGTGCTGACAGTGAAGGTGCTGTACGAATAAGTGCCGGTTCGACTAAATGATTATCTGTGAAGAGTGGTGTGTGTGCTGACAGTGAGGGTGCTGTTCGAATAAGTGCCGGTTCGACTAACTGGTTATCTGTGAAGAGTGGTGTGTGTGCTGACAGTGAGGGTGCTGTACGAATAAGTGCCGGTTCGACTAACTGGTTATCTGTGAAGAGTGGTGTGTGTGCTGACAGTGAGGGTGCTGTACGAATAAGTGCCGGTTCGACTAACGGGTTATCTGTGAAGAGTGGTGTGTGTGCTGACAGTGAGGGTGCTGTACGAATAGGTGCCGTTCGACTAACGGGTTATCTGTGAAGAGTGGTGTGTGTGCTGACAGTGAGGGTGCTGTACGAATAAGTGCCGGTTCGACTAACGGGTTATCTGTGAAGAGTAGTGTGTGTGCTGACAGTGAGGGTGCTGTACGAATAAGTGCCGGTTCGACTAACGGGTTATCTGTGAAGAGTGGTGTGTGTGCTGACAGTGAGGGTGCTGTACGAATAAGTGCCGGTTCGACTAACGGGTTATCTGTGAAGAGTGGTGTGTGTGCTGACAGTGAGGGTGCTGTACGAATAAGTGCCGGTTCGACTAACGGGTTATCTGTGAAGAGTAGTGTGTGTGCTGACAGTGAGGGTGCTGTACGAATAAGTGCCGGTTCGACTAACGGGTTATCTGTGAAGAGTGGTGTGTGTGCTGACAGTGAGGGTGCTGTACGAATAAGTGCCGGTTCGACTAACGGGTTATCTGTGAAGAGTGGTGTGTGTGCTGACAGTGAGGGTGCTGTACGAATAAGTGCCGGTTCGACTAACGGGTTATCTGTGAAGAGTGGTGTGTGTGCTGACAGTGAGGGTGCTGTACGAATAAGTGCCGGTTCGACTAACGGGTTATCTGTGAAGAGTGGTGTGTGTGCTGACAGTGAGGGTGCTGTACGAATAAGTGCCGGTTCGACTAACGGGTTATCTATGAAGAGTGGTGTGTGTGCTGACAGTGAGGGTGCTGTACGAATAAGTGCCGGTTCGACTAACGGGTTATCTGTGAAGAGTGGTGTGTGTGCTGACAGTGAGGGTGCTGTACGAATAAGTGCCGGTTCGACTAACGGGTTATCTGTGAAGAGTGGTGTGTGTGCTGACAGTGAGGGTGCTGTACGAATAAGTGCCGGTTCGACTAACGGGTTATCTGTGAAGAGTGGTGTGTGTGCTGACAGTGAGGGTGCTGTACGAATAAGTGCCGGTTCGACTAACGGGTTATCTATGAAGAGTGGTGTGTGTGCTGACAGTGAGGGTGCTGTACGAATAAGTGCCGGTTCGACTAACGGGTTATCTGTGAAGAGTGGTGTGTGTGCTGACAGTGAGGGTGCTGTACGAATAAGTGCCGGTTCGACTAACGGGTTATCTGTGAAGAGTGGTGTGTGTGCTGACAGTGAGGGTGCTGTACGAATAAGTGCCGGTTCGACTAACGGGTTATCTGTGAAGAGTGGTGTGTGTGCTGACAGTGAGGGTGCTGTACGAATAAGTGCCGGTTCGACTAACGGGTTATCTGTGAAGAGTGGTGTGTGTGCTGACAGTGAGGGTGCTGTACGAATAAGTGCCGGTTCGACTAACGGGTTATCTGTGAAGAGTGTTGTGTGTGCTGACAGTGAGGGTGCTGTACGAATAAGTGCCGGTTCGACTAACGGGTTATCTGTGAAGAGTGGTGTGTGTGCTGACAGTGAGGGTGCTGTACGAATAAGTGCCGGTTCGACTAACGGGTTATCTGTGAAGAGTGGTGTGTGTGCTGACAGTGAGGGTGCTGTACGGATAAGTGCCGGTTCGACTAACGGGTTATCTGTGAAGAGTGGTGTGTGTGCTGACAGTGAGGGTGCTGTACGAATAAGTGCCGGTTCGACTAACGGGTTATCTGTGAAGAGTGGTGTGTGTGCTGACAGTGAAGGTGCTGTACGAATAAGTGCCTGTTCGACTAACGGGTTATCTGTGAAGAGTGGTGTGTGTGCTGACAGTGAGGGTGCTGTACGAATAAGTGCCTGTTCGACTAACGGGTTATCTGTGAAGAGTGGTGTGTGTGCTGACAGTGAGGGTGCTGTACGAATAAGTGCCGGTTCGACTAACGGATTATCTGTGAAGAGTGGTGTGTGTCAAGGATGTGTTCTCTCCTCTCTTCTTTTCATGATTTTCATGGATGAAATTACCCAGTTAGCAAATCCCCTGGATGAAATTACCCAGTTAGCAAATCCCCTGGATGAAATTACCCAGTTAGCAAATCCCCTGGATGAAATTACCCAGTTAGCAAATCCCCTGGATGAAATTACCCAGTTAGCAAATCCCCTGGATGAAATTACCCAGTTAGCAAATCTCCTGGATGAAACCCTAAATGAGATGATCGTCGCTGATGATCAAAGCATCTTCAATTACATCAGGGGGTGACCTCCAACATGACCTCTCCTCCCTCAATTCTGCCTGTCAAAGATTTGACATGAAGATCAACATAGACAAGACTGTGTCTATGAAAATAACCCGTAAACATGTGAAGCAACACTTCCACGGCGACCACAAAACTCTCCAGCATGTTCGAAAGTTCAAGTACCTGGGAAGTGTTTTTACTGATTATTCCAGAGTGGACAGAGAGATATCCCAACAGAGTGGACAGAGAGATATCCCAACAGAGTGGACAGAGAGATATCCCAACAGAGTGGACAGAGAGATATCCCAACAGAGTGGACAGAGAGATATCCCAACAGAGTGGACAGAGAGGATAGAGTGGACAGAGAGATATCCCAGAGTGGACAGAGAGATATCCCAGAGTGGACAGAGAGATATCCCAGAATGGACAGAGAGGACAGAGAGATATCACATCGTATTCAGAAAGCAAGCAATGTCCACTACCAGCATGCACCGATTCTAAAACATCATGGAGTGGAATTTTCAACAGAGGAAGTTGATCAACACGCTGTTCACTTCTACTTTGTGTTACCAGCGTCAATCGTGGTCCTTATTTGAACATCACAAGAGTAGGATTCAGAGCTGTGAGATGCGCTGTGTGGGTAGAGCAGTTGACGAGTCCATCCGAGACAAGATTCAGAGCTGTGAGATGCGCTGTGTGGGTAAAGCAGTTGACGAGTCCATCCGAGACAAGATTCAGAACTGTGAGATGCGCTGTGTGGGTAGAGCAGTTGACGAGTCCATCCGAGACAAGATTCAGAGCTGTGAGATGCACTGTATGGGTAGAGCAGTTGACGAGTCCATCCGAGACAAGATTCAGAACAGTGAGATGCGCTGTTTGGGTAGAGCAGTTGACGAGTCCATCCGAGAAGATTCAGAGCTGTGAGATGCGCTGTGTGGGTAGAGCAGTTGACGAGTCCATCCGAGACAAGATTCAGAACTGTGAGATGCGCTGTGTGGGTAGAGCAGTTGACGAGTCCATCCGAGACAAGATTCAGAACTGTGAGATGCGCTGTGTGGGTAGAGCAGTTGACGAGTCCATCCGAGACAAGTTTCAGAGCTGTGAGATGCGCTGTGTGGGTAGAGCAGTTGACGAGTCCATCCGAGAAGATTCAGAGCTGTGAGATGCGCTGTGTGGGTAGAGCAGTTGACGAGTCCATCCGAGACCGTTTTCGAAACACCATTGTGGCAGATGTTAGGAACGAACACAGTAAATGCCTACATTGAAGCCGAACAAATCAACTTGTTTGGCCACTTGATCGAATGCGATATGACCAATCAGCAGCAAGAAACTATCACATGCAAGTATCAGGTCCTCGTGCAAGAGATCGCCCTCGTCACAGATAGATAGAAGGTAAGTCTGAAACACTCAGGAGATTCCACTTGACGACCACACAAGCTTCTCACCTGGCCAAAACAAAAGATTTACGCATCCCACCTCTCTGCGTGGCAAGAGCAGTAGGACAAAAGAAGAAAGTTTGGCATGATATTGTTAGGTCGTCGATCATTCTCGCGTTGTATCGTGCTTTCTCCATTTGTGCACCAATTATATCTCAAACATAATTACTTCAATCTGATCACTGCACATTTATTAGTAGATGGTTCGACAAAGTGTCAGTTTAGTATAAGTATATTTATAATATATTATTATTATTATATTATGAACATTAATAACATGATGTTAATACTGCTACACAAATCTACAATGACACTGTAGTGTACTGTTTACACTAGATTGTTAATGTAGAGTTACTTACTTTCCGTGACCGGCAACTTCACATAGTCTTCGCCAAAAACCAGCCACTGTCAGTGCTCTTTCATTTGTCACCATCAGGTCCTCCACTGTACATGATTCCTGCATCCTAGGACATATTATCCTATGTTACGGGTCCTGGACGACCCCATATTTGTCACCATCAGGTCCTCCTCTGCACATGATTCCTGCATCCTAGGACATATTATCCCATGTTACGGGTCCTGGACGACCCCATATTTGGCACCGTCAAGTCCTCCACTGTACATGATTCCTGCATCCTAGGACATATTATCCGATGTTCCAAGTCCTGGACGACCCCACATTTGCAATATTCATTGTCTGCAAATCCCCACTTTTTGAGGTTAGACTCACATCTGGATACACGTGTTCTTAAGCTGTTCAGAGATATCCACGTAGTATAAGAATTTTGAGTTAATAATCAAACATAACAAATGTGTGTCACATACTGACATAATACTTTTGCTTGATTAGCCTAGACCTAGCTTGCGGGGTGTGTAGTTACCAAAAGGCCTTAGAATCATTATTCATTATAAAATAGTTAGCTTCAAGGACATAATATGTTTGCCTTGAAATGATTAGAACTTTAGCGATCTCAATTATTATTGTTAACATTGTTAATTCCAGCAGACATTAAAATAATAATCTAGTGATTCTCTCTTTTTATAAAAGGGAAATGTAAACTTTGAAATATTACTCGAAGAATAATATAAACAAACAGTAGACTCTTTGTTTGTGGTAAGGAAGGATGTCACAGTTCCCGTGACTCTGGCACATCTACTGCAGTCTTGACAATAATACACTAGTGAAAGGAATGAAACGTTGCAGTGACCAATGTCTTTCGATGAAAAACTGTACGGAACAAGTCTTAAGAGACTCGAGTTAGCTGTTGTATTTGCTATAAATAAATATGAAAAGAGAATAAGTGAGAGAAATGAACAAATATAGATACAGATTGCGGCAAATAGAGACCATAGAAAAATGAGTTTAATGTTTATTCTGTCAATCCGTTCACTCAAAAGGAATGTAATCCTATTCTCAGGATAACAATTATGTCCATTACTGCTAAAGAGGTTGACGATATATGAGCCACAGTCATTCAACATTTCATTGAAGTGTTGTCAGAAATTCTCACAGAGTTCCTTGTTCGTTTCCCTTAGTACCAATAATTGCTCGGTGGCAGATTAAATTATGGCACATACAGAAGGTGTATCCTTGTTTGCTCTCAACCACTACTTTAGGTACACGCGTCTCTGGAGGTCATTTAACGCTACCACGCGTGTTGCTGCAGGGCAAGATACATGGGTTGTCCTTGGGACGAATGCTGACTGTTAAGTCAGCATCTGCCCGATCAAGTTTTGGTCACAATCCCAACGTTCCGGGTTCGATTCACACTTGTGTCCAGTGTGGCAGACGCTGGGTTTTTTTCTCAGGCGAATCCTCCTCCACGTACGGAAAATTCTTAAACGCGTCCCATGCTTGATGTTGAGGAAGGGCTTCTTTAATGTCTTCTAGGACCCGGCACGTCTGGTAATATACGTGGACGAGGAATAAAGATCGGCTCACGGGCGCGACACTTGTGCCAGCTTGGAGGTGATCCTTGTGTGATATGTCGCAGCCTGGAGGTGATCCTTATGTGATATGTCGCAGCCTGGAGGTGATCCTTATGTGATATGTCGCAGCCTGGAGGTGATCCTTGTGTAATATGTCGCAGCCTGTAGGTGATCATTGTGTAATATGTCGCAGCCTGGAGGTGAACCTTATGTGATATGTCGCAGCCTGGAGGTGATCCTTGTGTAATATGTCGCAGCCTGGAGGTGATCCTTGTGTAATATGTCGCAGCCTGGAGGTGTTCCTTGTGTAATATGTCGCAGCCTGGAGGTGATCCTTGTGTAATATGTCGCAGCCTGGAGGTGATCCTTGTGTAATATGTCGCAGCCTGGAGGTGATCCTTGTGTAATATGCCACAGCCTGTGGTGGTGCATCAGACGGCAAAGTTCAACTGGCTCTGCCAAAACTGCATTAGGCAGAAGCTCCATGCTTGCACAATTTCATCAGTCTTTATTTGTGGCAGGTTGTACTTGACGAAGATGACTGGAAGCCTTGAGACAAACTTTGCAGCGTCCGACACAAAAATGTCGAGAAAACCATGTTCTTTCTTCACAGAATAAAAGCCGCCGGTTTTGTAGGAGACATCTTTATTGAACTCGTACGCTGGGTTGGACATGTTTACAAGATGTATATCACTTTAACCAATATTCAAAACTGCCAGAATTTCCCTTTGATTCCGGTTATTGATAACCGAGAGTGGAACTTTGAAATGTCCCTGTCTGAGATTCTCTACTATTCGGCATGGACGAATATTTATTCCGGAAATACGGTCCATGGTGTCGGAAATAACGTTTTCTTCTATGACGGAAGCCCAGTCTTTATCCAGACGGGTACTACGAAATTTACACGTTAGATGAGCAAGTATTTGAGCCGTTAAGGCTCTCACTAACCCGGCAACTGGATTGGTGCCGATAAGTGGGAAGAGCCTGAAACTGGGTTACTTGTGGTTAGCCTAAGGATTTACAAGCCCTGAGTTTGGTAGCGAGATTGATGCTGTTGGGGGAGTTGCTATTGCTAATACGTTCCCCAAGTTAGGCATACACAAGGAACTGTTTGTTCATCTCGATGAGGCCCTATGAACGGTTGAGAACAGACACAATGAATTCCCTTCAACCGTATTGCCCACCGTTCCTGTAAAAAATAGGCGTGGTCCGTCCGTGGTGATTTATCTAAGGCTTATAGCAGAGCTCGACAGTACGTCTCGCTGGTGGTCCGACTCTCGCAAAGAGCTTGTGACCGGCAAATGGAAAGCAGGAATCGTTGCCTCGAGGCCCTGCGTTCTCCCTACGGAGAAGAAGGGCCGGCAGGCCAAATTGTGTCTCTAGTCCCAGTGAAATTCGTCGCCGAGGTCGTTGGGATCCGTTCTGCACAGAGCGCTGCCATCCCTCCTCGAGCGAGCCCGGTCGGTCGGTCGTCTGGTGCGTGTGGGAGGCCCCTGTCAGGCGGTCCTAGGTCGACGGAGTGAGGGACGGGTGGAGCAACCGTCCGTCCGTCCCGTCAGTCGGTCCCTGCGGCCGTCCCAGTGAGGCTTTTTTACACGTAACCCTTCCTCCGCCGACCGGTGTGCGCAGTACGTACGTCTCCGACAGATATCTGGTTGATCCTGCCAGTAGTCATATGCTTGTCTCAAAGATTAAGCCATGCATGTCTAAGTTCACACTGTCTCACGGTGAAACCGCGAATGGCTCATTAAATCAGTCGAGGTTCCTTAGATGACACGATCCTACTTGGATAACTGTGGCAATTCTAGAGCTAATACATGCTTACCAAGCTCCGACCCTCGCGGAAAGAGCGCTTTTATTAGTTCAAAACCAATCGTCGTTTCCCCTCGCGGGGTTGCGGCGTCCCCACTGGTGACTCTGGATAACTTTGTGCTGATCGCATGGCCTCATGTGCCGGCGACGCATCTTTCAAATGTCTGCCCTATCAAATGTCGATGGTACGTGACATGCCTACCATGTTTGTAACGGGTAACGGGGAATCAGGGTTCGATTCCGGAGAGGGAGCATGAGAAACGGCTACCACATCCAAGGAAGGCAGCAGGCGCGCAACTTACCCACTCCCGGCACGGGGAGGTAGTGACGAAAAATAACAATACGGGACTCTTTCGAGGCCCCGTAATTGGAATGAGTACACTTTAAACCCTTTAACGAGGATCTATTGGAGGGCAAGTCTGGTGCCAGCAGCCGCGGTAATTCCAGCTCCAATAGCGTATATTAAAGTTGTTGCAGTTAAAAAGCTCGTAGTTGGATCTCAGGCGCAGGCGGGCGGTCCGGCTCGCGCCGGTTCACTGCCCGTTGTCTCCTGCCCTACCGTCTGCCGGCTCTCTCCCACGGGTGCTCTTCGCTGAGCGTCCTGGGTGGCCGGCGCGTTTACTTTGAAAAAATTAGAGTGTTCAAAGCAGGCCTCGGCTGCCTGAATAATGGTGCATGGAATAATGGAATAGGACCTCGGTTCTATTTTGTTGGTTTTCGGAACTGGAGGTAATGATTAACAGGGACAAACGGGGGCATTCGTATTGCGGCGTTAGAGGTGAAATTCTTGGATCGCCGCAAGACGAGCTACTGCGAAAGCATTTGTCAAGAATGTTTTCATTAATCAAGAACGAAAGTCAGAGGCGCGAAGACGATCAGATACCGTCGTAGTTCTGACCATAAACGATGCCGACTAGCGATCCGCAGGAGTTGCTTCGATGACTCTGCGGGCAGCTTCCGGGAAACCAAAGTGTTTGGGTTCCGGGGGAAGTATGGTTGCAAAGCTGAAACTTAAAGGAATTGACGGAAGGGCACCACCAGGAGTGGAGCCTGCGGCTTAATTTGACTCAACACGGCCAACACTGAAATGATTGACATGCCGAGACCATTCTTCTGGGGTCTAATATGGAACTGGTGCTGGACTTAGACCCCCAGAAATCTGGGGTTATGTCCCTGTGGCTCGGTTCTGTCTGCATCCAGTGTGTGATAAAGGAATTGACGGAAGAGCACTATCAGGAGTGGAGCCTGAGACCTAAGTTAACTTACCACGCCAATACTGCAGAATGACCATCAAAAAGTACACCTTCGCGGGGTCTAATAGAGAACATGTGCTGGAATTAGACCCTCGAAAATTTTGGGGCTACCCTCTAAGAAACTTGATTGTCTCGCTAAGGGAATTGACGGAAGGGCACCACCAGGTGTGGAATCTGCGGCTTAATTTGACTGAACACGCCAATACTGTAGAACAACTGACAAATCGAGAGCACTGCCGTTTGGGTCTAATAATGAACGTACGCTGGTATTAGACTCACGGATGACAAGTCAGCTCCCAAACACTCAAATGAAAGAACGCTACGGAAATCGTGTCTTAACTCTGCAGAAACCGCAGATTTCAAATACCTGGTCATTGACAAACAAAAGCCCTCAATAAATTCGTCTGACCAAATAGTGAACGGGTGCTGGAAATAGATCATCTGAAGACAGGTCAGTTTTACCCTACAAATGACAGGGCGTTGCTACGGAAAACCAGCTCCAATCGAGAGGAGCCGCAGACACTTTGGTTCACGTACCAGGCTGATAAGCCAAGGGCGCGAGGCTACCATGTGGGGGATTACGGCCGAACCCTTGTAAGCCGCAATCCCGCCCAAAATCTCAGCACCACTGCAATGGGAGGCTCCTACATGCTCGGGACCTGGGGCTTGCGCCCCAGCCCTATCAGGTAGAGCCACAGTAAGAGGTCCTTGCCGCCCGCAAATCAAAGCGGGCGGACAAACTGCTTGATACTCACCCTATACGGCGATGGGGTGCGAAAAACACCAACCAAAGACTTAGAACCTGGTCGGGGTGTCGAAAACAGTAGAGCAGCCACCACACTGTGAACTGTCAAGACTCAACCACTGACCATGAGAGTTGTCCGCACACCAGGCGATCAACATCTCTGTGACATTACCAGGCTTGTCCTCTGGCTAAATACACTCCGGCTACGATATCTACCTCTGTACGTTATCAGCCATAACTATCATGCTGGACGCAGAAGAGATGCAGACCAGCGGACATTGCACACCTGCCCCACTGTGTCAACACCCCAGGTGGCGGGGAATGCTAGGCGTACCATCTCTGCATAGAAGCCAAGAAAACAAAGGGAAAAAGAGATACCCCACTCACATGCAAATGCTACGTTTCTGGCAGGACGTGACGATCCTGGGATACAGACACACTGGACTGCCTCTCTTCCGGGTAAACCAGTCCATCTCATATATCATCATCATTGCACCCTAAAGACACGAGTAGTGAAGACTCGATAGTCTGGTAAGACAACTTCCATAGGAGAGAAAACTCTGATCGTAAACAACTGCTGCCTTGCAGATAGGCTGGGGACAGCCAAAGGCTAAGGAGGGCATCCCTACAGAAACGCCTGTTGAAATCGGATGCACGGGGCCGCAAGCCTAACAAAACAGTGCAACGTAAATCACAGTATGATGGCACAACCTATTCGAAAAACGTATGGCGCTCATCCTGAGGAGACCCGCCAGGCAGCGATAGCGCCGGGCCCCACGCCTCGAAGGGGCCCACCCTTGACTACTGGTGGTCACCCACCCATGTGTCGTGGAGTCAAGGCACATGGCTATGGGGAAACGACTATTGGCCAAAACATCAAGACCCTCAGAATACTACAGTGGAATGCGGAGGGAGTCATTAACAAAAAACTTTCCCTAACACATCACCTGCATGAAGGTAAGATTGACGTGGCATGTATCCAGGAAACGCACCTCAACAATAACCATAAATTCTCAATCAGAGGATACCAGACTTTCCGTCTAGATAGATAAGGCCACAAAGGAGGGGTCCTGATACTGACCAGAAACAGCATACCGAGTAGCGCGGTACATGTCAATCACACCGGACAAGCAGAAATTGTAGGAGTTGACATAATGGCTCAAGAGACGAAGCTCCGCATTTTCAATCTGTACGGACCACCAAACAGAGACCTATCGCTCTCGAGTATGGAGGTCAGAGACTCCAACTGCATAGTAGTTGGAGATTTCAACAGCCACTCGGAGAGATGGGGATACTCTGACACAGACAGCAGAGGTGACGAAGTGGAAGATTGGGAGATAGATGCAAATCTCTCCCTAATCAACAGGCCGGAGGATAGCCCTAGCTTCTATTCAAGAACATGGCATACCACCTCGACTCCAGATTTGGCCTTCTCCACACAGGACATACACTATAAAATAGACCGCCAGGTGCTAAACCAACTGGCAGGTAGCGACCACAGGCCGATCAGGCTAACCATTGACATGGAAGTAGGCCCACAGGAAACAAAACCGCTCCCACGTTGGAATTACAAACGAGCCGACTGGGACAGATTTGCAATCCTGACAGATGGGCTGTGTGAAACCATCAACACACGAAACACCAAAATGAAGCCCATGGTAGAGAGCCTAAGCAAGGCAATAATGCAAGCCGCCACTGAAACCATCCCAAGAGGAGCTAGGAAAAACTATAAGCCCTACTGGAATGATGAGGTACAGAAAGTGGAAGATGCAGTAACAAATGCGAGGAACATGGCAGAACGAGAAAAATCCGTGGAGGCAAACATCGCCCTCAAAGCCGCCGCGGCGAAGTACAAACACACTCTCAAGCAAACAGCAAGAGAAAGTTGGAAAAATAAAACGGAAAGTTTAAACCTGGACAAAGAAGGGAACAAGCTATGGAAGCTAGTCAGAGCCATGAACGACGAAACCCCGTCAAATAAACAAATTACTATCAAGCAAGGCGAAAACTTGATCACAGGTAAGAAAGCCGCAAACGCCTTTGTCGATCACTATGCCAGAGCAAACCACATCGAGGTCCCTGCAGATAAGCATACAGACATTAGCGAAGAGCTAAAGGGGCACGAAAACATAAATACGGCTCCTGAAGAGCACATGATGGCCAAACTAACAATGCGCGAAATGGAAGAGGCTATGAGAACACTAAAGAGAAGGAAATCTCCCGGAAAAGACGGGATAACAAACGAAATGCTGATGGGGCTGGGCCAAACAGCGAAGGAAAAACTACTATCAGTCCTGAACCAAAGCTGGAAAAGGGGTATTGTACCCCAGGCATGGAAAGATGCAATACTGGTACCAGTACCAAAAACAGGAAAGGACAAAACAGATCCGAATGGATACAGGCCCATAAGCCTACTGAGCTGTGTCGGCAAGCTGATGGAACGGATGATAAACACCAGACTGATGTGGCATCTGGAAGAAAAACGAATACTAATTCCACAGCAAGCCGGCTTTAGACAGCACAGATCCACTGAGGACCAGGTCATCCTCATAGCCCAGGAGATAGAAGATGCCTACCAGGCACAGAAACACACAGTAGCTGTTTGGGTGGATCTGGAAAAGGCATTTGACAAAGTCTGGAAGGATGGACTTAGAGTCAAGCTAAGAAGAAGTGATGTTTGTGGGAAGATGTACAAGTGGATCAACCACTACCTCAAACAAAGAACGGCCAGAGTCCAAGTACAAGGGCAGATGAGCAAAAAGGTGACACTCGAGCAGGGAGTACCCCAAGGGGGAGTACTGTCACCCACACTCTTCCTGGTATATATAAACGATATTACAGAGAATATACCAAGAAGAGTCCATAGCTCAATGTTTGCAGACGATCTGGCTATGTGGACCTCTGAAAAGAATCTCACCATAGCAAGAAATCGGATGCAAACGGCCCTAACATCGCTGGAAGAGTGGGCGAACTCATGGCTGGTCAAAATAAACGAGGAGAAAACCACGTGCACAATATTCTCGCTCTCATTAAAACCCCAAAGTACCAAATTAAGCCTAAATGGCAAAATCCTGCAGCCAAACGACAACCCAACCTATCTGGGAGTCACATTTGATCGGCGCATGACATGGAAAAGTCAGATTGAGAGAAACCGAATGAAAGCCAGAGAAAGAATGGCGATCATGAGGAAACTTGCTGGCACAAGCTGGGGAGCAGACGAAGGCATACTAAAGAAACTGTACACTGGAAGAGTGAGACCAGTTCTCGAGTATGGCATCGCGGCATGGACAACAGCAGCGAAGGCGAACTTCGATAAAGTTAACAAACTTCAAAACCAAGCTATGAGAATCATAACTGGTGGCATGAAGTCAACGCCAATTGTAGAACTTGAAAAGATTACAAAACTGCAATCCATGACCGACAGAAGAGACTGCAGAGCCCAGCTGCAGTCAGAGAAACTCCGAAGACTGACGGACCATCCAATGTACCAGAGGCTAAACAATTTGGGAACTGGGAAACTAAAGCGGAGAAACTTTGCAGAAATAGCCAAAGCAAAGATGCACGAAGACCCCATAAACGCACTAACAACACCAAAACCCATCACTACTGTACGAAAACCTACTTGGAGGCAGGACATATTTCCAGAGGTGGTAGAAAATATACCAGGTATTGCAAACAAAAACTGCCAGACCGAAAAAGAAAGGAGAGACACTACCCTAAGCTTCATAACGAAAAGCTACCCAAGCATGGACTGGACCCATGCATACACCGACGGTTCTGTAACAAACACTACACAGAACGGAGGGGCAGGAGCATTCCTGAACCTACCAAATGGCAGAAAAATAACACTGTCATTCGCTACTGGTAAGTACACAAGCAATTTCAGAGCGGAGGCAGAGGCACTGAGGGCGGCAGTGGAAGAAATGGCAACACACAGTGAAAATGAGAGCCACATAGTCTTGTTGACAGATGCTCTCGCCGTAGTCACAGCGCTAAAAAGCCAGAAAAACACTGAGCTTAATGACTTAAGAGCAGCACTCTGCAAACTGTGCCAGCTGTCCGCACCAAAAAGGGTAGTGGTACAGTGGGTTCCGTCACACTGCAACATCCAAGGCAACGAGGAGGCAGACAGACTGGCAAAAGAAGGTGCAAGGCTACCACAAACAGATACCAGTATGACGTACGAAGAGTCAAAACGGCTTATCAAAGCCAGGTACATTACCAAATGGGAAACCGAACATACTGGTTACACCAAAAACGATGCCTATTACCAGTTGAACCGAAGAGAGCAGGTCGTTGTCTTCAGACTTCGCACTGGCCACAATAGACTGAGGTACCACCTATTCAACAAATTGAAGATAGGGTGTACCGACGAATGCCCGTGCGGTACTGGCAAAATGACTACTGAACATCTGCTGCAGAACTGCCCGACATACGGGGATCAGAGAGAGCAGATGTGGCCATTGCCAGTGGAACTGCAAGACAAGCTCTATGGTAGTGGCGAGAGTCTCAGGACGACCGCCGCTTTTTTCGAAAAAATAATGGTTGCTGTCTGACTGTGTACGCAGAAGAAGAAGAAGAAGAAGAAGAACACAGTAAATGCCTACATTGAAGCCGAACAAATCAACTTGTTTGGCCACTTGATCGAATGCGATATGACCAATCAGCAGCAAGAAACTATCACATGCAAGTATCAGGTCCTCGTGCAAGAGATCGCCCTCGTCACAGATAGATAGAAGGTAAGTCTGAAACACTCAGGAGATTCCACTTGACGACCACACAAGCTTCTCACCTGGCCAAAACAAAAGATTTACGCATCCCACCTCTCTGCGTGGCAAGAGCAGTAGGACAAAAGAAGAAAGTTTGGCATGATATTGTTAGGTCGTCGATCATTCTCGCGTTGTATCGTGCTTTCTCCATTTGTGCACCAATTATATCTCAAACATAATTACTTCAATCTGATCACTGCACATTTATTAGTAGATGGTTCGACAAAGTGTCAGTTTAGTATAAGTATATTTATAATATATTATTATTAATATATTATGAACATTAATAACATGATGTTAATACTGCTACACAAATCTACAATGACACTGTAGTGTACTGTTTACACTAGATTGTTAATGTAGAGTTTCTTACTTTCCGTGACCGGCAACTTCACATAGTCTTCGCCAAAAACCAGCCACTGTCAGTGCTCTTTCATTTGTCACCATCAGGTCCTCCACTGTACATGATTCCTGCATCCTAGGACATATTATCCTATGTTACGGGTCCTGGACGACCCCATATTTGTCACCATCAGGTCCTCCTCTGCACATGATTCCTGCATCCTAGGACATATTATCCCATGTTACGGGTCCTGGACGACCCCATATTTGGCACCGTCAAGTCCTCCACTGTACATGATTCCTGCATCCTAGGACATATTATCCGATGTTCCAAGTCCTGGACGACCCCACATTTGCAATATTCATTGTCTGCAAATCCCCACTTTTTGAGGTTAGACTCACATCTGGATACACGTGTTCTTAAGCTGTTCAGAGATATCCACGTAGTATAAGAATTTTGAGTTAATAATCAAACATAACAAATGTGTGTCACATACTGACATAATACTTTTGCTTGATTAGCCTAGACCTAGCTTGCGGGGTGTGTAGTTACCAAAAGGCCTTAGAATCATTATTCATTATAAAATAGTTAGCTTCAAGGACATAATATGTTTGCCTTGAAATGATTAGAACTTTAGCGATCTCAATTATTATTGTTAACATTGTTAATTCCAGCAGACATTAAAATAATAATCTAGTGATTCTCTCTTTTTATAAAAGGGAAATGTAAACTTTGAAATATTACTCGAAGAATAATATAAACAAACAGTAGACTCTTTGTTTGTGGTAAGGAAGGATGTCACAGTTCCCGTGACTCTGGCACATCTACTGCAGTCTTGACAATAATACACTAGTGAAAGGAATGAAACGTTGCAGTGACCAATGTCTTTCGATGAAAAACTGTACGGAACAAGTCTTAAGAGACTCGAGTTAGCTGTTGTATTTGCTATAAATAAATATGAAAAGAGAATAAGTGAGAGAAATGAACAAATATAGATACAGATTGCGGCAAATAGAGACCATAGAAAAATGAGTTTAATGTTTATTCTGTCAATCCGTTCACTCAAAAGGAATGTAATCCTATTCTCAGGATAACAATTATGTCCATTACTGCTAAAGAGGTTGACGATATATGAGCCACAGTCATTCAACATTTCATTGAAGTGTTGTCAGAAATTCTCACAGAGTTCCTTGTTCGTTTCCCTTAGTACCAATAATTGCTCGGTGGCAGATTAAATTATGGCACATACAGAAGGTGTATCCTTGTTTGCTCTCAACCACTACTTTAGGTACACGCGTCTCTGGAGGTCATTTAACGCTACCACGCGTGTTGCTGCAGGGCAAGATACATGGGTTGTCCTTGGGACGAATGCTGACTGTTAAGTCAGCATCTGCCCGATCAAGTTTTGGTCACAATCCCAACGTTCCGGGTTCGATTCACACTTGTGTCCAGTGTGGCAGACGCTGGGTTTTTTTCTCAGGCGAATCCTCCTCCACGTACGGAAAATTCTTAAACGCGTCCCATGCTTGATGTTGAGGAAGGGCTTCTTTAATGTCTTCTAGGACCCGGCACGTCTGGTAATATACGTGGACGAGGAATAAAGATCGGCTCACGGGCGCGACACTTGTGCCAGCTTGGAGGTGATCCTTGTGTGATATGTCGCAGCCTGGAGGTGATCCTTATGTGATATGTCGCAGCCTGGAGGTGATCCTTATGTGATATGTCGCAGCCTGGAGGTGATCCTTGTGTAATATGTCGCAGCCTGTAGGTGATCATTGTGTAATATGTCGCAGCCTGGAGGTGAACCTTATGTGATATGTCGCAGCCTGGAGGTGATCCTTGTGTAATATGTCGCAGCCTGGAGGTGATCCTTGTGTAATATGTCGCAGCCTGGAGGTGTTCCTTGTGTAATATGTCGCAGCCTGGAGGTGATCCTTGTGTAATATGTCGCAGCCTGGAGGTGATCCTTGTGTAATATGTCGCAGCCTGGAGGTGATCCTTGTGTAATATGCCACAGCCTGTGGTGGTGCATCAGACGGCAAAGTTCAACTGGCTCTGCCAAAACTGCATTAGGCAGAAGCTCCATGCTTGCACAATTTCATCAGTCTTTATTTGTGGCAGGTTGTACTTGACGAAGATGACTGGAAGCCTTGAGACAAACTTTGCAGCGTCCGACACAAAAATGTCGAGAAAACCATGTTCTTTCTTCACAGAATAAAAGCCGCCGGTTTTGTAGGAGACATCTTTATTGAACTCGTACGCTGGGTTGGACATGTTTACAAGATGTATATCACTTTAACCAATATTCAAAACTGCCAGAATTTCCCTTTGATTCCGGTTATTGATAACCGAGAGTGGAACTTTGAAATGTCCCTGTCTGAGATTCTCTACTATTCGGCATGGACGAATATTTATTCCGGAAATACGGTCCATGGTGTCGGAAATAACGTTTTCTTCTATGACGGAAGCCCAGTCTTTATCCAGACGGGTACTACGAAATTTACACGTTAGATGAGCAAGTATTTGAGCCGTTAAGGCTCTCACTAACCCGGCAACTGGATTGGTGCCGATAAGTGGGAAGAGCCTGAAACTGGGTTACTTGTGGTTAGCCTAAGGATTTACAAGCCCTGAGTTTGGTAGCGAGATTGATGCTGTTGGGGGAGTTGCTATTGCTAATACGTTCCCCAAGTTAGGCATACACAAGGAACTGTTTGTTCATCTCGATGAGGCCCTATGAACGGTTGAGAACAGACACAATGAATTCCCTTCAACCGTATTGCCCACCGTTCCTGTAAAAAATAGGCTTGGAACAATGGCCGTGCTCAGACGTTCTCAACCCCACAGGCGACTCGAGGATGGGTTTATGTCTGGAATTAAACTTGCAGTTCGTGATGAGCACGGCAAACCTGTTAGGCTTTCATATTTGAGCTGTGTTTTGGAGGTTAGAGCGAATACCACATAAATTATAATGGATGCTGAAGGACCAGGAATGCACAGACCAAGGGTCTGCGCCACGAGTAATACTTTTGCTGATCTAGATGACACCAGAGGCTTTCGAGAGCCCGGCGAGTTGCAAATATATGGGCTGGAACTAACACGAGAAGGCTTCTATAACCGAGCGCCAATTCAGACCAAGCCCGTGGAGCCAGGCTAGGAGGTGAATATCGAACTGGGTCCGTAGTATATCGATCTTGATCATAAACCCGTCTTGCTGAGCGATGTCGTGCAAGATATCCTGCAAGAAGGCGAGCAGAAACTGGTTAGGATAATGAAAGCCCGGAAGATGCTTATGGGGTATGTGTACACTGGTCCGACTGAATGTGTTGGGTATGTGAACTTTGACGGCATGACTACGAAAGCTAAGACGGGTGCCCACTTGAAATCGGTAACTTCGTTTACGAAGGGCCAGGAGATCCTTTAAAAACTGTCCACAGGGTCCACTGTGTATCCTCATTCTTGGTCCGACTCTGCCAACAGATTAGACTGAGGTAATCCCCGGGCTGTCTATTAAATGGAAAACCTCGACAATTGAGGGTTTTATCATTACGAATGTTGACGGCGAAGTTGTGGTGAACGCTACTATTCCCGATGTGTAGATAAAAAAGACGGATAGGATGACGAATAAGGTGTCACTCATTTCGCTGTATTGCCCTCACAACGTCCTCTTCGTCCCTCTATTATTCTCGCAATCTCCAGTCAGTGAAGCCAACATAGAGCATCTCACCGCTGACCTGACTCGTCGTGAAGCCCTGTTGAAAACGATGGGTATTTAAACTCTAGTAATATGACCCCATAAATTGTATGACACGACACTCATGACATTGTTTCCCATCTTACAAACCTCGGAGCCGCCAGCAAGTCAGTTTCCCCTGGCTCGTATTGACGAGCACGAGGCTTTTCTGGCTAAGGAGGTTGAAGACCGGCGCAGCATGCAAAAAGAGTATCAACGTGCAGTCAATATCACCCAAGGCCGCTCGGGTTGTGGGTCTTGACATGGAAACCACTGGGGTTGGAGATGTTGGTCTTGACATGGAAACCACTGGGGTTGGAGATGTGGGTCTTGACATGGAAACCACTGGGGTTGGAGTTGTGGGTCTTGACATGGAAACCACTGGGGTTGGAGATGTGTGTCTTGGCCTAGAAACCGCTGAGGTTCGGGTTGTGGGTCTTGGCCTGGAAATCGCTGGGGTTGGGGTTGTGGGTCTTGGCCTGGAAACCGCTGGGGTTGTGGGTCTTGGCATGGAAACCGCTGGGGTTGGGGTTGTGGGTCTTGGCCTAGAAACCGCTGAGGTTCGGGTTGTGGGTCTTGGCCTAGAAACCGCTGAGGTTCGGGTTGTGGGTCTTGGCCTAGAAACCGCTGGGGTTCGGGTTGTGGGTCTTGGCCTAGAAACCGCTGAGGTTCGGGTTGTGGGTCTTGGCCTGGAAATCGCTGGGGTTGGGGTTGTGGGTCTTGGCCTGGAAACCGTTGGAATTGCGATGATAGTGACTGGTGTCGGAGCTCTTCCCGGTATCGTTCTGTCCGCACTGGGGGCAGGGGCTTTCATTGTGGACATGGCATGTACTGGGGGCAGGGTCTTTCATTGTGGACATGGCCTGTACTGGGGGCAGGGTCTTTCATTGTGGACATGGCCTGTACTGGGGGCAGGGTCTTTCATTGTGGACATGGCCTGTACTGGGGGCAGGGTCTTTCATTGTGGACATGGCATGTACTGGGGGCAGGGTCTTTCATTGTGGACATGGCCTGTACTGGGGGCAGGGTCTTTCATTGTGGACATGGCCTGTACTGCGATTGCCCCCAAGCTGACAGAGAAGATGACGAAACATGGACCGATTAAACAGGTGGCCAAAGCGAAGCTCAACTCAATTCATCAGCAGGTTTCTAAAGCTATGATTGGTTCGGAGATTTCGGACGGGGAATTCAAACCTATTGCTGACGAGGTCGAGCGTTACCAGGTGATAAGAGAGGAGATCTGATCTAAGGCACGCGTGGCTTCGCCTGATGAGGCTTTAACAAAGGAGTTGATCGAGCGCGGACGGGAGGAGGTAAGGGCCGAGTTTGCAAAACGTTTGGACACTTCCGCCTCACCTTAAACTGTGGGTGCGGTGACGCCCCTGAGGAGTCCCCACCCCGATCATCCCCATATTGGGGACCGACTGGGGCTATAATGAGATGGTCTCACCTTCCCTGAGACATCGCTTCAATACCGGTGACAACTATGTATTACAAGTTGGATCGGACGTGTGCCGTCGATGCTGAGGAGGACAGTCGGGGGGGGGGGGGGGGGGCCTTGCGTTTTCGAACTGTAGTGCCTGTGGGATCTCGAGTACGTCGTAGCCACTTTGAAGGAGAGCTCTGGTACGTCTAGTCCCATGCAACTTTGGTATTCTGTCCATAGGGAAAATATACACACTGCGCCGCGTAGCTCTAACAGGATAGCCGGCAAAATACGGGTTTAATGGTATGAGAATATTACCTCCACCCCCGCCCCTATGTTACCCCATAGGGGGAACGGAGATCCTCCTGGGGGATATGTGGTTGGGTGGATATCCGACTGATTACATGTCGCTGCCAGTACTTGTTTTCTATTTTAGAAACCCCCGATGTTGCAACTCAATTATATTATAGTAGATTACATAAGCTATTATTAGAAGTGTCGACCGCCGCCATGGAAAATTGAACGCTCTTATCTAAGCGAAGCAACGCAAGCAGATATAAGCGAAGCTAATTATCCTTCACTTGCTTAGTTGTGGAGGGGTTAAGTGCTAAAAGTGTAACGGTAGCGGTTTTATAGGGCGGAGTGTAATAAAATACTGATATTAAAGGGCGGAGTATAATAAAATACTGATATTAAAGAGACGTAATTCAAGCTATTTGTCACGTTTCCTGTCTTTTTGTCACACTCGCAAAATTCCGTCACAGTCGTAGCCTAGATTTCTATATTTTCAGCACGTTTTGAATTTTCCCAGGTGTCGATGTCTATCTGGCAACTTTTCAGTGAGCCCCTCAAACCGTCTTTAAAACGTTTCTTTGGGCGCCCTCTCTCGCGCCATCCCTCTCTCAGCTCGCCGTAGAGAAGCTTCTTTGGGAGCCGCTCGTCTGACATACGGACGAGGTGTCCGGCCCATCCTAGTCGTGCTTTTTCCAACAGTGCATGGATGCTGGGTATGTTAGCCCTCGAGAAAACCTCGATGTCAGTGACACGATCTTGCTAACGGATTTGGAATATTCACCTCAGTCAACCTGTGTGGAAGTGGTTTAACTTCCTTGCATGTCCAGAGTATACAGTCCAGCTTTCGCAGGCGTATAGTAGGGTTGGAATGATGGTTGCACGGTAGACTTTCAATTTGGTCTTGACGCTGATGCCACGACGTTCCCACACCATCGAGCGCATTCTACCAAAGGCTGTGCTGGTCCTTGCTATTCTGCTTGCCACCTCATCGTCGAAGCTGACAGATCTCGACAGCGTGCTGCCCAGATACGAGAATTTAGATATATTATGTTATGAATAATGTTAACTATTATTCATAATATAATATTTCTAAGTTATACTAAACTGACCTTGTCAAATGCCTACTAGTTCATATGCAGTGATCAGATTGAAGTAATTAAGTTTGAGATACAATTTATGCACAAATGGAAAGAGGACGATACATAGCGAGAATGACTGACGACCTAAAAATAATATTATGACAAACATCACCGGCAAATCCAGAATTGATAGTTAATGAAACGGAAATATCCGATACGACTGAGAAATCATGATACTTCTATTTTTAGCTGCTAAATTTGACCTTCGCTACGCCAGAACAAGGAAAGACAACGGCTTTCTAATTGAACTTGGTGGACGTATTACACTACATGGTTAGTTTCGCTGTAGATTATTGTAGATCTTCTGCCTTGTTGAAATCTTGTAAAAAGCTTTACAAAACAAGGTAAGTGAGAGAGCAACAGATGTTACATGTTTCAGTTTTTTTCTATAAACTTTGTCTCGGTTTGATTTAAATAACAAGATGGGAATTCGGACCTAACAGAACACTGAGAACAGCATCAAACATAACTTAAGACATTAGGTATGTCATTGTTTTGATAGGTCATATAAAACTGAAACCGTTTCTTAGTTAATGTGATGGTTTGCTGGCAAAATGCTGTGTGTACAATGTACAGTTCAGACCAATCGTCATCTCTACATTCAAGGTTGGCTTCAAGATGTCTCCAACAATCAACATTTTTGTTTCTTACCTATATTGTTGTTGTTTGCAATCTAATAATTTCTATCCCTCATTGGACCAACGGTTGGTTGTTTCATTCCCAGTTACAGAACTATACATGAATCAATAATAGTACATATCCACAGCTTAGCGGAGTTGTTAGCGAATTGGCTTTACAACTCAGTGGTCCTGGGTTCATTCTCCAGCTGAGGAAAAACTGTTTTTTTTTTTCAGATCGCAATGGCTCCCAGGTTGACCCAGCCTTAAATGGGTACCGGTTCAGTCCGGGAAGTAAGAACGGCGAGGGAAAGGAGATGACTACCGCCCTCATATAGCCGAGCCTTTGAAATATGAGATCTCTGACAGCTCACACCCCTACGGCAGTAATGCTATGGGTTACTTTACATTTGCACACCATGTCCAGACAAATGAGACCTTTCTTACTAAACTAGAGGTACATATTTTCTAGCTGTAAATATGATTCTCTTCTAAGTGTCATACTTCTATAAAAATGTAATGTGTATGTTAAATACCAATTACACTTTTATAGAATCAAAAAAAAAAATATTAAATATACTATGTCATTCTCTTTGTCTTAATTTTATCTTTTAGATCCAAATTGTGCAGGGCTTTTAGATTTCTTTGCTTTTTGTTTTTACGAATAGCGACCCTTCCATGACCTTAACGTCTAAAGGTAATAAATTATCTGATTCCAGAGAACAACACGATGGACACTGTGCTCAAGGCAAGAAAAGAACGTGAGAAAAATGGTATGTTGTGACATGTGACAGTAATCCAAAACCTTTCTGTCACAAATGATGGTCATTTTATAGCAGCTGTTGTCTTCTCCGTTTCTGCTGTTCACACATTGTTGTATTTGATGTGTACATGTTATATTATAACTAAGGAGAGCAGACATGAATACACACATTGTTGTATTTGATGTGTACATGTTGTATTATAACAGGAGAGCAGACATGAGTACACACACATTGTTGTATCTGATGTGTACATGTTATAGTATAACTGAGGAGAGCCGACATGAGTACACACACATTGTTGTATCTGATGTGTACATGTTATATTATAACTGAGGAGAGCCGACATGAAAACACACATTGTTATATTCCATGTGTACATGTTATATTATAACTGAGGAGAGCCGACATGAATACACACACATTGTTGTATTTGATGTGTACATGTTATATTATAACTGAGGAGAGCCGACATGAAAACACACACATTGTTGTATTCGATGTGTAAATGTTATATTATAACTGAGGAGAGCCGACATGAATACACACACATTGTTGTATTCGATGTGTAAATGTTATATTATAACTGAGGAGAGCCGACATGAAAACACACACATTGTTGTATTCGATGTGTAAATGTTATATTATAACTGAGGAGAGCAGACATGAATACACACACATTGTTTTATTCCATGTGTACATGTTATATTATAACTGAGGAAAGCCGATTCGGAAACTTACACATTCACATTACATCACATTATCATCAGTGTTAATATTGTATTGTTGGAGTGAAAACAAATGAGACTAAATGAAACCCCATGTTAAACACCTGGTCAATGCTGTGGAGATTTCAGAAAGCGAGTGTGAATACCTCGTCATTTAACTGTACCTGCAGCATACGTTCCCTTTCCCATCTGCTGAAATCCACTTTACAACTGCATGATTGTGCAGAAAGCAGGAATGCAGTGTGTTATCTGTAAGAACTAAGCACCCCATCAGTCTCACCTGCTTGAACTAAAACCTTTTAACATTTATAGATAACATTCTAAACTTTGAACTAGCCAAATTTGTGTTTGTTTAAATGTATGCTTTTGGGGATTTTACAGGCGAAGGCATGCTACTTCCAACCGCATATCTTTGTCTTTTAGGTTCTACCATAATGTATTGACCAGTGAAAGGATGCATGTGTATATCTCTATGTACCTATTATCTAATGTTTATGTAGAACTGAGGAATTGTTTTGATTCAGTTTCCTTTCAATGAAGGTTCTACATCTATTTATCTGTATATTAGATATTCCTTAATTTGATACTCCTCCATTGATGTAAATTTTTCAAACCCAAAACTTTTTTGCTGCAAAATTACTAATGTATTTACGAACACTTTAAAAAAAGATTAACGCAACATTTTTGGGACCTTTTTCTAACTAAATAAAAACATTTTATTGACTAAATGTAAACATAAATGTACTGAAACTCTTTTAAATGTCCTCATACAACTGTAACTTTGGACATTTTTTAAAGACTTTCTATACATTGCTTATCCTTATATGTACATATATACTTACAGTAGTAGGGGACTAAGATTATTGGAATTTTGCGACTGAATCTGATCGCTGAACAAACAATTAGTTCTATATCAAACAGGATATAAAATGCCACTTGTTGGGCTTAACAAAATGTTACTACACACATACACACTGTAAAATTTGTACGTTCTCCCCCCCCCCCCCCCCCCCCCCCCCCCCCCCCCACTTACAACTCGATAGATTTGTAACAAATAAAACTCCATTATAAATATTAATCGGGACAAGCTGTTCCTAATACCCCCATGCCCGTTTTTCAACCTGGCTACTATTTAATACACAACTTCACCTCCTTATGTTCTCCATGCTTACACAATCTAAACATATACATTCTAATCTATTTTGTGCATTAAATTTATTTTTCGATCGATGTGATAGAGGTTTCAGAAATGGGATTTCTTTAAGAAAACTGAATTAGTTAAGGATACAAAATCCTTGACATCTATGATTTAAACCATGTATACTAAGTGAAAGCTATCTATTATGATTTAACAAGACAGCTCTACAGCATTGTTTAATTTCACAATAAACAAACAGTTATGAAGTTAATGATGTGTTAATGTGTGCAAATATTAATTAATGTCAAATGTTGGGACGTGTTAATTTCTTGGGACGAGGAAAACAAATTTGTTCACAGAAATCGTATAAACATCTATATCTGGAGTAGACTCAGTAGCAAGATCAAGATACGTGACAGAACACAGAGGGACTCAAGGAAACTGAATAACATAATATTTCACGAAATAACATTGCAGAATACAAATATAAATGTGTAAAGAAATAAAATGGAATGGGATATGGCAGAAGCATGTGTGGAGTCAAAACTGTTAGGTGCATAACTGACAATTCTTTTATTCAACATGAAGAAGAATCTATCAGAGACTGACACAGAAAGGAAGTAAACATAAGTACACGAACATATGACTGCTCTACCACAGATGTTAAGAAGATGAATGAAGCAACTCGTCACATAATCTGGAAAGATATTGCCGGTGGAGCAGATGTGTGCGAGCGCCATGCAATCTATTGGGTTTCATTATTATAACTTGATTCTAGTAACTACATTCAGATAGTTTTAGCAATGTTTTCTGTTTAGTTAGAGTCGACAGGAGATCAACTCTCCAAGCAACTGTGCCATTACTAAGAGGTACATTTTTTGCAGCATTATTCAGAGCATTTCTATATTTTTCAGGTATACTCTCCACCAGAGTGGTCACTAAAGAAAAGATATACTCTTTCACAACTTCCCCACTTTAAAACCCTATGCTTAAAAAGTTTATGAGACAGTTACGTAGACACATCGGTTGGAGTCGTGTTAACAGCGTTGATGGATACAAAATATTTTTTTTGAAGCTCGAGTTGCTATTTCAATAAATTGAAGATAGGTGGCACTGACGAATGCACATGAGGTAGCGGGAAAATGACCGCTGAACATTTCCTGGAAAACCGCACAACATACGAGGATCAGAGAAAGCAGATGTGGCCATCACCAGTGGCAACACTAGACAAGCTCTATGGCAGTGTTGAAAGCCTCATGATGACCGCTGCTTTTTTTGAAAAAATACAGGTTGACGTCTGACATAGTACAAAGAAGAAGAAGCTATTTCAGCTCGTCTATTTCACATACTCTTGCATCTGAAAACGTTGGGTACTCCTCACCAAACGCACTGTGATGTGTATTATAATGTCTTTGACAATTTCTTTTTCCAAACCCTGATGAAAAAGCATTGCACACAAGACAGGTAGCTCCTGTATTGTCGTCATTGTTTACCACCATAAATGCCTTTTTCCAGTTATCTTGGCAAGAGTTGCGTTTCTTTCTTCTTGGTTCACTACATACCGTTATGCTGGATCCGTCTTTTGACGAAAAGCTACATAATTATTAAAATATTCACAGCTGCGGGGTTGCACTAAAAATTTGTCCATACTGTATGTTTAAAGTTTTCATTGTAACCTAACAACAAACTCTGACCAGCAACAAACTCTGACCGCATTATTCCCATTGTATTTATTTACAACAAACACGACAGCCTTATTCAATGTATTAGATCCGAAGAAAGCAGAAAGTTCCTACGATGCAACACAATGCTGACCCTGACCAGTATAGGGAAAACCACAGAATGAAGTCAGCAGTAAGAAATTTGTCAGAACATTGAGCGGTAAATACGTTTACTGGCAGCAAACACGCAAATTAGCTACTTTCAGGTCAACTAAAATGAAATGGATGGATAACAACATTATTTGTTTGGGTTTGCATAACAAAGTTTGCATAACAAAGTTTGCATAACAAAGTTTGCATAACAAAGTTTACATAACAAAGTTTGCATAACAAAGTTTGCATAACAAAGTTTGCATAACAAAGTTTGCATAGAAAAACTGGTCTCATGAGTATTGTTAGCACTTTTTTACTTGCATGCCACAAGACCCAAATGTCGTTAAAAGAGCACAGTGGCGCTCACGAGCACCAGGTCGAGAACGCCTGTTATGAAGCATTTGTTATACTTAGATTGGAGTACTTAGTGTAGGTGTAAAGTCATTATCGTAGATTGGATATGAACATGCTGGAAAGGATATACAGAAGAGTCATTAAACTGATAGTGGGTCTCCAAAATTACAGTTATGAAGAAAGACTAAGAAAAACTAAGCTGCAGTGACTAAAAAGGTGAACAATTCAAGGGGACTTAATACATATTTATATCAGCAACCCAGAGCTGCCAAAGACCCTACAATACCTCTACACAGTGATCCTGGAAAACAGACTGCAACAAAGCACACTGGCTAAGGAGAAGAACAGGGAAGGCTAACAATGTGCTAAAAAATTCCTCCTGAAGTCGGATGTGTCAAATCGAAAGGTACAAATATCGCAATCAAGCTATAAACTACGACACAATGCATTCTATTCTCTGGACTACATTCTGCTACTCGCAAAGCCTTTATCTGGGCTTGGTGGAGGAAGATTGAGAACGATTGAAGAAGAAGAAGTGAAACAACAACAACAAATTGTAGAATGGATCTCTCCGCTTATTATAGGATCTGTGGACTAGGAAAAAGCCTTTGACAACTTGGACAGGTCATCACAATGGACATTGCTCAGACACTATGGATCTCAAAGACATTGTATAAGCCAGAAAACATTTGAAACTACAAGATGTCGAGTGCTACATGGAGGTCAGCTTTCTGAACCCTTTGAAATCTGAACGGGGGTTCGGCAGAGTTGTCTGATTTTGCTCTTCCTGCTGGTCATTGCCTGGATTATGAAGTCAATATTATCGTCAAGCAACAAAAGCATTAAATGGGCATTGACAAGACAACTTAACGATGATATGGCTCTCCTATCCTATACCAACAACCAGATACAGAATAAGATACTTAAACTTGAAGAGAGGTCACTGCATTTGGGGCTAAAAATACACAGAGACAGAACAAAGGTTTTGAAAATAAATACAAAAATGATAGAATTGGGTTGGAGTCACCCACCTTCAGATTGTTAAGTCATTCACAGACTTTTGCAGCAATATAGACATATTGAGAGCTTCAGAAAACGTTCAGTTAAGAATACAGAAGGCGAGAAGAGCTTTCATTGCATTGAGAACTTTGTGGAAGTCAAAAGATATGAAAACCATCAATCAAATAAAAATGTTAAACTTCAACTTAAAATCTGATTTATTATATGTCCCTGAAACATTGAGGAAAAAGATACAGACTTTTGTAAATGGATGTGTGTGTAAAATACAATGGTGGAAATGGTGCAACAAAATCATCAACTGATGGGAAAAACAGGACAAATACCAGTGGAGTATCGGATACAGAGGAAGCGATGGAAAGGCCACACATTTCCTAAAACAGTGGATAGCATTACCAGACAAGCTCTGTTCTGGAATCTACAAGGTAAGATAAATAGAGGAAGCCTGAGACACTAATGGAAGAGGGAGCTGGAAACAAATGTCAACGGAGCGGACATGATGTGAACAGAATTGGCTCATGATCAGAAAACTTGGGGAGTATTTGTTGAGGGCCTATGCTCTACAGGGACCTGGCAGGTTTTTGATTGATTGATTGTTGACGATGTGATTTCTATCTCGATAGGCTCTGATTGCAAACCAAACTTGTACTCGATTTACAACGCTGTACAGGGTTGCCAGATGAAAATTTGGACAAAAAATAAGCCATAAAAAGAATAAAAGCATGCCAATTCTGTTAAAAATGTATCATTATTATATCACATAAAAAGCTCCAGATACGGTTCATTAATGTTATCCCCATAACAACCAAGGGAACCGACGACATACTCTTTGTCTGATGAAATGTCTTGTAGCATGCCTGACGATGGAGTAACATTTTTTGCAGTTCTTTTTGGAAAGAATAATTCCACCCTGATTCTAACCATAGCAGCATGAAGATGCAGGTGCATTTTATTTCATTCTTTCGTTTTGACTGAGGATACAAGAGATAATATCCTCTCCAATGTTACATTGTTTGTTCCAATTTAATATTGTATTTGGCATTTTTATTATTTGGCGGTTTTAATTTGTTTAACTACAGGGTCATAGATGAAAATCAATTATTTCTAAACAGAAAAATGTGGAAAACTGAGCGCTAAAATGATTAGGAAGGAATTTTGTCAGAGGTTTGGTTTCATTTATAAATATCACGTTTTAAAAAAACCTCGATCCACAAATCACTTCTAAGAAAATTGTCATCGTTTTGGTTTCATTTATAAATATCACGATATAAGAACACTTCGATCCTTCTTATTTCTTCTTCATCGTACGCAGTCAGACAGTAACCATTATGTTTTCGAAAAAAGCAGCCGCCATCCTGAGGCTGTCGACACTGCCATAGAGCTTGTCTAGTGTTGCCACAGGTGATGGCCACATCTGCTTTCTCTGATCTGCAAACATCCATCTAAGTGTACATCCATCCATCCATCCATCCACCCATCCACCCATTCATCCATCCATCCACCCATCCATCCATCCACCCATCCATTCATCCATCCACCCATCCATCCATCCACCCATCCATCCATCCATCCACCCATCCATTCATCCATTAATCCACCCATCCATTCATCCACCCATCCATCCACCCATCCATCCATCCATCCACCCATTCATCCATCCATCCACCCATCCATCCATCCACCCATCCATCCATCCATTCATCCACCCATCCACCCATCCATCCATCCACCCATCCACTCATCCATCCATCCACCCACCCATCCATCCATTCATCCACCCATCCACCCATCCATCCCCCCATCCATCCATCCACCCACCCATCCATCCACCCATCCATCCATCCATCCACCCACCCATCCATCCACCCATCCATCCATCCATCCACCCATTCATCCATCCATCCACCCATCCATCCATCCTCCCATCCATCCATCCATCCATTCATCCACCCATCCACCCATCCATTCTTCCACCCATCCAACCATCCATCCATCCACCCATCCACTCATCCATCCATCCATCCATCCACCCATTCATTCATCCATTCATCCACCCATCCATCCACCCATCCACCCATCCATCCATCCACCCATCCATCCACCCATCCACCCATCCACCCATCCATCCATCCATCCATCCATACATCCATCCATCCACTCATCCATCCATCTATACATTCATCCATCCATCCACCCATCCACCCATTCATCCACCCATCCATCCATCCATCCACTCATCCATGCATCCATCCATCCATCCATCCATCCACTCATCCATTCATCCATACACCCATCCATCCATACATCCATCCACCCATCCATCCATCCACACATCCATCCATCCACCCATTCATCAATCCATTCATATTCATCCAACTTGTTTAGGTAGTTGTAGTGGAGAGGTGTTACCTCCATTGTTTCATATTTTTTTTGCAAACGAAAATCTGACGAAGACTTGATAGATCAATTTCATTATTTGTTACAATCTTTAGTATTGTAACCACATGGAATATACGATCGCGTATTTTTGGGACTGGTGATGGTGGAAGCCTAAATTATAGCACGATAGACCCCCAACTTGTCATTCGTCGTATATGCTGCTCCGCTAACCACATAACCAAGACCTGATGTGATAGCCACATGAACCCCTTTTTGTGACATATTAAATGTGATGCGAGAATCCCTAGAATAATTTGAGTAGATTTGCAACTTGAATTTTACCCGGGCCTACTCTTTTTGATTACCAAATGCCAAGAGATTTTTAATGTGCGCATCACTGCATACAGCTGTCTGTTCTCACTATTCAGAGATCAGGAGACATTTTTATCGGATGATCCACGTGAACAATCTCAGTCACCACAAATGATTACAAATGTTACCGTTGGTGAACTATTTGGCTCAAGCAACCATCAGATTGTCCGTTGAGATCTTGTAGCTATGATAGATGATATAAAGTGTTCACTAACATACGATTACTCTAGAACAGATGTACAAAAGAGGATAGAATGAGCGAGCCACGTAATCTGGACATATATTTTCACTTGCGGAAATTGTGAAGAGGTGAAGTTGAAATCTATTCTGGAGCACCTGAAACAGGGATGCTGCTTAATAAACTCAATCAGTACTTTGGCACAGTCTATACAAAAGAAGACTGCTCCAGGATCTCAGAGCCATTAGATATTTTCCAACGGGACATGCACAAAGAAGGATTACTATCATTCTGCATTACAGAGAAAATGGTTTGACAAAAATTGGATAGGTCTCGCAGATGACACAAAATTATGCGGCAGAGTCTCTTCTCTGGAAGAACTGGATCTATTGAGATCAGATTTGGAGAGGATTAAAAAATTGTCCGAGAGCTGGCATATGGAGTTTAATTTAGAAAATGTACAATCCTCCACATGGGAAGATCCAATAATGAATATAATTACAGGATGGGAGAGAACAATATTAGGGCAATAAAAACGAAAAGAGTTATAATAGATCATACAGTAAAGGTGTGGGAGCAAGTCAAGGATGCAGTGAAAAAGGCTAATGTTATGTTGGGCATGATAAAAAGAAACATTTCACATAAGAGCAAGGAAGTAATAGTCAGGTTATATAAATCATTAGTGAGACCAACATTAGAGTGATGTGTTCAGGTGTGAAGTCCATATAATAGAGTTGATATGAACATGCTGGAAGGGTACAAAGAAGAGCTACACAAATGATTGCAGGGTTTTAGAAATATAGTTATTAGGAAAGACAATGAAAACTGGTCTTCAGTGTCTAGAACAAAGCAGAATTCGAGGAAACTTAATGCAAGTGTATAAATTAATAAACGGAAAGGATAAATTGGACTATACAAAGTTTTTCAAAGTACAACCGGCTACAAGAATAAGAGAGCACAGCTTCAAATTGTTTAAAGAGAGGTCTAGACTAGATATTAGGAAAACATTTGTTTAGTCCAAGAGTGAGGAATTCTTGGAATGCATTGCCTCAGGATGTAGCCGAAGCAAAGTCAGTTAATGCATTCAAAAATAGATTGGATGCCTACATTATTTTCGGTGTTAATAGAGTGAAACATACTGGTTTTGTACAGACTCTGTAAAGCTTTCTAAACCAGAATAATGAAGTTAAGTTAAAACTAAAAAAAAATATTATCAAGAACATTTACATTTGGCTTTAAAAATTACAATAAGGCAGCCACCTTCCTATACCACGCGCTTGTCATGTGATCTGCGATAGTTATAACTTTTCCACTGACCTTAAACTTCGCATTGAAATTATAAAATTCAAACTTTTATCGTTCCGACTTTAACCTTTAAAGATAATTTGGGAATATTTGTATTTAAAACTTATACTAAAGGGTTGTTTTTGTTCAAGAGATGCTGCATATATTGTTCTAAGTCTGCGTATATTTTAGCATTGTTGTTATTCTAATCAGAATCGTTGAATTGTGTAAAAGTAAGTGGTGCGTTCCGGTATGTCGTAATTTTTAAGAAACCTGTCGTCTGGAACATCATTTGCAGACTTAGCCGTTAGTCGAACGCGGCTCGTTGTGATTGTGAGGAAGTTCGTTTTGAATGAAATGATTTGTGTAGAGACAAAATGTCTGTAACGTTATTGATGAATAATCCATTCCTGGCCGTGAACAGAGAAATCTTAACAGGGAAGTGGATAGACGATTGAAAGATGTGGATGACGGGTTGAGTGAGGTGGTAGTGTAAGGAGTGAGCAAATGATGGATAGAATTGTGATGGACGAGACATAAAAAGATCTGGAAATATTGAGTGTTATGATAAAGAGGGAAACACTTTGATAGGATTATTTGAGTGATTATTATAATCATTATAGAGGTAGTATTTTCTTGGTTGTATATGTCTCTATCTACTAGGACCTTGGGAAGCCGAGATCAGTTATGGAGGAGAGGCAGATCTTCACAGACATCTCGACGGTTGTGAGAAGAATCCAGGCCACCTGAACTTTGTTCCTGTAGACCTGTTTGATGTGGACCGTCTTCCCTCTGGCTGCCAGGACAACCTTCTGGTGAAGATGACCCGAGCGCTGTCAGATGTAACTGTCCGTGTGTCAGTCAAGTATGTCAGTGAGTGGAGACCTGAAACTGTTCCTGGAAGTGGCAAGCCTTACCTATTCTACGAGAAGAGGGGGAGGGACATGATGAGGGTAGGGACTGGGTCGGTGGTGAGGGTTGACATATTCCCAGACAAAGACGACGACGACAACCCGACCTGTGGGTGTGAGGAATGTCTGGACTCTCCTACACCAAAAACACAGTTTGCTCACATTCATATACGTACAGCGACCCATGTTGTCTGGGACGACCTGGAGGCGGCAGACACGACGTGTCATCTCTTCTTTGATAGAGGTGGTACACCTGGTGCCTGTGAGGGTGTCGTCGCTCTCAGTGGGATGTCAGGGGTGGAGAGTGATATTGGTGGTGACTGGTGTTGGATGACACATGTGACCCATGACCTGGATCTGGCACATAGGCTACACAAGATGGTGGCTCACCGAGAAAAGTTGGTGGAGAAAGTGGAGCCAAGATATGGGCACAGAGTCTTCCTCCCTCCCGGATATAACAAACTGGAGACAGGATCTGAACCTGGTCCTCTAGAGAAGCTGGCCATTATAGTGTCCCACCCTCACGGATGTAGTAAACAGGTCAGCGTTGGGTGTTGGGTCAGCGGAGATGGGAGGTGGGGGGATGGCCAGGTCACATACACTACAGCCACTTGTCCTGGGTCTAGTGGGGCTCTCGTGTGGGGGGTGGGGGTGGCGGCGGACATTTATCCTGGCTTTGGCCACAGCGGGAATTGGGAGGGGAATAAAGATGTGAATTATGGGTTTTGGGCATGGGACTTCTAGTAATGGTGTACTTATATTTAACATGGGATAAGTTGTACACAAGATGTACAGGATGGATTTTTGTTGGGTGTACATGAAGAGTTGTACATCTGGTCACTACTATCATCATGTGTCAGACAGCTGTCACTACTATCATCATGTGCCACACAGCTGGTCACTACTATCATCATGTGTCACACAGCTGGTCACTACTATCATCATGTGCCACACAGCTTGCTACTACTATCATCATATGTGAGCTGGTCGCTGCTATCATCATGTGTCAGACAACGAGATATCAACATCATGTACTAATGTCAAGTGTTTTGAATCATCCTCATTTTAAAATTTGAACTGTTTCTCTCCAGCCACATTAAAGAATCACCACGACAGTTCGCTCTCTTTGCGAAGCCTGGTTCAAATCTTGTGTGGGCTCTTGCAGCAACAGTTTGTTTTATGCAATGATTTTGCTAACCTCATGCACACCTCTCTTTCATCTTTTTTTACAGTTTTAATGAAGGTACAGTGGCCTTGTCTTTCTTTCTCAGTAAAGGGCCCAGTGATCCACTTGGAGACCTGCCCATTGTGCTGCTTAATAATTCTACTGTTGACCATCTTCTGTGCTAGAATGTTAAACTGTTCAGTCTTTCCTATTGTTATCATGTGCCATTCTTTATATTTATTATGATTTGTTGTTACAGTGTTAATGTTGTTGTCTGTAATTTTTGTTAATGAGTTCATGAGGGTTGCCCATGTTGCTATTAACCCGACCACGTAAAACATATTGCTACAGCAATCACTGCTGGAAGAAAACATCAATGATGGGACACTTCAATGTTAGCTGATGTAGTGATCCCATGCTCCTTTTGGAGCATATCTTGAGGGAAGATCATTAGAAGAAGAAGCCACAGCAGGTGAGGGAAGATCATTAGAAGAAGAAGCCACAGCAGGTGAAGGAAGAACGGAAGAAGAAGCCACAGCAGGTGAGGGAAGATCATTAGAAGAAGAAGCCACAGCAGGTGAGGAAAGATCATTAGAAGAAGAAGCCACAGCAGGTGAAGGAAGAACGGAAGAAGAAGCCACAGCAGGTGAGGGAAGATCATTAGAAGAAGAAGCCACAGCAGGTGAAGGAAGAACGGAAGAAGAAGCCACAGCAGGTGGAGGAAGATCATTAGAAGAAGAAGCCACAACAGGTGAAGGAAGATCATTAGAAGAAGAAGCCACAGCAGGTGAAGGCAGAATATTGGAACAAGACTCTGCTGAAGCTCAGAAAGATGGCACGCAAATAAATCATTAAGGGTAGAAGACTCCCCATCTTATTGTTACCTCATTATTCTCGCAGACCAAAAAACTTCTGAAAGACATGGTGTATTCTGGGTTTTGGACTAATTACTCATATGTGATGTCAGAATGAAAGATGTTTAAACAATATTTTCTTTGTATCAGTAAAAGAAGAAGAAGAAGTAAATAACATGGATAGTGAAATGATGGAGATTGCCTGTTGCTAGTCTCCTCTATTTTCCTACAAAACAGAAAGGGAAAAGTGAGTGAAGTTAGGTCCTTATATTAAGATATGTATTTTGAATGAAAGGTCAGTTAAAGACTATCTCAGAATAAAACAAATAAAATGTGAAGATTTAATGGCATGTTTGTATGTTATTATTATTGATAATGTATTATGTTCCAGTGGGAGCATAGGGTTGCCTCTAAAAACACTTCATAAAACAATGAGTTTTTGTAGTGATTGTTTCTGTAATCTATAAATCCTAGTATTCAATCAGCCGCGTGTGTCTGATACCAGGTAGCCAAATGTTGAGTAAACTCATCTAGCTCTTTTGCCTTGGTGTACCATGTTGGACCCAGGGCTTCCATTACCCCATCTCTCCACCTCAGCCTTGGTCGCTCAGGCGGGCGGCTAAAATTGTAAAGTCACCACGATGTCCCTCTACGTGTCCACCTGTTGTATGCGAACCACATAGCCTACCCTTCTGTATTTTCACAAATCACTGCAGCATCTTTAATGTCAGAGAAGGAAGTTCGACGTCTGATCTCTGGATTTGGTCTTGAATGGAGATCTTCAATGTTCTTCTCTCCATCGCTAGTTGGACAATGCAGAGTCTATCTGCATCAGCTTTCCGTAAGATCCACACCTAGCAGCTTAATACAATGGCTGGAATAACCAAACTGTTTGAATGTGCGAGCCCTAGCGTTGTCGTCTTGAATCTTTTGCAGTATGGGTTTAATACAGTTCAACCTGAACCAGGCCGCTGTTATCCTTAGTGAGATCTCCTGATTTATTCAATGGGAGTCCGTGATCTCTTGCCCAAGTAGTTATACGAATTTACGTTTTCGATGGGTCAATCTCCAAGGCACACATCTCCTCTAGGCAGAACGGGTTGACCATGAACTGGGTTTTTTTTCTACTGATTTGTAGTCCAATTGAAATGCTTGCTCTGCTGACCTCATTCAGGCTTTGTTCCACTTCTTTGACACCGTGGCTGAGGATGACTATGTCATCAGCAAACCTCAGATGAGTAAGAATTTCCTTGTCTATGTTCAAGCCTCTGTCCTTAAATTCTAGGTTTTGTAACACTTTGTTTTTAACATTATGAGGTTGTCAGTCCCAAAATATGCCTCCATGGTCACCTTTTGTGACATACATAATTAGGTGCAGTCAGCTTGTTCCTTCCTCCAAAAAAAAAATGTTTCCGACGATCCAAATGTTAAGTGTAATTCAAGATTCCAGAGATTATATGTAATTTCTTGTGATACAACCCTGTTTTAACATTTACTATTTCCTTTATTATAATTCAAAATTACATCTTACCAATGGTGTTTAGTATTTTCATTGTTAACACTTTTCAATACATGATATTCAACTACACAATTTTCTTTCATTATTTTGTATTTGTATGTCTTTCTTCTAGTTTTCTGATATTCCTTACACGCAGCCTGTGATGAATCACTTGGTGCACTTTTGTTGTACATGTAGCAACTTACTTTATTGCCTGTGGCTGCTAGCCCATGCAAAACCCTCTTTATTCAAATTTTACAACGGGCATAGAGCATTAGTGTTTCTTTTCTTCCCTTTCCCAAATTAAAAGCCTCCAAGATTCCCACTGGAGAAGTGAACTATAAATGTTTGTCAAATGTCAACAAATGTCAGCACATTTGTGTTTATTGGAATAATTTGGTCATGGATTTAATACAAACTACACTCTCACATTCTATATCTGACTGTTGTAAACTTGAGGTGGAGTTCTGTTTCCAGTTTACAAACATCCGTTTAAATTTTTGTTATTTTTATCTTCCTCTTTTTCTTCTTTTTCCTCTTTCAGTAGTTGTTCTTCTTCTTCATTTTCCATCTTGTTAAAGGTTTATGTATCCATCTTGTCTTATGTGCATGAGTCGAGTACAATGACCATGAAGGACAAATTCCATCTTGTTAAAGGTTTATGTGTCCGTCTTGTCTTATGTACATGAGTCGAGTACAATGACCATGAAGGACAAATTCCATCTTGACAACTTAGAAATGAGATACTTGAGAAAGATGGCCCAATTAACAAGACGGCACTAGGTCCACAATCAGATTATCCGTCACAATCGTCAAATCCAAACCGTTCAGAGTGGACCAATCTCGACAATGGTGGTTTTGTCATGTCTGCAGAAGGTGGAACAATCTCGACAATAGTAGTTTTGTCATGTCTGCAGAATGAAAGAGGTGGAACAACCTCAGATACATCTAAACTGAAGGGAAGAGAGAGCGGAATGAGAAGGGAAGAGAGAGAGGAATGAGAAGGGAAGAGAGAGCGGAATGAGAAGGGAAGAGAGAGCGGAATGAGAAGGGAAGAGAGAGAGGAATGAGAAGGGAAGAGAGAGAAGAATGAGAAGGGAAGAGAGAGCGGAATGAGAAGGGAAGAGAGAGAGAAATGAGAAGGGAAGAGAGAGAGGAATGAGAAGGGAAGAGAGAGAGGAATGAGAAGGGAAGAGAGAGGAATGAGAAGGGAAGAGAGAGTGGAATGAGAAGGGAAAAGAGAGAGGAATGAGAAGGGAAGAGAGAGAGGAATGAGAAGGGAAGAGAGAGAGGAATGAGAAGGGAAGAGAGAGAGGAATGAGAAGAGAAGAGAGAGAGGAATGAGAGGGACGTCTACATAAACCGGATGTAATGTATTGAAATAATGACGTTTGTGAGTACCCTAAACAAAAATAACAGATTTTTAAGTTCAAATCTGCGTCATATAATAAACACAGGGACACAAATGGGGACACGACGATAGTCCAGGTCAGAAACAACAAACACTCGCTTGCAACAGTTAATATACACACACCAAGCACCCACAGAGACCAATCACTTTTGTTTAATAGAACTAAACACATCCTACTTACACACTCCTACCAAAGTTGTGAGGAACCTACCTGATAATTGCGCTATTCTTCTTCTTATTCTGCGTTCAGGCTTTTTAGTCATGCAAGATGTGTAGTCCCGTCGCTAGGACGGAGTTCACAGTCCTCCCCTGATTAGGGTGGCCGCCCCACAGTCCTCTCCAGATTAAGGTGGCAACCCCACAGTCCTCCCCTGATCAGGGTAGCAACCCCACAGTCCTCCCCTGATCGGGTGGCAAACCCACAGTTCTCTCCTGATAGGGTGGCAAACCTAGTCCTCTCCTGATCAGGGTGGTAAACCCACAGTCCTCTCCTGATCAGGGTGGCAACCCCACAGTCCTCCCCTGATCAGGGTGGCAAACCCACAGTCCTCTCCTGGTCCATGTTGCAGCCCCACAGTACTCCACAGATCAGGGTGGCAGCCCCACAGCTTCTGCGTCACCTCAGCTCCCCCTGGCCAGGTTTGCCATCGTAGGTCTCTGTATATTTGGGCAGTTATGTAGGATGTGTTCAAGGGTCTGGACTCCAGTTCTACGTGGGCAGTCACTTGTGTGGGATATCTTGAGCCAATGTAGGTAACCCAATATTCTGCAGTGGCCTGTTCTCGGACAGAAGGTGGTGGTTTGTTGGTGTCGGTGGAGCTGGTGGATTGGGTCAAGTCTATTGCTCACGTCCATGTCTTTCTCTAATTTTGAGTTGTACTGATTGTGTATGATGGTTTGTGCCTCTCGGTAGGACACTGCATAGACATGTTGCTCCATCTTGCCACCTTCTTTGGACAGGGCATCATCGCTCTCATTCCCTGTGTTTCCACAATGGAAGTGTATCCACTGAAGATAAAAGTTGAGGTAATTTGGATTTTATTGAGCTCTGATCTGTTTTCCCAAAGCATTTGTTCACCTCTGGTGTTTTGTATTGGTGCCAGTAGTGATCCGCAATCTGTAAAGAACACAATCTGAGTTGGCGGGTGTTCGTCTGGTCTGCTGGACATTCCTAGTGCCTGTAGAAGTGCCATAGACTCTGACCTAAGGCTGGAAGAAATCTTATTATGAAAACCACTGTGGGTTATTTTCCAATTGTTGTATCTAACAAAAATGACTGCTCTGCGATCTTTAACTGCGCCATCTGCAGATCCATGTGTGTATACGTGAGCCCAGTCCTTAGGGCTGTATTTCCTTCAATCATCCTTTAAGCTAGATTTTTTAGGTGTTTAGCCTGACATTTTTTCCTTTTTTATTCTTGTGATCTCTGTGGTTATTATTATATTTTTATGGAAACAGTTTGGCTGGTCATAGTCAGTCAGCATTTGCATTTCTGTGAATTGTTTTGGGAGGTTATCATGGTGACGCTGCAGATGTTTTGAGTTGTGCAAAAAACTGGATCTCTTTATTCGAGTTTTTGTCAGATTTTGCAGTTTGGCTTGGATAGGATGATTTGGAATGTATCAGCTTCTGGCTGTGAAAACAAAAAATGCTGGCTCCGTCTGCTCTCGAGCGAGCTGGATTTTGATGGTTCTCATTCCCCCCCCCCTCCCCCCCTGTAATTAGTCTGAGACCTTGATTTCGATGTTCTCATTCCCCCCCCCCCCCCCTGTAATTAGTCTGAGACCTGGATTTTGATGGTTCTCCTCCCCCCCTGTCATTAGTCTGAGACCTGGGTTTTGAACTTTTGTTAAAAGCATTCTGTGTTAGTCTTGGACGTAATAGCCCAGACTGACATACCATATTCCAATACCGGCCTGAATGTGCGTGAGTGGACATTTTTTTTGTATGCTGCTGTTACCTTCCCATCTTGTTCCAGCCAGATTCTTCACGAGGGAGAGTTCCCTGGTGGCTTTTTGCTCGATTTTATTTAGGTGTAACTTCATGTAAGTAGCTTGTCTAGCTATGCCCAGAAGTATATTAGATTTTCCTCAACCAAATGCCAGTTCACTTTCTTGCAATTGTAGCTTAACCATTTCCTTTTGGTTTGAAAGCGAGAAGCAGGTTGCTACGGTTTTTGAGGGGCTGATTAGAACATCCCAATCAGATGCCCATTTGCCAATTATCTTTAGCGCTGTCTGCTTTCTGTGTTTTGCCGTAGACAAAAGTTCTGCATCACTCCAAACTGGAAGGTCATTGGTATGGACAGCTCTGGAGATGTGCTTGGGATGTGACTCTTCAATATCATTGATGAATATTATGAAGATGGTGGGTGAGATGATGACTCCTTGTTGCACACCTTGCTGGACTCACATACACTAACATATACATGTCCTTATACTCACATGCACTAACATAAACATGTCCTAATACTCACATACACTAACATAAACATGTCCTAATACTCACATACACTAACATAACCATGTCCTAATACTCACATACACTAACATAAACATGTCTTTATACTCACATACACTAACATAAACATGCCTTTATACTCACATACACTAACATAAATATGTCTTTATACTCACATACACTAACATAAACATGCCTTTATACTCACATACACTAACATAAATATGTCTTTATACTCACATACACTAACATAAACATGCCTTTATACTCACATACACTAACATAAACATGTCTTTATACTCACATACACTAACATAAACATGCCTTTATACTCACATACACTAACATAAATATGTCTTTATACTCACATACACTAACATAAATATGTCTTTATACTCACATACACTAACATAAACATGCCTTTATACTCACATACACTAACATAAATATGTCTTTATACTCACATACACTAACATAAACATGCCTTTATACTCACATACACTAACATAAACATGTCTTTATACTCACATACACTAACATAAACATGCCTTTATACTCACATACACTAACATAAATATGTCTTTATACTCACATACACTAACATAAACATGCCTTTATACTCACATACACTAACATAAACATGTCTTTATACTCACATACACTAACATAAACATATCTTTATACTCACATACACTAACATAAACATATCCCAATACTCACATACACTAACATAAACATATCCCAATACTCACATACACTAACATAAACATGTCTTTATACTCACATACACTTACATGAACATCTCATTTAATGGCAACTGATAATTAACTTTTACATATTGGTGATGTGAATTTCCGGTCTATTCCTCTAAAACTTCACATGGAAGAATGCAAAAAGTGAAGTGAACTCAGTGGTCATGTCTATATAATGAAAGGTTTGTCCATGTCTATATAATGAAAGGTTTTCTCATGTCTATATAATGAAAGGGTTTGTCATGTCTATATAATGAAAGTTTTTGTCATGTCTATATAATGAAAGGTTTTGTCATGTCTGCAGAATGAAAGATGTGCGCCAAGACCGACTAGGACGACACTCACAGAAGACAAGAGCTTGTGAGGATTCAGAACATCTATGCGACTCAAAGTTCGCAGGCAGGACAACATAAGACATTCTTGGACAGACAGTGGAATAGACTGTAGTCAGGCCAGGAGACAGACAGCAGATAGACATAATCTCAAGGTGACGTCAACATCTAGGGTATAAGAGGATGGATTTAGTCAGTTAGAGCTATAATGAAAGACTTCATTATTTCAATGGCCCATCTATGCTGTCATAGCTTGGGGCGGAGTTAAGAACATGATCTCTAGCCCCAGTTATATCTTCCTAGGACGTGTGCCTCATATAGCCTCTGACAGCAAATGTCCAACACATTGTATTCCTATAGGACACCTTTTCATACCGACAGAAGAAGGGGCCACGGACGAGTCTGTGGCAGCACAATACTAGAGATATGCTTCGGGTAGATGAGACTCGCAAGTCTAGGACGGAAATCGTCTAGGAGAAGGAGACATTCTTGATTTCCAAACAGCCTGCTGTCTTGCTGGTTTATATTTGTCTGTCGGAGACTTTCTGTGTAGCTTGATATGCAGCGTATCTATAAAATGGAAGACTTCAATCACCTGCTGCAGATAGACTGGTGACATCCAAAGGCTAAATAGAGCTAACGAAAACAGTGCATTATATCGACAGCTGGTGAGCCTGCCCGAAACGCGCATATATCCCCGTGCATCTGTAATTTGCGGCGGGACGTAACATCGCACATAATTACTATCAGATGAGTCCAGCCAGCCAAATGGAATGTTGAACCCAAAACCCCGAAGGGGGTCTACCCAGATCTATGTATGGCTACCATGCTCTGTCCAGGGAACCAATGAAATGGAAGCAGGTCAAACTATGTTTGGCTAAAACCAAAACAATGTGGGGAACTGCTATATTTCCTTCAGTGGAATGTAGAATGACTAATTTATAAGAAACTAGGCTCTATTCTGATAGTATCGACCAAGTTTATAAACAAGACACAAACCTTAACAAACAGATTACTGACCTTAAGTGAACAAGAGGAAGAGACAGTTATTGACCTCACTTCCATCTCTGTTTCTTCTTCTTCTTCTTCTTCTTCTTCTTCTTCGTACGCAGTCAGACAGTAACCATTACTTTTTCGAAAAAAGCGGCGGTCATCCTGGGGCTGTCGCCACTGCCAGAGAGCTTGTCTTGCAGTTCCACTGGTGATGGCCACATCTGCTCTCTCTGATCCTCGTATGTCGGGCAGTTCTGCAGCAGATGTTCAGCGGTCATTTTACCCGTACCGCAGGGGCATTCGTCGGTACACCCTATCTTCAATTTGTTGAATAGGTGGTACCTCAGTCTATTGTGGCCAGTGCGAAGTCTGAAGACAACGACCTGCTCTCTTCGGTTCAACTGGTAATATGCATAGTTTTTGGTGTAACCAGTATGTTCGGTTTCCCATTTGGTCATGTATCTGGCTTTGATAAGCCGTTTTGACTCTTCGTACGTCATACTGGTATCTGTTTGTGGTAGTAATGCACCTTCTTTTGCCAGTCTGTCTGCCTCCTCGTTGCCTTGGATGTTGCAGTGTGATGGGACCCACTGTACCACTACCCGTTTTGGTGCGGACTGCTGGCACAGTTTGCAGAATGCTGCTCTTAAGTCATTAAGCTCAGTGTTTTTCTGGCTTTTTAGCGCTGTGACTACGGCGAGAGCATCTGTAAGCAGGAATATATGGCTTTCATTTTCTTTTTGTCACCATTTCTTCCACTGCCGCCCTCGGTGCCTCTGCCTCCGCTCTGAAATTGCTTGTGTACTTACCAGTAGCGAATGACAGTGTTATTTTTCTGCCATTTGGTAGGTTCAGGAATGCTCCTGCCCCTCCGTTCTGTGTAGTGTTTGTTACAGAACCGTCGGTGTGTGCATGGGTCCAGTCCATGCTTGGGTAGTTTTTCGATATAAAGCTTAGGGTAGTATCTCTCATTACCTTTTCAGTCTGGCAGTTTTTGTTTCCAATACCTGGTAAATTGTCTACCACCTCTGGAAATATATCCTGCCTCCAGGTAGGTTTTCGTACAGTAGGGATGGGTTTTGGTGTTGTTAGTGCGTTTATGGGATCTTCGTGCATCTTTGCTTTGGCTATTTCTGCAAAGTTTCTCCGCTTTAGTTTCGCATTTCCCAAATTGTTTAGTCTCTGGTGCATTGGATGGTCGGTCAGTCTTCGGAGTTTCTCTGACTGCAGCTGGGCTCTGCAGTCTCTTCTATCGGTCATGGATTGCAGTTTTGTAATCTTTTCAAGTTCTACAATTGGCGTTGACTTCATGCCTCCTGTTATAACTCTCATGGCTTGGTTTTGAAGTTTGCTAACTTTATCGAAGTTCGCCTTTGCTGCTGTAGTCCATGCCGCAATGCCATACTCGAGAACTGGTCTCACTCTTCCATTGTACAGTTTCTTTAGTATACTTTCGTCTGCTCCCCAGCTTGTGCCAGCAAGTTTCCTCATGATTGCCATTCTTTCTCTGGCTCTCATTCGGTTTCTCTCGATCTGACTTTTGCATGTCATGCGCTGATCAAATGTGACTCCCAGATAGTTTGGGTTGGCGTTTGGCTGCAGGAATTTGCCATTTAAACTTAACTTGATGTTTTGGGGTTTGATTGAAAGCGAGAATATTGTGCATGTGGTTTTCTCCTCGTTTATTTTGACCAGCCATGAGTTCGCCCACTCTTCCAGCGATGTTAGGGCCTGCTGCATCCGATTTTTTGCTATGGTGAGATTCTTTTCAGAGGTCCACATAGCCAGATCGTCTGAAAACATTGAGCTATGGACTCTTCTTGGTATATTCTCTGTAATGTCGTTTATATACTCCAGGAAGAGTGTGGGTGACAATACTCCCCCTTGGGGTACTCCCTGCTCGAGTGTCACCTTTCTGCTCATCTGCCCTTGTACGTGGACTCTGGCGGTTCTGTTTTTTGAGATAGTGGTTGATCCACTTGTACATTTTCCCACAGACATCACTTCTTCTTAGCTTGACTCTAAGTCCATCTTTCCAGACTTTGTCAAATGCCTTTTTCAGGTCCACCCAAACCGCTACTGTGTGTTTCTGTGCCTGGTAGGCATCTTCTATTTCCTGGGCTATGAGGATGACCTGGTCCTCAGTGGATCTGTGCTGTCTAAAGCCGGCTTGCTGTGGAATTAGTATTCGTTTTTCTTCCAGATGCCACATCAGTCTGGTGTTTATCATACGTTCCATCAGTTTGCCGACACAGCTCAGTAGGCTGATAGGCCTGTATCCATTTGGATCTGTTTTGTCCTTTCCTTTTTTTGGTACTGGTACCAGTACTGCGTCTTTCCATGCCTGGGGTACAATTCCCCTTTTCCAGCTTTGGTTCAGGACCGATAGCAGTTTCCTCTTCGCTGTTTGGCCCAGCCCCATCAGCATTTCGTTTGTTATCCCATCTTTTCCGGGAGATTTCCTTTTCTTTAATGTTCTCATGGCCTCTTCCATTTCGCTCATTGTTAGTTTGGCCATCATATGCTCTTCAGGTGTCGTATTGATGTATTCGTGCCCCTTTAGCTCTTCGCTAATGTCTGTATGCTTATCTGCAGGGACCTCGATGTGGTTTGCTCTGGCATAATGATCGACAAAAGCGTTTGCTGCCTTTTTACCAGTGAGCAAGTTTTCGCCCTGCTTGATGTTAATTTGTTTGTTTGACGGGGTTTCGTCATTCATGGCTCTGACTAGCTTCCATAGCTTGTTCCCTTCTTTGTCCAGGTTTAGGCTTTCCGTTTTGTTTTTCCAGCTCTCTCTTGCTGTTTGCTTGAGAGTGTATTTGTATTTCGCTGTGGCGGCTTTGAGGGCGATGTTTGCCTCCATAGATTGTTCTCGCTCTGCCATGTTCCTAGCATGTGTTACTGCATCTTCCGCTTTCTGCAACTCATCATTCCAATAGGGCTGATAGTTCTTCCTAGCCCCTCTTGGGATGGTTTCAGTGGCGGCTTGTATTATTGCCTTGCTTAGGCTTTCCACCATAGGCTTCATTTTTTTGTTTCGTGTGTTGATGGTTTCACACAGCCCGTCTGTCAGGATTGCAAATCTGTCCCAGTCGGCTCGTTTGTAATTCCAACGTGGGAGCGGTTTTGTTTCCTGTGGGCCTACTTCCATTTCAATGTCTAGCCTGATCGGCCTGTGGTCGCTACCTGCCAGTTGCTTTAGCACCTGGCGGTCTATTTTATGGTGTATGTCCTGTGTGGAGAAGGCCAAATCTGGAGTCGAGGTGGTATGCCATGTTCTTGAATGGAAACTAGGGCTATCCTCCGGCCTGTTGATTAGGGAGAGATTTGTGTCTATCTCCCAATCTTCCACTTCGCATCTCTGTTTAATTTTAGCGAGTTTCTATTTATATTACAGATTGTGTTATAATGATACTCTCAGATATTTAAAGAAGTCACGACGCTCGGCAAGAGCAGAATTGTGAGAATAACATGGATAAGGATGTAGATAAAAATACATGCTGATAGGAGGAGCGTAGAATATTTAGAGTGAAATATATAGAGTAGAATATATAGAGTAGAATATATAGAGTAGAATTTATAGAGTAGAATTTATAGAGTAGAATTTATAGAGTAGAATTTATAGAGTAGAATTTATAGAGTAGAATATATAGAGTAGAATTTATAGAGTAGAATTTATAGAGTAGAATATATAGAGTAGAATTTATAGAGTAGAATTTATAGAGTAGAATATATAGAGTAGAATTTATAGAGTAGAATTTATAGAGTAGAATTTATAGAGTTGAATATATGGAGTAGAATATATAGAGTAGAATTTATAGAGTAGAATTTATAGAGTAGAATATATAGAGTAGAATTTATAGAGTAGAATTTATAGAGTAGAATTTATAGAGTTGAATATATGGAGTAGAATATATGGAGTAGAATGTATAGAGTAGAATATATGGAGTAGAATATATGGAGTAGAATTTATAGAGTAGAATTTATAGAGTTGAATATATGGAGTAGAATTTATAGAGTAGAATTTATAGAGTAGAATTTATAGAGTAGAATACATCCTCATTGGCTCTTTCCGACTTGCCAGACGATAGTAATTGGGCTATTAGCCCAAAGCCCGGGCAGAAATATAGAGACCCCGTGTTTCCCATGCAGTATGGTCCCTCTCTCGGTCTGACTTGTTTACTCCAAGGGAAAGGTGATACCAATACATTTGGAACAAGGCAAGCTGCAGAAGCTGCCGGATCAGCAGAGCAATGCTCTTTCTGTTCGCCTATCGAGGCTTCACTCCTAGACTAGCCACCAACCAAGGCTAAGAGCCTGGTCTGCCCAGCCACAAAACTAAGCTGAAGTTGTGTTTCGTCAATCTATGATAAGGCATCGTGTACGCTTGCGTGTGCTCCTCCCCTCATCGTCGGTTGGCAGGTTTGGTAGACGCTGACCAACTTTCAGAGCTACCATAAAACAGGTTACACAGCCATATCTGATAAAAACCTGACACGATACGCCAGTATCTTATCTGCAAGGATTCAGGTGGTTTGAAATCAAGTGTTTATCTTCTCCCAGATGAGCTGCCTCCCTAGACTTTCGAGCCCCATCTGTACGAAACTAGTGACTCGCCTTCCGCCCCTTCTCTTTGTAGTCAAAACAGGTCTGCCGCGAGAAGGCCAGGAGTTGGACTAAGTTGTCAGAGGTTATATGCGACGCATGGGATCATTTAGTTGGTGTTGAGATTTCATCCTCAATCCCACCCTCGAATAATACAACATTTGGTTGGTGTTGAGATTTCATCCTCAATCCCACCCTCGAATAATACAACATTTAGTTGGTGTTGAGATTTCATCCTCAATCCCACCCTCGAATAATACAACATTTAGTTGGTGTTGAGATTTCATCCTCAATCCCACCCTCGAATAATACAACATTTAGTTGGTGTTGAGATTTCATCCTCAATCCCACCCTCGAATAATACAACATTTAGTTGGTGTTGAGATTTCATCCTCAATCCCACCCTCGAATAATACAACATTTAGTTGGTGTTGAGATTTCATCCTCAATCCCACCCTCGAATAATACAACATTTAGAACCAAAATAGAATACACAGAGTAGACAATATGGAGTAGAATATATAGAGTAGACAATATGGAATAGAATATATAGAGTAGACAATATGGAGTAGAATATATAGAGTAGACAATATGGAGTAGAATATCCAACGGATTTACCAACTCGATACTCTTTGGTTCCGTACCAGGACAGAAAGGGCGAGGACGTCCAAGGAAGAGATGGGTGGACACCATCACTGAGTGGTCAAGCCTTCGTCCCGGTGAGATACGACAGGCGGCGACAGACAGAGAAGGATGGCGTGGGATTTTGGGAGTGTCTTCATGTGTGTCCCAACGACCTGTTGGGTTACGGAATGAACTGCACTGAACTGATATATCAAGTTGAATTTAGAGTGGAATATATAGAGTAGAAAATATAGAATAGAAAATATGAAGTAGAATATATGGATTAGAAAATATAGAAGTATAGATCGTAAGAAGTGTGACATTTTATTGGCTGGGTATTTGTTTTTCTAATAGGAATGAGAGATATTAGAGTGAGTAGACTGTGAGATGCATAAGCAGAACTATTTTTACAAAGGGGGAAGGACACATTTGAGGTAAGAAAGTGAGTACAATTATAGTAGGAGGTAGATGAATGTCCTGTCACAGTGTGTTTGATTGTATTTGGAGCATGTCCTGTCACAGTGTGTTTGGTTGTATTTGGAGCATGTCCTGTCACAGTGTGTTTGGTTGTATTTGGAGCATGTCCTGTCACAGTGTGTTTGATTGTATTTGGAGCATGTCTTGTCACAGTGTGCTTGGTTGTATTTGGAGCATGTCCTGTCACAGTGGTCTGTCGATCATGTCCTCACACAGTAGGTTTGGTGATCTGTCGATCATGTCCTCACAGTAGGTTTGGTAGTCTTTGAATCACGTCCTCAAACAGTGGGTTTGGTGATCTATCGATCATGTCCTCATACACTGGGTTTGGTGGGCTTTGGATCATGTCATCACACAGTGGGTTTGGTGGTCTTTGGAGCATGTAATAACACAGTGAGTTTGGTGGTCTTTGGAGCATGTAATAACACAGTGAGTTTGGTGGTCTTTGGAGCATGTAATAACACAGTGAGTTTGGTGGGCTTTGGAGCATGTAATAACACAGTGAGTTTGGTGGTCTTTGGAGCATGTAATAACACAGTGAGTTTGGTGGTCTTTGGAGCATGTAATAACACAGTGAGTTTGGTGGTCTTTGGAGCATGTAATAACACAGTGAGTTTGGTGGTCTTTGGAGCATGTAATAACACAGTGAGTTTGGTGGTCTTTGGAGCATGTAATAGCCCAGTGAGTTTGGTGGTCTTTGGAGCATGTAATTACACAGTGAGTTTGGTGGGCTTTGGATCATGACCTAATACAGTGAGTTTGGTGGTCTTTGGAGCATGTAGTAATAACACAGTGGGTTTGGTGATCTATGGATCATGTCCTCACACAGTGGGTTTTGTGATCTTTGGATCACGTCCTCACGCAGTGAGTTTTGTGATCTATGGATCACGTCCTCACACAGTGGGTTTTGTGATCTTTGGATCACGTCCTCACACAGTGGGTTTTGTGATCTTTGGATCACGTCCTCACACAGTGGATTTGGTGGTCTGTCGATCATGTCCTCACACAGTGGGTTTGGTGGTCTTTGGATAAGTCCTCACACAGTGGGTTTGGTGGTCTGTCGATCATGTCCTCACACAATGTGTTTGGTGGGCTTTGGATCACGTCCTCACACAGTGGGTTTGGTAGTCTTTGGATCACGTCCTCACACAGTGGGTTTGGTGGTCTTTGGATAAGTCCTCAAACGGTGGGTCTGGTGATCTGTCGATCATGTCCTCACACAGTGGGTTTGGTGGGCTTTGGATCATATCATCACACAGTGGGTTTGGTGGGCTTTGGATCATATCATCACACAGTGGGTTTGGTGGGCTTTGGATCATATCATCACACAGTGAGTTTGGTGGTCTGTGGAGCCTGTTTTCACGCATGTGGGGCTTCTGAATTATCCCCTTTGAACTCCAGTCTGCACTTGCCAATTAATCAATTTGGTAACTTGATCCATGGCCTGGGAAAGAATTCATGAAAGAAACATCATCTTCCACATGATAGTGGGGTCTTAGCATCCCATCTTTGTAGTCTCACGTCCTCTGAGATCCTCTGCTAATTTGGTTTAATCCGATGGCGTCTTTTATCAGTGGTGTGCGCAGAGAAAGTATGACATATGTCATTTTCTGGATTTCGAAAAAGTCAACTGCGCCATGTCGCTTAATGGCAAACTGGTGTCCTCATTGGGTAAGTTACAAGTGCTCTCTTTACTTCCCTCCATGACAGCGGGTATCACTCTTCATGCCACAAAATAACACTCACAATAATGAAAGCAAGAGATGAGCGTGGGAATGGTTTGCATACTCATATTCACATCAACCACGTAACAAATTATGTGACACCTAAAGAATGCGATTAGGAAACTGTGACCCTGACAGAACAAGAACAGGGGACATTGGGTATGTCATTGATATAGATGATGTAAAACTGAAAACACTTTTTGGTTATCTTCTTCTTCTTCTTCTTCTTCTTCTTCTTCGTACGCTGTCAGACGTCAACCTGTATTTTTTCGAAAAAAGCAGCGGTCATCCTGAGGCTGTCGACACTGCCATAAAGCTTGTCTAGTGTTTCCACTGGGGATGGCCCCATCTGCTTTCTCTGATCCTCGTATGTCGGGTGTTGATCTGTTGACATGGAGACAGCAGGAAGCCGTTTTGACATTCATTCTTGGTGTCTGTCTGTTTAAAAAAGGAAGGTAAGACACTGTATAGGACATTAAAGCTTGGTATTTGCCTGTTAACATTTGGGTATGAACAGGATATGTAGAACAGTAAAGCTCACTGTTGATATGTTAACGTGCGGATAGTAAAATACTATGTAGGGCATCATCGCTCATTTTTTGTCTGTTTACCTGGGGATAATAATATACTATGTAGGATACCTATTCATGATGTTGGTCTGTTTTCATGTGGATAGTGAGATAACATATACAGAATTATATCTCAGCTGCTGTATATTAACATTTGGACATTAAGAAAATATGTAGGACATGAAAACTCACTGTCGGTGTGTTAATAAGTGGATAGTATGATGCTATATTGCAAAGTAAAACTTGCTGTCGTTCTGTTATCGATGACATTATATCTAAGTGCTGGTCTGTTAACATGGGGACAGATGACGTCATACCTCGATGCTTGTCTATTAATCTTTGGACAGATGACAATATATATCAGACGTGGTCTGTTAATATGGGGACATATGACGTTATATCTCGGTGCTGGTCTGTTACCATGGGGACAGATAACATATCTCGGTGCTGGTCTGTTAACATGGGGACAGATGCTATTATATCTCGGTTCTTGTCTGTTAACATGGGGACATATGACATCATATCTTAGTGTTGGTCTGTTAAATTGGGGACATGTGATATTATATATCGGAGCTAGTCCATTAACATGGGGACATATGACGTTATATCTCAGTGCTGGTCTGTTAACATGGGGACAGATGACATTATATCTCGATGCTGGTCTGTTAACATGGGGACAGATGACTTTATATCTAAGTGCTGGTCTGTTGACATAGAGAAAGATGACATTATTTCTTGGTACTGGTCTGTTAACATGGGGACAGATGACATTATATCTTGATGCTGGTCTGTTAACATGGGGACAGATGCCATATGTCAGTGCTTGTCTGTTAACATGGGGACAGATGACATTATATCTAAGTGCTGGCCTGTTAACAGGGGGACATATGAAATTATATCTTGATGCAAGTCTGTTAACATGGGGACAGATGAAATTATATCTTGGTGCTGGTCTGTTAACTTTGGGACAGATGACAGTATATCTTGGTGCTGGTCTGTTAACATGGGGACAGATGACATTATATCTTAGTGCTGGTCTGTTAACTTGGGGACAGATGACATTATATATTGGTGCTGGTTTGTTAACATGGGGACATATGACATATCTCGGAGCTGGTCTGTTAAAATTGGGACAGATGACGTCATATCTCCATGCTGGTCTGTTAACATGGGAACATATGACATTATATCTCGGTGGTGGTCTGTTAACCTTGGGACAGATTACATTATATTTTGGTGCTGGTCTGTTAACATGGGGACATATGACATTATATATCAGAGCTGGTCTGTTAATATGGGGAAATATGACGTTATATATCGGTGCTGGTCTGTTACCATGGGTACAGATGACATATCTCGGTGCTGGTCTGTTAATATGGGGACAGATGACATTATATCTTGGTGATGGTCTATTAACATAGGGACAGAAGACATTATATATTGGTGCTGGTCTGTTAACATGGGGACAGATGAAATTATATCTCAGTGCTGGTCTGTTAACATTAGGGACAGATGCTATTATATCTCGGTGCTTGTCTGTTAACATGGGGACAGGTGATATTAAATCTCGGTGCTAGTCCATTAACATGGGGACATATGACGTTATATCTCGGCGCTGCTCTGTTTACATGGGGACAAATGACATTATATCTCGGTGCTAGTCCATTAACATGGGGACATATGACGTTATATCTCGGTGTTATTCTGTTAATATGGGGACAGATGACATTATTTCTAAGTGCTAGTCTGTTAACATGGGGACAGATGACATTATATCTAAGTGCTGGAAAAAAATATGTCGGTGGAGAAGGCTGAGGAGGAGAAGAAAAATGTGGAGGAGGAGGTGGAGAGTTAGAGAGAAAAAAATAAGATGAGGAAGTGAAGGAGAAGAAGAAAGAAGAATAAGAAGAGGTAGAAAAAGAAGAAGAAGTAGAAAAAGAAGAAGTCGTAGAAGTAGAAGAAGAAGAAGTCGCTCACATACTAAATGACCCGAACAAACCATCCAAACGTAACAAAGAAATCACTTTATTAGCTTTCATCAGAACACAACTAATCCTTACCAAATATGGAAAATCAAACATGGAAATAAATGGGATCAATCCATATTCTGCGTCAAAGTTTCAGAACATGTTCCAAATTACCAACTTTGAACGGGTTGTATAAAAGGGTTTACCGTACGTCTACCTCCAAACATGGTGGTCTGTCTCAGACGTCTGTGAGCACCGTGCAGTTTGTTATAAAGATGGATGAGCGCCGTGCTCTCATTCTGCCCCACTCAAAGATACCCCAGTCTTCAGAACATGTTCTCCGTCATACCATCATCATACAAGTCAGTAAATTTGTCACAATTGGCAATTAAAATAACATAAATTAGATACGAATTTGAAAAACATTTATTGTGCAATAACATTGTCCCATAAATCTTAACATAATTCCCACCAATATTAATGCATTTATTCCAGTGCTTAATCAGTGCAAGAAAAAATGTCTCATTTCCGTTCGCCAGTCAATAGCCTGGGTACTATGAAAACTGCTTATGAGAGCTGTTTCAAGACACGAGAAGAGATTAAACAGTTTTCATATGCGATGTCTTCGAAGTATAATGAGCATAAAATGGCAGGGCAAGGTGACCAACTCGGAAATACTGAAACGTGCCATGATACTTTCCCTTTGCTCGACTCTGAGCAACAAGAGACTGAGATGGCTGGCTCACGTGAAACGAATGTCAAATACCCGCATTCCGAAGCAGTTATTCCTGGGTGAACTTATATCAGGTACCAGATCCCAATGATGGTCTAAATTAAGATACAAGAACATTTGCAAAAGATATATGAACGATTTTACGATCAATCCAAATATCTGGGACGAGATTGTAGAGGATATAGCTACACGGAGAGCGAACTTGAGAGCAGGCATCGAGTCATCAGAGATAGTTCTGGCGACAAAGATGGAAGACAAGCGACGCAAAAAAAGGAGTCTTCATCACACCAATCAAACTTTTTCTGTTTACACTTCTGTCATCCCTGTCAATCGAAAATCTGTCAAATCAGCCACGAAAGTCGATGTCCCTCTAGGAAAGAAGCTGCCACCGCCATCTCTACAACAGACCAGCTTACTGACCGTTTGTCAAGGCGCAAACGGCCATAGTCTGGGTACCCATGATGAGTGCACTTTCCAGAAATTCAATCGATCATGCATTATGCTGTAGACTAAACCACGCGAACACAGTATTTCTGTTGCCGCACTGTCTATCGTTACTATTCTTTCCCCTCGAATTATCTCCCCGACCCTTCACACAAATGCTTCTGTTGTAATCTTAACAGGATGCCCAGGTAGGGCTTCAATCAGCATTTTTAAAGCGTCCTTGAGAAAACTTACCGATAATTATGGCACCGCTTTACGTGACACACACTTCTCACCGTAACAGAAAGCATTTCCTTATAAATTATTTGAAGTACATTTTCCCTCGCCCTTCACACCCGCTTAAATAAACCCCACTACCCAACAGCTGTTTTTTATGTACTCTCTGTGAGTAAGAACGCCATATTTAATCTCAGCTACGCACGTGCATGCGACACCTAGCGTCTGTTAAATAAGTAATCACAAAGCTGGATGTTGCTGCTACCTTTTGACACCTTTAGAAACTATCAGCTACGTCGTTCAGCTATTCCACATCGATGTGTGATCTTATTTACTGACTTACTTCCTATATATCGTATAATCAAAAACATAGAATGAAAAACTAGAGAAAACAATATAAGATTGATATTGTATTATACAGTAAGCCGCAGGAAGTTCTAAAAAACCTACTACACAACCCAAGCCTTCGGTTACCTAGCAACACTAATGCATGTTCGGCTTGGCTTCGTTCGTTCGTTCTCAATCTCCCGCTATCAAACCCTGACAGGGGCCTAAGTAGCAGAATGAAGTCCAGAGAACGGAATGAGTTGTGTCGTAGTTTACAGCTTGGCTGCGATATTTGCACCTTTCGGTGCAACACATCCGATTTCAGCAATCATTTTTTGAGTACCGGGTTAGCATTCCCTCTTCGATCCCTTTTCCTTAGCCAGTATGCCCTGCTGCGGCCTGTTATCCAGGACCACCGTGTGGAGGTCAAGAAGGATCTTTGCAGCTCTGGTTCGCTGGCCTAGACACTAGTAGTCAGCTACGAGTCACTGACCCTGACACCAGCAGTCAGCTACAAGTCACTGACCCTGACACTAGTAGTCAGTTACGAGTCACTGACATTAGTAGCCAGCTACGAGTCACTGACCCTGACGATAGCAGTCAGCTACGAGTCACTGACCCTGATACTAGCAGTCAGCTACGAGTCACTGGCCCGGACACTAGAAGTCAGCTAGGAGTCACTGAACCTGACACTAGTAGTCAGCTACGAGTCACGGACGCTGACACGAGCAGTCAGCTACGAGTCACTGACCATGACACTAGTAGTCAGCTACGAGTCACTGATCCTGACATGGCAGTCATCTACGAGTCACTGACTCTGACACTAGCAGTCAGCTACGAGTCACTGACCCTGACACTACCAGTCAGCTACGAGTCACTGACCCTGACACTAGCAGTCAGCTTCGATTCACTGACCCTGACACTAGTAGTCAGCTACAAGTCACTGACCACTGCAGCGCATGCTCTGCTCAGCTCTGGTTCGCTGGACCTGACGCTAGCAGTCAGCTACGAGTCACTGACCCTGACACTTGCAGTCAGCTACGAGTCACTGACCCTGACACTAGTAATCAGCTACGAGTCACTGACCCTGACACTAGTAGTCAGCTACGAATCACTGGCCCTGACACTAGAAGTCAACTACGAATCACTGACCTTGATGCTAGCAGTCAGCTACAATTCACTGACTCTGACACTAGTAGTCAGCTACAAGTCACTGACCCTGACGCTAGCAGTCAGCTATGAGTCACTGACCCTGACGCTAGCAGTCAGCTACGAGTCACTGACCCTGACACTAGCAGTCATCTACGAGTCATTGACCCTGACACTAGTAGTCAGCTACGAGTCACTGACCCTGACACTAGTAGTCAGCTACGAGTCACTGACCCTGACGGTAGCAGTCAGCTACAAGTCACTGACCCTGATGCTAGCAGTCAGCTACGAGTCACTGACCCTAACGCTAGCAGCCAGCTACGAATCACTGACCCTGACACTAGCAGTCAGCTACGAGTCACTGACCCTAACGCTAGCAGCCAGCTACGAGTCACTGACCCTGACAGTCAGCTACGAGTCACTGACCCTGACACTAGCAGTCAGCTTCGATTCACTGACCCTGACACTAGTAGTCAGCTACAAGTCACTGACCACTGCAGCGCATGCGCTGCTCAGCTCTGGTTCGCTGGACCTGACGCTAGCAGTCAGATACGAGTCACTGACACTTGCAGTCAGCTACGAGTCACTGACCCTGACACTAGCAGTCATCTACGAGTCATTGACCCTGACACTAGTAGTCAGCTACGAGTCACTGACCCTGACACTAGTAGTCAGCTACGATTCACTGACTCTGATACTAGTTGTCAGCTACGAGTCACTGACCCTGACGCTAGCAGTCAGCTACGAGTCACTGACAATGACACTAGCAGTCAGCTACTAGTCACTGACTTTGACGCTAGTAGTCAGCTACGAGTCACTGACCCTGACACTAGTAGTCAGCTACGAGTCACTGACCCTGACTGTAGCAGTCAGCTACGAGTCACTGACCCTGATGCTAGCAGTCAGCTACGAGTCACTTACCCTAACGCTAGCAGCCAGCTACGAATCACTGAACCTGACGCTAGCAGTCAGCTTCGATTCACTGACCCTGACACTAGTAGTCAGCTACAAGTCACTGACCACTGCAGCGCATGCGCTGCTCAGCTCTGGTTCGCTGGACCTGACGCTAGCAGTCAGATACGAGTCACTGACACTTGCAGTCAGCTACGAGTCACTGACCCTGACACTAGCAGTCATCTACGAGTCATTGACCCTGACACTAGTAGTCAGCTACGAGTCACTGACCCTGACACTAGTAGTCAGCTACGATTCACTGACTCTGATACTAGTTGCCAGCTACGAGTCACTGACCCTGACGCTAGCAGTCAGCTACGAGTCACTGACAATGACACTAGCAGTCAGCTACTAGTCACTGACTTTGACGCTAGTAGTCAGCTACGAGTCACTGACCCTGACACTAGTAGTCAGCTACGAGTCACTGACCCTGACTGTAGCAGTCAGCTACGAGTCACTGACCCTGATGCTAGCAGTCAGCTACGAGTCACTTACCCTAACGCTAGCAGCCAGCTACGAATCACTGAACCTGACGCTAGCAGTCTACGAGTCACTGACCCTGACACTAATAGTCAGTTACGAGTCACTGACCACTACAGCGCATGCGCTGCTCAGCATTTTAATCACCAAAACATGTATGTTTGTATACAAGTATTCTAAGTATTTCAAGTATTCCAAGTACATATCGACGTCACACATTTTGTTTACATCGTTCACTGTGTTTCCTAAGACGAATTACTAAGTGTTTTGCACCTTACATTCTGGTGAATCCACATTCAGTACGAACTTTAAATGGACTCACATCCCATATGTTTCCTTCCCTGCAGGTTCAGGAATCTGAACACAGACATGGTCTCTGCTTGTGAGCCAGTGCAGCCACATCGCGATTTTGAGCACTTTGAGAAAGCTACATACGTGCACTTCAAATTCATATCTTTTCTATCGTTGTCGCTACATGTTTCACAACTACCAATAAGATTACCCCCCCCCCCCCCCCCCCAGTGAATCCCGGGGCCCCTTACTGGAAATGACAGGATATCAGGTCAGGTCAGATCATTCCGTAACCGGTGAGGTCGTTGGGGGACACGTGAAGACATCCTCATAACTTCACGCCACCCTTCTCTGTCGGCGGATGCTGGCTGTACCTGTTCTGGTCTAATCTTTATGTTGTCCTCCCACCTGATTTTGGGCCGACCTCTTCGTCGTCTGCCTTGCACCTTTCCGTTGAGGATCGTATTTGCAAGACCATTTGATTTCGATATGTGACCGTACCAAGCGAGTTTCCATTTTAAATATCTGGGTTCGATTGTCAGTGACGAAGGATCAAAATGTGAGGTGTTGGCCAGAATAGCACAGACAATAGGGGCGCTTGCACGACTTAACACAATCTGGCAAGATAAACGGTTAGAACTATGCACGAAAATCAGAGCGTACACTGGTCCTGTCAATGTTCCTCTATGCTTGTGAGACATGGACAGTTACAGCTGACCTTCAGCGAAGGATACAGGCCTTGGAGATGAGATGTTTCCGAAGACTTTTAAACGTCACGTACAAAGATCGAGTTACAAATGAGGAAATACGAGATAGAATTTCAACAGCAATATGGCCTTTTGAAGACCTCTTGGCAACTGGAAGGATATAACCGATGCCAAATATTGCCACTGTAAGTCCAGGACAAAATATGTAACGGTGGGCGATGCATTTATTTCTCCTGATTGGTGAAGAAAATAGGATAAATTATTTAATGCCTTGTATATTGTAAGATGCGACTAAGGGTTGTACATGGATGTGGCAAAATAACAATGTAAAAATTATTTCTACTGTATTGCAAATGAAAAGAATCATGTTTTCTAAGAGCTCGTTATGTTAAGTAAAATACAAGGCTGGGCATGTGATTCAAGAAATGACGGGACGTGATTTTGATTTGACTCCATAAACTTCATGCATGCATTAAAAGGGACGACTAAAGTGAGTTGTGCATAATATTAGCAGCCTCATCGTGCTAGACAATAATTACAGAATCGACTACTGCAAGAGCATGCAACGTTCTTTGTCGCAGGTTTCTTGATAGAAGTCGACTGTGCTGGTACCACTGTGCTTCGGCTGGCGTGATAAAAGACAAGAAAGAGGACCAGCTATAGTTAGTGCCTCCTGCTTCAAGTCAAGCCATGCGATCCGTATATCCAACCAGTGCCTTTCGCGTTGATCGTCCACGACAACGGGTGATGAGCCCTGGGCATCGTGTAGGATAAGTGGTAGTAGATGCGAAATGTCTCAACAAAGTGTTGCGCAGGAGAATCCGGTGACGACTCAATTAGTGGTCCTGTTTTTCGTATGGTGTAAACAATTCACAACCTGCAACAAAGGAAATATTTTTTATAAGATTTTGTGTTTACTGTAGTACACCGATTATATGGTTGATTTCGAGGTAAGATTTCACTTATACAGAGAATCATAGTTGTTTTTACTTGTGAATGCACAAGCCGACAAAGTGACATGTTGCTACTCAGATATTAAGCTCGCAATATCACTATACTTATAAAATAATAATGCGAATCAAAACTTAACATGCAATCCCCTAGTTGTGGATCCGATATGAAGTGTCGTCTGGCTCATTTGGAAGTAGGTCTGTTTCTTACAATTTGTTGTTGTTTTCCTTTTATTTGACCCGACCCTGACTAACATGTCCGTTCAGTATGTTTTGCCTGACCAGACTTTGTTAAGGTTCCAGAAGCATCGATGCTCATACCCTTTTGCCCAATGCCATATACTGGTGTCTGGGCGTGTTAGTTGTTGTCTAGTGCATACATAGTGTTCCATTTATCTGGCCTCACAGGAAGAAGCATTCTCCTAGCATCGTTGAGCGCCGATCAATCAAAGAGATAATGACCAACTGTGGCATATGGGTGTGTACACAGCTGGCACTGTGGTGTGTGTTGTGGTTGGATTATGTTCAGGTGCTTGTTACGTGGAACGTGTTTGGTTCTCAGCCAGAAAATTGTACTATGATTCTGTCTATGTGAGTTGATTGTTGCTGTAGTTTAGATTCGGCTTGCCGTTTGTGATCTCCATTCCCGTGTTTCCCATGGTCCATTAGTTCAGACAAGTCTCTTTGTTTGCTGGTATGAGCTGCTTGGCTGTTGTAGGGCTGTCGCAGCCTGTGGCAGTTCTTGTCTTTATCCCTTCTTTGCTAGTCTGTCCACCTTGTCGTTGTCATGTGTGGTAGTGTTCATAGATCCACTGTATGATAAATGAAAATGTGGTCTGCGTTTAGAGATACTTGGATAAGATTAGGTCTACATGTAGAGATACTGGGATAAGATCATGTCTACGTCTAGAGATACTTGGATAAGATTAGGTCACCATTTAGCGATACTTGGATAAAATTAGATCTACGTCTAGAGATACTTGGATAAGATTAGGTCAACAACTAGAGATACTTGAATAAGATTAGGTCTTCATTTAGAGATACTTGGATAAGATCATATCTACCTCTAGAGATACTTGGAAAAGATTAGGTCTACGTCTAGAGATACTTGGATAAGATTAGGTAAACATCTAGAGATACTTGGATAAGATTAGGTCAACATCTAGAGATATTTGAATAAGATTAGGTCTACATCTAGAGATACTTGGATAAGATCATATCTACGTCTAGAGATACTTGGAAAAGATTAGGTCTACGTCTAGAGATACTTGGATAAGATTAGGTAAACATCTAGAGATACTTGGATAAGATTAGGTCAACATCTAGAGATACTTGAATAAGATTAGGTCAACATCTAGAGATACTTGGATAAGATCATGTCTACGTCTAGAGATACTTGGAAAAGATTAGGTCTACGTCTAGAGATACTTGGATAAGATTAGGTAAACATCTAGATATACTTGGATAAGATTAGGACTACATCTAGAAATACTTGGATAAGATCAGATCTACGTCTAGAGATACTAGGGTAGGATTAGGTCTACGTCTAGAGATACTTGGATAAGATCCGGTATACGTCTAGAAATACTTGGATACGATAAGGTGTACGTCTAGAGATACTTGAATAAGTTTAGGTATACGTGTTGAGATACGTGGATAAGATTAGGTCAACATCTACAGATACTTGGATAAGATCAGGTCTACGTCCAGAAATACTTGAATAATATTAGGTCTACGTCTAGAAACACTTGGATAAGATTAGGTCAACATTTAGAGATAGTTGGATAAAATTAGGTCTACGTCTATAGATACTTGGAAAAGAGCAGGTCTACGTCTAGAGATACTTTGATAGGATTAGATCTACGTCTACAGATACTTGGATACGATTAGGTTAACAACTAGAGATACTTGGATAAGATATAAAATGGCTTTGTGACCGACCACCAAAGAAAAGCCGTCAAATGCGGGTAAACTGGATGCGGTTAAAGCTAGCTAACATAACACACCTGCTCACTGACACGTTAAGTCTACTTTCTTACTTTTTGAGTAGCTAGACCGTGGCTCGGGGTCATTAGTCGGTCAGAACTCGCCGTCACATTTTTCACTGCTACAGATTTTCGTTTGTAATAGACGCTCGAATCAGCTACGTCTGTACAGTCATTCTTAACCAGGCCATATACTGGGAGTGGTCGCAATTGTTGGTATCTCAAGTAAGTTTCTTTGTTTATGGGCACTATTGTGAGTTTGAATGTTCTAGATTGATTTATGTGGACTATTGTGAACGTCTGAAGGTTCTAACTTGATTTCTGTGGATTACTGTGAACGTTTAAATGTCCTATAGAGCTTGATTTATATGAACTGCGGCGAAGGTTTGAATGTTCTAGCTTGGTTTATGTGTACAACAGTGAGAATTTTGAGGTTCTAGCTTGGTTTATGTGTACAACAGTGAGAGTTTGAATGTTCCAATTTGACTTCTGTGGATTACTGTGAACGTTTTAAGGCTCTAGCTTAATTTATGTGGACAGCTGTGAGAGGTTGAAAGTTTTTATTTTAGTTTCTATGGACGTGACAATGTTTGAAGGTTCTAGCTTAATTTGTTTGCGTGCTATTGCTGTTTTAGTAGACCAGTAGTATTAATAAGATAAAAGATACGACAATTTGTCTCACTTGTGTTCTAATAGTTATAATTCTGCCAACACAAACAACAATAAACAAATTAAATCATATAATTAATCTACCACACACATATTGATCAGACAATGTTAATTAGGGTCAGGTAAACACACTGACGAAGGACCTCTTCCCCCCCCCCCCCCCCACTTCCATGCAGTTCTCCCCGAAAACAGGCTGTCTCCAACTGGCTAACGATGTAGTAAGCAAGGTGATCGCCGTAGCAGTGAGCGTAATATTCTGGAGGATCACGATCCACCTTCATCAGCACACTCGGTAAGTAAAGAAAGACATTGCAACACGCCACCTAACGACCGTCAGGCTCACCAAATAGTAACGTAATTCATCACAGGCATCCAACAATACATTACACATCATTCACCAATCAGTGCGGAGCGGTCCAGTTGACTTATTTTTAGCATGAAATACCCGTTTACAAGCTTGTAACTGAATTACAGCTTTGAGACAGGAGTACTTTTTGAACAAATCACGGAAATCTGCGACTGGATGTTGTTGCTTGTTTACAGATGCCCTGTCCGTGGTTACAGCACTAAAAAGCCAGAAAAATACAGAACATAATGACGTAAGAGTAGTACTTTGTCAACTATGCCAGCAGTCTACACCCAAAAGAGTTGTGGTACAGTGGGTTCCATCCCACTGTAACATCCAAGGCAACGAGGAGGCAGACAAACTGGCAAAAGAAGGTGCAAGACTACCACAACCAGATTCTAGTGTGACTTACGAAGAGTCCGAAAGGCTTATTAGCGCCAGATTCATGGACAAGTGGGAAACAGAGCATGCTGGCTACACAAACAATGATGCCTACTACCAGTTGAACAGAAGAGAGCAGGTCGTGGTCTTCAGATTCCGCACAGGCCACAACAGACTGAGGTACCATCTATTCAATAAACTAAAGATAGGTGCTACTGATGAATGCACTTGTGGTACAGGGAAAATGACTCCTGAACATTTGCTGCAAAATCGCTCGACATACGAGGACCAGAGAAAGCACATGTGCCCATCACCAGTGGCAACACTAGACAAGCTCTATGGCAGTGTCGACATCCTCAGGATAGCCGCTACTTTCTTAGAACAAATTCAAGTTGACGTCTGACAGCGTACGATGAAGAAGGAGGATGTTGTTGTTCAATGCCCACAGTGAGTAAGTTTACTCTTTTGTGCGCCCTGAAAAGAGTGTTAAGTGGCAGGTTGTGGTAGCTTTCTTCCCATCCCTGTCATGCCGATGAAGGTGGCCTTCCTGGCGGTTTTTCATCTGCGTTGCGCTCACTATTACGGAGATCACACCTCGTCAGCCAGACTGCCTGAAAACGGCCTGTCTCCATGAAACGCAACATGGAAGAGAGATTGTGGTCTTGGTCAGTGTATGTGCCTGACCCTGACACGACGTCCTGGTCAGTATGCTGTGCCTGGCTAGACTAGCGTCTCAGTTCCCCGTATGCAGCGCATGAGCTGCAGCGGTCAGCGACCCATAGCTGACTGCTAGCGCCAGGGCCAGCGAACCAGAGCTGTCAAGACCCGTCTACACCTCCACGCGATGATCCTGGATAACAGGCTGGAACAGAGCAGACTGGCTAAGGAGAAGGGATCGAAGCGGGAATGCTAACCCGGTACTCAAAAAATGGTTGCTTAAGGCGGATGTGTTGGACTGAAAGGTGCAAATATCGCAGTCAATCTGTAAACTACGACACAACACATTCCTTTCTCTGGACTACATTCTGCTGCATGGGATCAAGATGCTGAACAGCACATCAGCTGCAGTGGTCAGCGACCCATAGCTGACTGCTAGCGTCAGGGCAAGCGAACCATAGCTGCCAAGACCCTTCTACACCTCCATGCAGTGATCCTGGATAACAGGCTGCAGCAGGGCAGACTGGCTAAGGAGAAGGGATCGAAGAGGGAATGCTAACCCGGTACTCAAAAAATGCTTGCCGAAGTCGGATGTGTTGGACCGAAAGGTGCAAATATCGCAGTCAAGCTGTAAACTACGACACAACGCATTCCGTTCTCTGGACTACATTCTGCTACGTAAGCCCTTTCGGGGTTTGGTAGCGGGAGATTGAGAACGAACGAAGCGAAATCAAGCCAAGTTCCCCGTATGGCAGGATAACTTCTAAATGTCTATCCTTGTAGCATCACATACTTTTTTATTAAGCCTAAACAAGCAAAATCCACAGAACAGCTTTGAATTTTGGTTAAAAAATAGCTCATCCTCGTTATGGGCCATGAACATGGCTTTAACACTTTTAGAGTGGCTCCCCGGTCCTGCAATTTAGGTTAACGATTTTTTAACAACGCACTAATTCACCGCTATTTCTACATAACAATGCGTACCAAACCAAAATATATTGTATTACTTAAACAGTATTAGCCTTTTTCTTAATAAGAAAAAATGTATTGCTATTAGAGGCATGGCGTTCGTGTCCTAAACATGTTTGGTAGTTTTAGCACTGAAGTAGCATTTATCGATGGCTTTAGTAGGTTTAACTTGTGGCAGTGGAGCTCCATTGAGATGCACCATCAAAAGCTGCACATGACCTAGATAGTATTTCACTATCCACATGACCTAGATAGTATTTCACTATCCACATGACCTAGATAATGTTTCACTATCCACATGACGTAGATAATGTTTCACTATCCACATGACCTAGATAGTATTTCACTATCCACATGACCTATATAGTATTTCACTATCCACATGACCTAGATAGTATTTCACTATCCACATGACCTAAATAGTATTTCACTATCCACATGACCTAGATAGTATTTTACTATCCACATGACCTAGATAATGTTTCACTATCCACATGACCTATATAGTATTTCACTATCCACATGACCTATATAGTATTTCACTATCCACATGACCTAGATAATGTTTCACTATCCACATGACCTATATAGTATTTCACTATCCACATGACCTATATATTATTTCCCTCTCCACATGTCCTAGATAGTATTTCACTATCCACATGTCCTAGATAGTATTTCACTATCCACATGACCTAGATAGTATTTCGCTATCCACATGTCCTAGATAGTATTTCGCTATCCACATGTGCTAGATAGTATTTCACTATCCACATGACCTAGATAGTATTTCACTATCCACATGACCTAGATAGTATTTCGCTATCCACATGTCCTAGATAGTATTTCGCTATCCACATGTCCTAGATAGTATTTCACTATCCACATGACCTAGATAGTATTTCACTATCCACATGACCTAGATAGTATTTCACTATCCACATGACCTAGATAGTATTTTTTCTCCACATGTCCTAGATAGTATTTCACTATCCACATGTCCTAGATAGTATTTCACTATCCACATGACCTAGATAGTATTTCACTCTCCACATGTCCTAGATAGTATTTCACTATCCACATGTCCTAGATAGTATTTCACTATCCACATGTCCTAGATAGTATTTCACTATCCACATGTCCTAGATAGTATTTCACTCTCCACATGTCCTAAGATGTAGACCAAAACTGAACTTTACTTTCCTACCTATTATCTTATTATCCACATGTTAACAGACGGAACCTGAGCCTTAATATTCTGTGTAGGGCTTTTTGAAGAGCTCTTGGCAACTGTCAAAAGAAGGAAACTCGTTTGGGCACGGTCACATATCGAGGTCAAATGGTCTTGCAAATACAATCCTGCACGGAAAGGTGCAAGGTAGACGACAAAGAGGTCGTCCCAAAAAGAGGTGGGAGGACATAAAAGAATGGACCAATCTCAGACCAGAAGACGCACAGACAGCAGCCGCTGACAGAGAAGTGTGGCGTAAGGTTGCGAGGAAGTCTTCATGTGTGCCCCATCAACCTCACCGGTTACGGTATGACCTGACCTAATAGTACTTTATTATCCACATGTTTGTAGACCTACCATGAGAAATATTGTCCAACATTTTCAATCTTTCGATTCATATTTTAACAGATCAATATCGATCTTTACTGTCCTACATAGTGTCTCCGTTCAGTTCATCCTGTGATCTCTTGCGTTTGTTGGGGCACTCCTGCTGACACCTCCACAATCCTGCGCCATCCCTCTCTGTCTGTGGCTGATTTTTTTGCCTCCTTGAGTCGTAGGCTAGTTTATTCATAGATGTTATCTTCCCATAATTTTCTCGGACATTCTCGTCTTCGCTTGCTCTAAAATGTGCCCTGTAGTATGGTATCTGCAAGTCCCTTTGACCTTGAGACATGGTCATAATATCTTACTATCCAAATTTCTAACAGAAGAATGTTGAATTTTAATGTCCTACATACTATCTTACTATCCAAATTTCTAACAGACCAATGTTGAATTTTAATGTCCTACATCTTCCACTGATGGCTAACAATGCTGGTAGATCTCGCTACAGAACAAGCGGGAGGCCACGAGGTAGGTGGATAGATGACAGAGTGATTGTGCAATGACAAGGGCTCACATTGATCGACGCAACACTCTTGGCCAGGATAGACGACTCATGCGCCCCACGACGCTAAACGGCACAAGTGGAAAGAAAACTAACTAGCTAACATAATATCTTACTATCCAAATTTCTGAGAGACCAATGTTGAATTTGAATGTCCTACATAATATCTTACTATCCAAATTTCTAACAGACCAATGTTGAATTTGAATGTCCTACATAATATCTTACTATCCAAATTTCTAACAGACCAATGTTGAATTTGAATGTCCTATATGATATCTTACTTTCCACATTTATAACAGAGTGAAACCGTTTGTTAGTGAACTCATGTTATCTTGATGCCTACATGTTAACAGACTGACAACAATCTTTAATATCCTAAGTAATATACTATACACATGTTTATAAGACCTACACAGAGACTTACTGTTTAAAATAGAATCTTACATTTTGCATATAAAAAGACTGACAATAACCTTTAACATCCTACATAGAATCTTACTTTCCAACGGGCAACATATTATCATACCTTATCAAGCTTTTATGTCCTACATAGCATTTTACTGTATCCATGTTAGCAGACTAACATCTATCTTTATTGTCTTACATAGCATCATCATAGTATCTGTATGTCAACAGATTTGATCAAACACTGGGATTTAATATCCAACATAGTATTTACTATCTGAACTTTACGAGATGGGCGCCCTTCGCCCTAGCTGAAGATAGCGTCAGCTCTGTTGTATGAAATTTAGACACAACTATAATGAACTGCCACCTGGAGAGAGATGGGCTCCCTCAGGTGTGTAGCAGCCCAAGACACATCGTTGTTGTATGGTGAAAGCTGGTACTACAAACTGCAATAACGGTGCCGCAACGACCTTCTAGGTTATGTGACTGATGATGATGATGTTAACAGACCAACACTGAGATTTAATATCCTACATAGTATTTACCATCCACATGTTAACAGACTAACTCTGAGATTTCATATCCAACATAGTATTTCAATGAGTTCAAGTATGTTGGCAGTATTTTTTCCACAGACGGCAAGATCAAGAAAGAAATTGAGACTAGGTGTCAGAAAGAATCTGCGGTAACTTATCAGCTGTCACCACAGCTTAGCCACACGAGTATTAGTTTGGCAAAAAAGGAACAACTGATAAACTATATATTTATGCAGACTCTGTGCTACCAGTGTGAAACATGGTCTCTGTCTAGGGCATGTGGAAGCAGATTTTCCACTTGTGAATGGAAGGTCATCAGTGTTATCAAGAAAGATGAAATGTGGATGAACGACATTCGTAGTATGGTCGGCACTACGTCTTGTGCCGTTGACACTTCTAGGCAGAAAATAAGTTGGTTTGGTCATCTCATGAGAATGCACCCTCATCAAATTTCACTGATGGCTTACAGTGCTGGCAGATCTGGCTATAGTACAAGGGGGCGGCTGTGAGGTAGGTGGATAGATGATAGAGTGATTGTGCAGGGACACAGGCTCACATTGACTGACACAACGCACTTGGGGCAGGATAGACGAATTAAGTATCCCATAACGTTCAACGACACAAGTGGAAAAAAAACTGACTAAACTAACTAACTAGCATAGTACTCTTCTTTCCATATGGACAAAGACTGATACTGAGCTTTAACGTCTTACAAAGTGTCTAACTGTCCCCTATTTTAACAGACAAGCACCGGGATATAATGTCATCTGTCCCCATGTTAACAGACCCGCACCAAGATATAATGTCATCTGTCCCCATGTTAACAGACCAGCATGATGATATAATGGTCACACCTACAAAATTTATATGCACATGCTCATAGATTGACACCAATCTTTGTTGTTCTGCGGTTTCTTTGTATCCACATTTCAACAAATCTAGACTGATGAAGAATTTTACGATCCTAAGTGGGGACGGCGAGAGCTAGTGGTTAAGTGACATGGCTCACAACCCGAAGGTGTTGGGTCGATCCACATCACAGCACTGGCCGTTACCCTGATGAAGCAAACCCTTAGAAAATGCAGGAGGAAGCAGACCATAAGATAAAATGCATGCCAAAGTCGGATGCACTGGGCCGACAGGCACAAAATAAAAACGAAGTGCAACGCACACCACCTTGGGGTATAGAGAAATAAAGTGAGCGCCAAAAAAACAAACAAACAAACTGTCCTACGCAGTATCTTATCGACCACGTGTTAACAGACTGGTGACTTAATACAAGTGTATAAATTCATTTTGTTTTTTCTCTAATCACAGACCGGCCCCTATAGTCGTCCCAGCCACAGAAATTGGGTACCAGAAAAATCTGGGACGTAAAGGCGGCTGGCGTGATGCTGACCATATCATCCACTATATGCTGTTAGTTACAAAATAATATGGGCCTAATACAATATTTCCTATGTGCCTCATAGCGTGACAGGATCTTTTATAATTAATTAATGAAAAGGATAAATTAGACTATACCAAGTTTTTCAAAGCACGGCCGACTACAAGAACAAGAGAGCACAGTTACAAATTGTTTAAAGATAGGTCCATATTAGATATTAGGAAATATGTTTTTAAGTAAGAGAGAGGTGAATTCTTGGAATGAATTGCCGCAGGATGTAGTAGAAGTAGAGTCAGTTAATGCATTCACAAATAGAAATAAACTGGTTGTATACAGACTCTGAAGAGCCTTCTAAACCAGTACAATGAAGTTAAGTTAAAGCCAATCATGAACATTAGTGTCCCCATAGTATCATACAGTCACCATGTTAACAGATTCACTCCGAGCTTTAAGGTCCTATATAGTATCTTCCTATTCACATGTTAGCAGACTAAATGTGATCTCTACAGTCCTGCATATCATGTATTTTATGTTTTATATAATATCTTGCCTTCAACATATTAACAGACAGACACCGACAATGAATGTCCTAAACAGTTTCCTGCTGTCCCCATGTTAACAGACCAACAATGAGCTTTCATGTAATAAATACATTTTTTCTATCAACATATTAACAGACCTACACTGATCCTTACTGATAAAAACAGTATCTTACTTTCTACATGTAAAGAGAAAGGCACTTAGCTTTAATGGTCTTTATATTATCTTAATATTTGCATGACAAAAGATGTACACTGACAACGAGCTTTACTGTCTCAGATAGTATCTTACTATCCACATGTTAACAGACTGACCCTGTTAATTAATGTCCCACACTAAGATCCCACAGCAGACCTTTACCGAGCTTTGATGTCCTACATTTTTTTCTTAGAATCCACTTGCCAGCAGAAGAACACTGAGTGTTAGTCATGCGTATTATCTTTCAATCGACATGTTAACAGACTGTGAACAAGCTCTAGTGTAAAAAATAGTGTCTAACTATCCGCATGTTGACAGGACAACAGTACATTTAATGTCCTACACGCTATTTGCTGTCCCCATGTCAACAGTCCGGCACCAAGCTTTACTGTCCTACATAATATCTTACTATCCACAGCTTATCAGACTGACAGAAAGCTTGATTTTCCTAGATTGTATTGTACTATCCACTTATTGGCACAGCAAACTTTCACGTCCTACATATTTTCGAAATATCCATATTAGTAGACCAACACCAATCTATAATGTCTTAAAAAGCATCTTTCTATCTACATGTTAACATACTGACGCCAAAATGTAATGTCTTACATAGTAGCTAACTATCTACATGTCAACAGATGGAACCCAAGCATTACTATACTGTAGAGTATTTCATGATTCACATGTTAGTAGACCCACCCTGAGAAGTAGTATTCAACATTTTATCTTAGTATTCATAGTTTAACAGATCAACATCGAACTTAGCTGTGCTAAATAATATCTATCTTGCTATCCACATATTAACAGTTGTATGTCAACTTGAATGTCCTATATAATCTCTTACTATCCATGTTTTAATAGATCGATGCCCAGAATTAGTGTAGTACATAGTATCTTAAGATCTACATGTTAACAGATGGACACCAATCTTTAATGTCTTACATAAAATATTTTACTACCCTCATGTTAAGAAACCGATGTTGGACATTAATGTCCTACATTTTATTTTACTTTCTACATGTTAGCAGACCAGCCCTGTAAAGTAAATCTCACATTTAACTTACTATCCACATGTAAACAGACTGATACCGAGCTTAACTGTGCTACGTACTATCTTACTACTGACATAGAGACATCAAAACATCAGCAGATACAATTAAATACACCAATGGAGAGAATCCACTAACTCAAAAGAAACCAACACATTACCTTATTTCACTTGAAAACTGGACACTGAAGAATACTAGAAAATCTAAACTGACTCAAGATCTCATACACTGATGAGTGCCCATGTGGAACAGGGGAACATAATTCTGAAAATATTTTACAGGAATACTTCGTTTGTAGTGAAGTGAGATGTCAGACGTAATCAGAGAGTGCGGAGCTGAGGCAATAGTTGCTGTGCAGCAACTCTGATCTGGTGAAGACTACACACATCATCATGACAACTGGTATGTAGATATAACATGACCAAAAAATCCTGAAAGCAAAGTAGAAAGAAGACTTTAAACATGTTAGTAGACCAAAATTGAGCGTTAATGTCCTACATATGATCACTTTAACCACACGTCAACAGGACAGCACTACATTTTAAGAGTCTACATATTATCTTACTATCCACATGTTAGCAGACTGATACCAAGTTTTAATCTGCTACATATTATCTCACTATCCACATGTTAGCAGACTGACACCAAGTTTTAATCTGCTACATATTATCTCACTATCCACATGTTAGCAGACTGACACCAAGTTTTAATCTGCTACATAGTATCTTACTATCCACATCTTAGCAGACTGATACCAAGTTTTAATCTACTACATATTATCTTACTATCCACATGTTAGCAGACTGACACCAAGTTTTAATCTACTACATAGTATTTTACTATTCACAAGTTAACACATCAACACCAGTCTTTATGTTCCTGCCTATTATCTTGCTGTGCACATGTTAACCCCAATAGCATTGACGACTCTCAAAGCCTTAGGTTTGGACATTCCAACATTTAAAAATAAACCAACCTCCAACTGAGTTTGAAGTAGCTAAATGTTGCATCAACAACCAAACAAAGTGGTTCTGCAAGCAATTCTAAATCTGGATTTTTTTTAAAAACCATCAGGAACAGTATGTAAAATGTATTATCATGTTTATTAAAATTCGTCTATAATGTAGAGCTTACACACACACACACACACACACACAAAGAAATATGTGTATGTGCAAATTAGTTAGTTATTTTTCTTTCCACTTGTGCGGTTTAGCGTTGTGAGGCGCTTAAGTTGTTTATCCTGCGCTAAGTGCTTTGCGTCGGTCAATATGAGCCCTTGTCATTGCAAAATCACTGTAATGTTATCTATCCACCTACCTCGCGGCCATCCCCTTACCCTGTAGCCAGATCTACCAGCACTGTAAGCCCCAAGTGGAAGATGATGAGGGTGCATTCTCATGAGATGACCAAACCAATTTATTTTCTGCCTCGAAATGTATTCAGCACAAGACGTAGTGCCGACCATATGTGCAAATATTTGTCTGATATAATAGGGCATGTATTACTACCAGGGCTTTGCCTTTTTTGTGTCTGTTAATAGGGCCATTATTCGGATATACCAAATGTGTGCAACATGCAATTTCATCAATACACAGGACAGCATGAATGTGTACTTTAGCAGCTGTTTGTTTACATTCTTAAAGATGCCAACTTATGCATGTTGTGATCTAAAAAATTAACAATGAAAATTCACACACTGGAATAAGATTCAGTTTGATTTTTACGTATTTCAAATGACATATTATGAATATTACATTTACATTTATTCAGCCAGCTGTGAACATGCACAATTCTATATCACTGGTGTTATTATAATGATAGTAATGGGTGTGCTGTTGTTGAAAAAGTACAGTTTACATTTTGGATATGCACAGGGAGATTAACAATCTTCGAGAAATTTATAACAAGAAAGTTTACATACCCTTGCTTACATATACTCAACATATCCAACGCTGAACCATTTATGAAATAGCACACACGCAATATAACCACGCTTAACCATACCTAACTCTCAGCACAGAATCTTCGGTTAGCTAGATAATAGTTTCACGGCCTAGTAGTGAACTGTATTTACATGGACAATGTTTACTTCGTCACAATGGTTTTGTATTCAAAAGAAAGGGAAGTAATAAATGCATCACAATAATATACATAATTTAATAATTACACGCAAATAAGCAAACCATTATAATAGTTTGTGTGTGTTTAATGCAGCATTTTAGACAAACTCTACTCTTGGGTAATTTATAACATTTAATTAAATTTTAATGTATATTATTAGATACATTTTAAAAACAATATTTCAAGACGTTGTTACCACAACAGAGCTAGTTCAAACATGCATCAGCATATATGTTAACTGTAACATTACTATTAACAGCTACAGGAGCAGCCAGTGTTGTCTTCTGCCAGTTACTTGTCTAGTTCGCTCCATGACTTCGACGCCGGTCAAGGTTCAAGGTTCAGCTCTTGTGATAAGCACGGCTTTGCTGTCACAATCGTCGCGAGGCGAGCGCCCGGGGTCGCGAGCTGTTCCTCCCCATATGTCGTGCACGAGGACGACAACAAGCGTGAGAAATTTGGTCGGGTGGATAATTAACACCTATCGCCTTCAGTGTACAGATGCCAATGTACACGTCCATGTGGTTCTGGTGTAGGGCCATAGCTCACTCGTTCTAGGTTGTACCTGGATAAAGAGGGGAGACGCCCAAGCCAGAACCTCTCACGCGAATTTTTTATGATGGGATAACTCTAAATATGACTTATTTTTACATTTTATTGGTTACATCCCTTGCATAGTTCTTCGTCGACATTTTTCTACAGGAGAAGATGCCCCCGCACAGATCCCAGCTCGGTATGAGCGGGATGTAGCCGGCAGAAGGGTTTCCTTCTTAGCAGGCTAGGCGCAAACAGCTGTGCTGCTTTGGGACAAGCGCTTACGGAGGGTGGTTAAGCGATATGCGAGTCCATCGACTAGAGCAAAGTAGCGCCGCAGCCTGTTATGAGCTATCTATGGTGCTCTAAACAAACCATCAAACCATGGCCGGTGTTATGCCATGTCACACAGTTAGTCGCTTTTTACGACATGCTTTCAGTGAGGCAGTGGCCCTATTCGTGTCCGTATCATATACAAAGACCCCGGCAGACCACCCGGTATGTTATAATATATGCTATGTTGTAATATTAATCAAATATCCTTGTTAGTGTCAGAATAAGGTCAGTCCTAACATTATTGACTTGCAGATCTTTGAACATTCTGGCACAAAGGAACAATTATTTCATGAGATATGCAGAAGAAAAAGTGGGAATTCCATGGAAACATTGTAAGGAAAGGATTATAAGACCACAGTATAGAACGTTGGATGTAACGTTGTTAGAGTGGATGCTTCTCTCGCTGAGGTACACGGTTTACTCTCCGGTTGCAACATGTTCCAGCCAACCCAGCTGTAACTGAGAACCTGATTTACTGTTAGAAAAAAATTGACATAGGGACAAGAAGTGGTTCTAACAAAAGCTGACGTTTTTGGTTCGAATTAAGGTTTGTCTTTCTGGATTCTATTGGCAAAGGCTCGCCTTTTCCCACCCCAGACAGTAGTCTTTAAGGCGGTGTCAGGACGTATTGTTCAGTGTATGGATTCGTGTGTGCATCCGAACTATGAAGTCTCTAGTACCTCATACTTGACAGTAATTACTGATATGGAACTAAATTTACCTATCTTTAATATGTAATTAAGTCAAGACAGCGAGGAAGGGCTACCCTCATTTCACAAAAGCTGAGATCTCTCTTATAGTAAAGTTTCTACCACTTCATCCCCGACTGCAGTGTTTGTATTATTTGATACATCCATGAGTATGAACAGCGAGTTGGCAATGTATTTTTACATTCTTTACTTGACATAACCAATAGTTTGTTGTTGGGATAGCCGTTACGGTTGATAGATTTTCAAGGCTAGTTTTTGTTCGTGAGCTTTACTTCCTTGTGTATTTTATGTTGCGCCTAGCAGTGGGCAGTGAACATTGGAATTTCTTATATGATCACAATAGTTCATTTATGTCACACATTAGTTGGTAGTCAAATTTGTTTATTGATAGTACAGAGAAACAAGAAACCAAAGTAGGGAGAGAGAGAGAGAGAGAGAGAGAGAGAGAGAGAGAGGAAGAACAAAAAGAGAGATGTGCTTTGTTATATGACTGCTAATGGATGAAGGTGTTAAAAAAGATGCAAGGTAAATGATTGTGGAGAGATAAGGCAATCCAATAGCACTCACTGCTGTCAATGATGCAGTGTCAGAGACTTGTACTAGCCCTGTACAAGACCTCAGCTTTTTATCAGGTGTGGTGGCCAACTCCTGTACTCCCCACATTTCCATCAATGACACTAAGCGAGGTTTCGGTACAGTCATCCTTTGATAGAGTTGAGAGTGTGATCACACGATCAGACAGGTGAATAAGTCTATACGGCTACCATTGTGGACATAACATGAAATTGGTTAGAGTCAGTGTGTTCCCATGCCGTGATAGCATTGCTTGTAATCATTGCTGCCTGTCATATCTCACCGAGACGAAGGCTTGATGTTGTCCACCCACCTCTTCCTTGGACGTTATCGCCATTTCATTCCTGGCACGGAACCAAAGAGTACCGAGTTGGTAAATCCGTTGGACCCCGCGACGTGCCCGCACCAGGCCATCTTTCATCTTTTGATTGTTGCGAACAGATCTTCAAAAAGACCAAAAGCGTTTTCAACTCTCTGTCGTATTTCTACGTTCGTGACACGATCTTTATATGTACGCATTAGTCTAACTTTTATGCCGATGGCAAGCCGCTTGTCTTGCCAAATAGGTTTCAGCCGAGTAAGCGTCGCTGTTGTTTGTGCTATTCTTGTAATTACCTCTGGATGCGATCCCTCTTAACTGTATAGTTTATAGCAATGAATGAACAGACAACCTAGCTTCACAAGCCACAGTAGCATGTTAGAATAACCCTCTGAGTTTGAAAGACTAGTTGGCAGGGGTAAGAACTTGAACATAACGATACACATACGTACCTGGGAAATACAATGGATCACACACACGAACGACACTGTAAGCCGGTGAAACGAAACTTAACCTAACGTCTTTATACTGGTTTATAAGACCCTGCTACTATTAGAGACAATACCAAAAACAAACAACGAACCACTGTTATCAGAGATCAGATCAGAACTGGGAAAACTCCAGGGATACTCAACAATAGCCCTTCAGTGGCTACCCTCAAAATGCGAAATGACATGAAACGAGAGAGCTGACACTCTGGCAAAAGATGGCAACAAAATGGCACAATTTAGTCGAGTACAATACAGAGAAATCAAGAACAACATCGGAAATCAGTATACACACCAATGGAGGGAAGACAGGAACATAGACAGTACACCAGACCCAATTCACCAACTCAAAAGAAATCAACAAACTACCTTATTTCGCCTGAGAACTAGACACTGCAGACTACTAGAACATCTGTACCGACTGAAGATCTCACACACCGATGAGTGCCCATGTGGAACAGGAGGCCAGAACCCTGAACATATTCTACAGGAATGCCTATACTATAGGGAAATGAGATGCCAGACCTAGCCAGAGGTTGCAGAGCTGTGACAAAAGCTGTGGGGCAGCCGCTCCGACCTCGTGAAGACTACAGACTTCTTCATGGCGACTGGCCTGCAGATATAGCATGACCAAAAGCTGTGGGGCAGCCGCTCCGACCTGGTGAAGACTACAGACTTCTTCATGGCGACTGGCCTGCAGATATAGCATGACCAAAAGCTGTGGGGCAGCCGCTCCGACCTGGTGAAGACTACAGACTTCTTCATGGCGACTGGCCTGCAGATATAGCATGACCAAAAGCTGTGGGGCAGCCGCTCCGACCTGGTGAAGACTACAGACTTCTTCATGGCGACTGGCCTGCAGATATAGCATGACCAAAAGATTCTGAATGCTAAGAAGAAGAAAGAAGAAGTCCCTGCAGAGTTTGTCAATAACCAGTTTCATTTAAATTACTTTGCTCTAAAAGCTATGCGTATCCAATTTATTCTTAAATCCATTAACTGTCCCCGCCTCCACTACCTCCTCCCGTGGCAATGCATTCCAAGCAGACACCACTCTCTGACTAAAAAAACATTTCCTAATATCTAATCTGGACCTCTCTTTAGTTAATTTGTAGCTATGCCTTCTTGCTCTTGGGGGTGGCTGTATTTTGTAAAAAAATTGTTATAGTCTAATTTATCCATTACTCTGATCTTCTTATAAACCTGTGTTGTCACCTCGAATTCTTCTCTCTTCTAGAGACTGATGGCCGGTTTTTCTTAGTCTTTCCTCATAACTGTAGTTCTGAAATCCCACTTTCAACTTTGTCGCTCTTTTTTGTGTCCTTTCCAGCCTATTTATATCCCCTCTATGATAAGGCCCCCACACATGTACACAGTACTCCAATCTAGGTCTAACTAATGCTTTATACAGTTTGACTATCACTTCCTTGTTTCTTTGTTTAATATTTCTTTTTATCATACCTAACGTTGCATTTGCCATTTTTACTGCTACTTGAACTTGCTCCCTCACCTTACCTGTATGATCTATTATAACCCCTAGGTTCCTTTCTTTATCTATCTTTCTATTATTCTTTTCTCTCAATAAACGTTAGCGCGAAATAACACACTGCGTTGTTGTTTGTACATCGTTTCAGAAGAGAACCACATTGTCATCTGTCAATCGTGGAGTGGATTCGTAGATCGCTGACCAAACCCGAGCCCGAAAGCGTATGTGGCTCCGAGAGCAGAGAAACACTCTGACCGTCAGGCGGAAGTCACATTTCTCTTTACTTTCGTGTCGCTTGTTTCCGACAGATTCTCTGATTCTTGTCTGCTCCATATAAATGTCGACAGAAAAGATTTTCCTTCGCCAGACAGAGCGATCAGCAGCAATGTTCCCTCAACCATCAGAGCCAAGGCCGCAGTTTTTCAGTGAAGCTTTCAGTTTCTTTGTAACGTTTTATTTTGCCACCACGAGCTCGCTTGCCTGACTCAAGCTTACCATATCATATTTTCTTTTGGAGCTGCTCATCTGACATGTGCACAACAAAACTTCTGCATATGTGATCATGTCTTGCCATTTTGTGTTCAGCAGTTTCCTTAGCCGCTAGATGGAGTATCTAAAAGGTTTCCTTCTTCTTCTTCTTCTTTATCGTACGCAGTCAGACAGTAACCATTATTTTTTTAGAAAAAGCAGCGGCCATCCTGAGGCTCTCGACACTGCCATAGAGCTTGTCTAGTGTTGCCACTGGTGATGGCCACATCTGCTCTCTCTGATCCTCGTATTTCGGGCAGTTTTGCAGCAAATGCTCAGCGGTCATTTACCTGGTACCACACGGGCATTCGTCAGTGCCACCTATCTTCAATTTATTGAATTGGTGGTACCTGAGTCTATTGTGGCCAGTGCGAAGTCTGAAGACCACGACCTGCTCTCTTCTGATCAACTGGTAATAGGCATCGTTTTTGGTGTAGCCAGTATGTTCGGTTTCCCATTTGGTCATGTATGTAGCTCTAATAAGCCGTTTTGACTCTTCGTATGTCATACTAGTATCTGGTTGTGGTAGTTTTGCACCTGCTTTTGCCAATCTGTCTGCCTCTACGTTGCCTTGGATGTTGCAGTGAGATGGAACCCACTGTACCACTACCCTTTTTGGTGCGGACTGCTGGCATAGTTGACAGAGTACTGCTCTTAAATCATTAAGTTCAGTATTTTTCTGGCTTTTTAGTGCTGTGACTACGGCCAAAGCATCTGTAAGCAGGACTGTCACCATTTCTTCCACTGCCGCCCTCAGTGCCTCTGCCTCCGCTCTGAAATTGTTTGTGTATTTTCCATTAGCGAATGACAGTGTTTTTTTTCTGCCATTTGGTAGGTTTAGAAAAGCTCCTGCCCCTCCGTTCTGTGTTGTATTTGTTACAGAACCGTCGGTGTATGCATGGGTCCAGTCTATGCTTGGGTAGTTTTCCATTATGTAACTCAGGGTAGTATCTCTTCTTTCTTTTTCAGTCTGGCAGTTTTTGTTTCCAATACCTGGTATATTTTCTACCACCTCTGGAAATATATGCTGCCTCCAGGTAGGTTTTCGTACAGTAGGGATGGGCTTTGGTGTTGTTAGTGCGTTCATGTGGTCTTCGTGCATCTTTGCTTTGGTTATTTCTGCAAAGTTTCTTCGCTTTAGTTTCCCATTTCCGAAATTGTTTAGTCTCGTGTGCATTGGATGGTCAGTCAGTCTTCTGAGTTTCTCTGCTTGCTGCTGGGCTCTGCAGTCTCTCCTATTGCAGTTTTGTAATCTTTTCAAGTTCTACAATTGGCGTTGACTTCATGCCTCCTGTTATAACTCTCATGGCTTGGTTTTGGAGTTTGCTAATTTTATCGAAGTTCGCCTTTGCTGCTGTTGTCCATGCCGCAATGCCATACTCGAGAACTGGTCTCACTCTTCCAGTGTACAGTTTCTTTAGTATACTTTCGTCTGCTCCCCAGTTTGTGCCAGCAAGTTTTCTCATGATTGCCATTCTTTCTCTGGCTCTCATTCGGTTTCTCTCGATCTGACTTTTCCATGTCATGCGCTGATCAAATGTTACTCCCAGGTAGTTTCAGCTGTCGTTTGGCTGCAGATATTTGCCGTTTAGACTTAATTTGGTGTTTTGGGGTTTGATTGATAGCGAGAATATTGTACATGTCGTTTTTTTCCTCGTTTATTTTGACCAGTCATGAGTTCGCCCACTCCTCCAGCGATGTTAGGGCCTGCTGCATCCTATTTCTATGGTGAGATTCTTTTCAGAGGTCCACATAGCCATATCGTCTGTAAACATTGAGCTATGGGCTCTTCTTGGTATTTTTTCTGTAATGTCATTTGTATACACCAGGAAGAGTGTGGGTGATAGAACTCCCCCTTGGGGTACTCCCTGCTCAAGTGTCACCTGTTTGCTCATCTGCCCTTGTACTTGAACTCTGGCTGTTCTTTTTTTGAGGTAGTAACTCATCCATTTGTACATTTTCCAACAAATTTCACTTCTTCTTAGCTTGACTCTAAGTCCCTCATTCCAGACTTTGTGAAATGCCTTTTCTAGGTCCACCCAGACCGCTACTGTGTGTTTATGCTCCTGGTAGGCATCTTCTATTTCTTGGGCTATGAGGATGACCTGGTCCTCAGTGGATCTGTGCTGTCTAAAGCCTGCTTGCTGTGGAATTAGTATGTTTTTTTCTTCCAGATGCCACATCAGTCTGGCGTTTATCATACGTTCCATCCGCTTGCCTACGGAGCTCAGTAGGCTGATACGCCTGTATCCATTTGGATCTGTTTTGTCTTTTCCTTTTTTTGGTACTGGTACAAGTACTGCGTCTTTCCATGCCTGGGGTACAATGCCCCTTTGCCAGCTTTGGTTCATGACTGATAGTAGTTTCCTCTTTGCTGTTTGGCCCAGCCCCATCAGTATTTCGTTCCTTTTCTTTAATGTTCTCATAGCCTCTTCCATTTCGTTCATTGTTAATTTTGCCATCACATGCTCTTCTGGTGCCATATTGATGTTGTCGTGCCCCTTTTGCTCTTCACTAATGTCTGTATGCCTGTCTGCAAGGACATCGATGTGGTTTGCTCTGGCAAAATGTTCAACAAAGGCGTTCGCTGCTTTTATTCCAGTGAGCATGTTGTCGCCCTGCTTGATGGTAATTTGTTTGTTTGATGGAGTTTCGTCATTCATGGCTCTGACTAGCTTCCATAGTTTGTCCCCTTCTTTTTCTAAATTGAGGCTTTCTGTTTTGTTTTTCCAGCTTTCTCTTGCTGTTTGGTTTAGAGTGTATTTGTATTTCGCCGTGTTGGCTTTGAGGGCGATATTTGCCTCCATAGATTGTTCTCGCTCTGCCATGTTCCTATCATTTGTGACTGTATCTTCCGCTTTTTGCAAGTCATCATTCCAATAAGGCTTATAATTTTTCCTTGCTCCTCTTGGGATGGTTTCAGTGGCAGCTTTCATTATAGCTTTGCTTAGGCTTTCCACCATGGGCTTCATTTTGTTGTTCCGTGTGTTGATGGTTTCACACAGCCCATCTGTCAGGATTGCAAATCTGTCCCAATCGGCTCGTTTGTAATTTCAACGTGGGAGCGGTTTTGTTTCCTGTGGGCCTACTTCCATATTAACTTCTAGCCTAATATGCCTGTAGTCGCTACCTGCCATTTGGTTTAGCACCTGGCGGTCTATTTTATGGTGAATGTCCACCGTGGAAAAGGCCAAATCTGGAGTAGAGGTGGTATGCCCTTGAATAGAAGCTAGGGCTATCCTCCGGCCTGTTGATTAGGTAGAGATTTGTGTCTATGTCCCAATCTTCCACTTCGTCACCTCTGCTGTCTGTGTCCGAGTATCCCCATCTCTCCGAGTGGCTGTTGAAGTCTCCAAATACTATGCAGTTGGAGCTTTTGACTTCCATACTCGAGAGTGATAGGTCTTTATTTGGTGGTCCGTACATGTTGAAGATGCGGATCTTCATTTCTTGAGCCATTATGTCAACTCCTTCAATTTCTACTTGTCCGGTGTGATTGACAGATACCGCTCTACTCGGTATGCCGTTACGGGTCAGTAACAGAACCCCTCCTTTATGACCTTCTCTATCCAGGCGGAAGTCCTGGTATCCTCTGATTGAGAATTTGTGATTGTTGTTGAGGTGCGTTTCTTGGATACACGCCACGTCAATCTTATCTTCATGCAAGTGATGTGTTAGGGAAAACTTTTTGTTAATGACTCCCTCCGCATTCCACTGTAGTATTTTGAGGGTCTTTCTTTTATGGTCAATATAAATTGCCCCATAGCCATGTGCCTCGACTCCACAACACATGGGTGGGTGGCCACCAGTAGTCAAGGGTGGGCCCCTTCGAGGTGAGAGGGCAGGCACTCTCGCTGCCTGGCGGGACTCCGCATGATGAGCGCCATACTTTTTTCTGATCGGTTGTACTGTCATCATACTGCGATTTATGTTGCACTGTTTCGTTAAGCCTGTGGCCCAGTGCATCCGATTTCAACCGGCGTTTCTGTAGGGATGCCCTCCTTAGCCTTTGGCTGTCCCCAGCCTATCTGCAAGGCAGCAGTTGTTTGAGATCAGAGTTGTCTCTCTTATGGAAGTTGTCTTACATGACTAACGGGTCTTCACTACTCGTGTCTATAGGGTGCGGTGATGATATATGAGATATGATATTTGATATATGATATGGACTATGTACTGGTTTGTACTAACCCGGAAGAGAGGCAGTCCGATGTGTCTGTATCCCAGGATCGTCACGCCCTTCCAGAAACGTAGCATACGCATGTGAGTGGGGTATCTCTTTGCTCCCTTTGTTTTCCCGGCTTCTCTGAAGTGATGGTACGCCCAGCATTCCCCGCCACCTGGGAGGTTGACACAATAGGGCAGATGTGCAATGTCCGCTAGCCTGCATTTCTTCTGCGTCCATTGGTATAGCTGATAGCATACATAGGTAGAGATCGAGGCAGGAGTGCATTTAACCAGGGGACAAGCCTGGTAATGCCACGGAGATGTTGTTCGCCTGGTGTGCGGACATATCTCGTGGTCATGGGCTGAGTCTCCACATTTCACAGTGAGGTGGCTGCTCTACTGTTTTCGACACCCCGACCAAGAACTAAGTCTTCTGTTGGTGGTTTCGCACCTCGTCGCCGAATGGGGTGAATATCGAGCAGCTACTCGCCCGCTTTGATCGGCGGACGGCAGAGACCTCTTTCTGCGGTTCGACCGGGTGGGGCTCAGACGCGAGCCCCAGGTCCCGGCCATATCGAAGCCTCCCATCACAGTGGTGCTGAGATTTTGGGCGGGATTCTGGCTTAGAGGCGTTCGGCCGTAATCTCTCACATGGTAGCCTCGCGCCATTGGCTTATCAGCCTAGAACATGAACCAACTGTCTGCGGCTCCTCTCGAATTGAGCAGGATTACCGTAGCAACGCCCTGTCATTAGTAGAGTAAAACTAACCTGTCTTCTGAGGGTCTATTCCCAGCACCCGTTCACTATTAGACCGGACGAATCAACAGAGGTTGTTTTGTTTTTAGTTTGTCAATGACCAAGTGTCTGGAACCTGCGATTTCCGCAGGGTTAAACCAGATTACCATAGCAGTCGCTCTTTCATTAGGAGGTTAAGAGACTGGCCTGTTTTCCGTGGGTCTAATACCAGCACATGTTCAATATTAGATCCAACGGAAGTGCTCTCGATTTGGCAGTTGTTCTACAGTATTGGCGTGTTGAGTCTATTTAAGCCGCAGGCTCCCCTCGTGGTAGTGCCCTTCCGTCAATTTCTTTATCAAACACCGAGTGCAGACCAACCGAGCCACAGATAGCTTAGCCCCAGATTTCCGAGGGTCTAAATCCAGCAACCGCTCTATATTAGACCCAACGAAAGTGGTCTGGGCCTGTCAGTCATTTCAGTGTTGGCCGTGTTGAGTCAAATTAAGCCACAGGCTCCACTCCTGGTGGTGCCCTTCCGTCAATTCCTGTAAGTTTCAGCTTTGCAACCATACTTCCCCCGGAACTCAAACACTTTGGTTTCCCGGAAGCTGCCCGCAGAGTCATCGAAGCAACTCCTGCGGATCGCTAGTCGGCATCGTTTATGGTCAGAACTACGACGGTATATGATCGTCTTCGCGCCTCTGACTTTCGTTCTTGATTAATGAAAACATTCTTGACAAATGCTTTCGCAGTCGCTCGTCTTCCGGCGATCGAAGAATTTCACCCCTAACGCCGCAATACGAATGCCCCCGTTTGTCCCTGTTAATCATTACCTCCAGTTCCGAAACCCAACAAAATAGAACCGAGGTCTTATTCCATTATTCCATGCACCATTATTCAGGCAGCCGATGCCTTCTTTGAACACTCTAATTTTTTCAAAGTAAGTGCGCCGGCCACCCGGGACGCTCATCGAAGAGCACCCGCGGGAGAGAGCCGGCAGACGGTAGGGCAGGAGACAACGGGCAGTGAACCGCAGGGAGCGGACCGCCCGCCTGCGCCTGAGATCCAACTACGACCTTTTTAACTGCAACAACTTTAATATACGCTATTGGAGCTGGAATTACCGCGGCTGCTGGCACCAGACTTGCCCTCCAATAGATCCTCGTTAAAGGGTTTGAAGTGTACTCATTCCAATTACGGGGCCTCGAAAGAGTCCCGTATTGTTATTTTTCGTCACTACCTCCCCGTGCCGGTAGTAGATAAGTTGCGCGCCTGCTGCCTTCCTTGGATGTAGTATCCGTTTCTCATGCTCCCTAACCGGAATCGAACCCTGATTCCCCGTTACCGTGTTTGGTTCAATGTTTGGTTCAGTGTTTGGTTCAATGTAAACTAACGATACAATACATTTCGTTCTTCGGAAACCATACTGATACTTGCAAAACCCTGTTCAGGGCTTGGTAGCGGGAGATTGAGAACAAAACCCTGTTCAGGGCTTGGTAGCGGGAGATTGAGAACAAAGCCCTGTTTAGGGCTTGGTAGTAGGAGATTGAGAACAAAACCCTGTTCAGGGCTTGGAAGTGAG